>CM053032.1:42567545-43100045 GCA_028564925.1 Lithobates sylvaticus | reverse complement strand
GGGGAACGCAGAGCCATGCCCAGACAGGGAGGGTACAATGCTCACTGCACAGAATGCTCTCATGACATCCAGCGAGCCACAATCCTGCACAGCTGTTCAACTACACTGCATGTCGGCTGGGGATGCTTCCCACAACTATATACATTGTATTCATGGCTTCACAAGAACTTTTTTTTTTTTTATTTCCTGCAAGAAAACTTTTAGAGACCCATTTAAATGTTCATGCGTTTAAATTTTAAAAACAGACTGGCAACGCATTGAAAAAAAAAAAACACAAATCTGTACTAGAAGCAGGGTTACCAACCTCCCGCAGTATTTTTTACTGACAAAACATAGGAAATTTACTGGCGGAGCACAATTTTTACTGACAACCAGATAAATTACAGAACAAAGTGAATATTTAAACAGTATAAACATAATATGGAAACACTAACAATACACAAACAAAGTCATTTGCTTGATTTGCACTTAAAAAGTCAACACATTATGAAATGATCAGCCCCCCGATATTTACTGGCAGTTGTAAAAAAAAAAAAAAAAAAAAAAAAAAAAAAAAATCGCCGATTTTTACAAACGGTCAGTAAATTTACTGGCAGTTGGCAACCCTGACAAGAAGTGCATTGGCAGCTACGTGCGTTGCCGTGAATTGCAGTGACATGAGGTAAAACGCGCATTTTGCTGCAACGCCCAGGAGTGACGCCAGCCTCAAACCCTTCTGGAGAAAAATACAGGTGTGAAAGGCTAGGTTCCCATATATGAGGGTCAGGAACACCCACATAACCGCACACCTTCCCAACTCCGCAGGGAAAACATGCTTCTTTTTTGCAGATGCGCGGCAGAACACCACACCGCAGCGGGGGGGGGGGGGGGGGGGGGGGGCATTCCCCCATCAACACTGACTGTGTTAATCGAGAAATCATGCAAATTTCTTTTCTTCCACCACCCGTGGTGGAAGGAAAGAAAATCAAATTATCTATTGGGCTGCTTAATTAGGTCCACATATAGCATAGTTCTTGCAAATCTAAAGCTGATTGTACAGATAGTAACATGTATGGTGACCATTAAAGCCGCACTCCAGGTGGAAAAAAAAAACATAATACCCCATGCAGTGAGGCCCCTCTGTAATGCAAGGGTTAAATGCTTGTTAAGTCTAGGGGTAGAGGGATAAGGGTCAGCATACATGTTACAATCTGACCGTGCAATCTTTGTACAAACAATTTCTCATTTATCAAAACAATGTAATATGAAGAGATCCCTAAACTATCCAATCAGGCAGATTCTTGCACTACATAGTGGTGGCTGGTGGGAGATCTATAGGAGATTGTACAACCAGATTGTAGGTAAAATATTCATCTTATTCCTCCCACTGGCAACTTCCATCAGTCCCCTGCAGCCTTTGAACATAATTGGGTATGTAGGAGGTCAATGGTCAGTAGTGGTATTTATCACGTGCTCAGTAGTGGTATTTATCACGTCGTCAGTAGTGGTCTTTATCACGTCGTCAGTAGTGGTCTTTATCACGTCGTCAGTAGTGGTCTTTATCACGTCGTCAGTAGTGGTCTTGATCACGTCGTCAGTAGTGGTCTTTATCACGTCGTCAGTAGTGGTCTTTATCACGTCGTCAGTAGTGGTCTTGATCACGTCGTCAGTAGTGGTCTTGATCACGTGGTCAGTAGTGGTCTTGATCACGTGGTCAGTAGTGGTCTTGATCACGTGGTCAGTAGTGGTCTTGATCACGTGGTCAGTAGTGGTCTTGATCACGTGGTCAGTAGTGGTCTTGATCACGTGGTCAGTAGTGGTCTTTAATCAGCCAGCGATTGCACGTTGACAGCATCAAGTACAAGGCAGGACCAATAGGACAGCAAGGGCCCTTCCCGCAACTTGAATGTCAATTGGCTAGTGACTTTTCAGACAAATATATTTATTTTGGATATTTTGATGTGTTGAAGATAACTTGCAGGGACTTTCTTTTCACTCATGAAAATGGGACTCAATGCACACGTTTTTATTGGATAAGGTGCACTGTGTTAAAATTTTAAATAGATTAGCAGCACATTAAAAACACATCTGCAGCATTTTTGGGCAACTCAGCATATATGTGTTGTACTGGAGGGGCGTTGCCGGCTATTGTACGTGCGTACGATAAAACGCACATTTTACCGAAGTGGAACTTGGTGTTCCTAAGATCCTGACAGAAGGATGCTGATGTCATCCCCTCTAGTGCGGAACCCAAGTGTAAGGCTACATGTATTAATGATAAGTAATTCCTAATTTTTTTTATCATGTTTAGATTCTGTAATCGCCTGCATCAACAGGATGGGGGGGGGGGTTAATAGTTAGACAAATGCATTTCACAGTGCTGCCAGTCTAAAGCTGGCCATACATGGATCAAAATTTGTCCAGTTCAGCAACGAGCGGACATATTTCGATTAATGTATAGGCTAGCTAGTTGTATAAAAGTCGATCTTTGTTGTGTACAACCAGCCTGACTGTTTTTTACCAAACCGGTATAGCCGGCAACATTGATCGTTGTATTCTGCCGGCAGGGAAGGCTCCTCACTGTATACAATCGCACAGCGGGAATGATTCCTCCATCCACATCCAATGTGTGGATGGGGGAATCAGCTCTTTTTTTTCCCCATCTAGAATCTTGTATTGTGACCCGTACACACGATCTGAATATCGTACGAACTTTTTCGCTTAATAGTCGCAAGTAGAAATTGAATAGGTAAATAAAGTCACGAAAATTCTCGTACGGCGAAAAATAAAAAAGTGATGTCATGTGTTGTAATGTATTTGTATTGTATTTTCGGATGACAACTATACTGACTAAATGAAAATCGTATGATCTGGCATTGTACAAGGAAAATTTTTGTGCTTGTCTGATCGAATAATAAATCGGATGAATTGTTGTGATCGGCTCTCGAAAGTAGTGTACACACGATCCGAAAATCGTACGATTCTTCCTCGGATGACAGTTTTTTCACGATATTCGGAGCGTGTGTACGGGCCATTACACAGAGCACTTGCTGTTTGGGTGACAGCTGATTGTTGTTGCTCCTTTACTATCCTGCAAGAGGAAGATCTTTGAACAAGCTGTACCGCTTTAATTTCTGTGTTGAACAGTGAGGCCTGGCTGTACAGACTGGCAGGGGTGTAAGCTTCTCGGAACTTGCTAAAAAGAATTATAAATCATTATTTTCATCGGGGCCCGCTCATACCTGAGCATTTCTCTTCCATGCATCTTACAAAAAAAAGATACAGGTGCTTTTTTTGGGCAACAATTCACACTTTTGGCCCCCAAAAACTTAAATGGGAGCGCATATAAAAAAAAAAAAAAAAAAAAAAAAAAAAGGCATACAAATGTATGGAAATGCATAACAAACACCTAAAAAGTGCATTAAAAATGCACAAAAAACAGATGCACAATTATGAACCTAGCCCAAGAGTAATTTTTTGCTTTCAGGATATGCTTTTGTTGTTAACAGTAACAACCAAAATGCATAAATATGTGCATGCATGTTTTATTTTTATTTTTTTTAGATGATAAAGGTAAAACTAAAGGCAAAGCTTGTTTATAATATCGGCACTGAAAAGTGTATTTTCCATCTCAAAAGTTGGGTGGTATGGAGTTATGAGACATCTATCCATCTTTAAATGCAATGCCGCACTTCTGGAATCTGCTGTGACTTTCATGCCAATGTGGCTGAAGAAAGCTGAAGTGTAAAACCTATTCCTTTACTTTGTATCAATAGAAGGATAGAATTCTGACTGTACAGAGATTTTAAATCAAGTCAGCAAATCTCTGTATGTGATCAGGAGCACTTTAACAGTCAAGAATATCCCCCCCTCCACATACCCGAGTTCTCGCACTGATGCCAGACTGAGCATTATCTAATCATATATAGCCAATTTTTTGCGAGTGATGCAGTAGATTTGAACATAATTGGGTATTTAGGAGGTCAATGGTCAGTAGTGGTCTTTATCACGTGGTCAGTAGTGGTCTTTATCACGTGGTCAGTAGTGGTCTTTATCACGTGCTCAGTAGTGGTCTTTATCACGTGCTCAGTAGTGGTCTTTATCACATAGTCAGTAGCAGTCTTTATCACGTGGTCAGTAGTGGTCTTTATTACGTAGTCAGTAGTGGTCTTTATTACGTAGTCAGTAGTGGTCTTTATTACGTGGTCAGTAGTTGTCTTTATCACGTGGTCAGTAGTTGTCTTTATCACGTGGTCAGTAGTTGTCTTTATCGCGTGGTCAGTAGTTGTCTTTATCGCGTGGTCAGTAGTTGTCTTTATCGCGTGGTCAGTAGTTGTCTTTATCGCGTGGTCAGTAGTTGTCTTTATCGCGTGGTCAGTAGTTGTCTTTATCGCGTGGTCAGTAGTTGTCTTTATCGCGTGGTCAGTAGTTGTCTTTATCGCGTGGTCAGTAGTTGTCTTTATCGCGTGGTCAGTAGTTGTCTTTATCGCGTGGTCAGTAGTTGTCTTTATCGCGTGGTCAGTAGTTGTCTTTATCGCGTGGTCAGTAGTTGTCTTTATCGCGTGGTCAGTAGTTGTCTTTATCGCGTGGTCAGTAGTTGTCTTTATCGCGTGGTCAGTAGTTGTCTTTATCGCGTGGTCAGTAGTTGTCTTTATCGCGTGGTCAGTAGTTGTCTTTATCGCGTGGTCAGTAGTTGTCTTTATCGCGTGGTCAGTAGTTGTCTTTATCGCGTGGTCAGTAGTTGTCTTTATCGCGTGGTCAGTAGTTGTCTTTATCGCGTGGTCAGTAGTTGTCTTTATCGCGTGGTCAGTAGTTGTCTTTATCGCATGGTCAGTAGTGGTCTTTATCGCGTGGTCAGTAGTGGTCTTTATCGCGTGGTCAGTAGTGGTCTTTATCGCATGGTCAGTAGTGGTCTTTATCACGTGGTCAGTAGAGGTCTTTATCACATGCACAGGAGCAGGGTGTAAAATCCCTGCAAGCAATGATTTTAGGAGAGAAGTCTGGTTGGGTCCCGGGTTGGAACACTTGCTATCTTTTATTTTTAGGGACCATAGGTGTGTTGGGAGAGTGCTGGAAGCAAAATAGAAAGGATAACTCTTTAGATTTATATTTTAGAGGCAGCTCTCTATCTGTGGTGTCCTTGGGGGTCCCCGGAGTAGACAAAGACTTGGTTCACATCTACAGGCGTGACTGAACACGGGGAAACTATTTGTTTTAATGGGCTGCCCTATGCGTGAGAATTGCAGAAAATAAGTCCCTGACTCTTTCCCAGTGATGCGTGGCATTGAAGTGCCTAGTTGCAGACGCATGGGGTTGCCATTAACAGTTAATGGAACCGCTGTGTGTCTGAAAAATGTTGTCAATGTGTTTCTGTGCGTTGCAGGTAAGTGTGCGTTCCTGACACACAGTAGTGTGAACCAAGCCTAAGAAATGCAAAGAGAATGAGAGGCCATTAAATGTTTATTCCACACGACAGGCACTCAAAAATTATTTATTTTTTTATTAAAATAAAATCGGGGCCCTTAAATGGCGTGGGATACATAGGCCGGTGACTACTCTGCCTATTCGGTAATCTGGCGCTGTTAAGGGCTTGTTCACACAATAACCGCACCGTGTGGCCACAGGGCAGCGTGATAGGCAGTGATCAGTGCGCCATTTATCTTTTTTTTATCTTAATTTTAATCAAATATCAAAAGGACATTTCATTCATTTCTTTTCACCGCAGCGAGCTGTGCTGCAGTGTACAGAGCAGTGTTACAACAGCGGTGAAAGAAAGTACTGCATGTCCTCAGTACTGTACAGGGGGTCCCCGACTTACGAACACCCGACCTACGAACAACCCCTACTTACGAACGGGGTGCTGCGGGGACCCTCCGCCATTTTTCGGCGTCTTTCGGCCGTTCTGCGCATGCGCGGCCATACGGAGCGTCGAAAAATGCCGGAAATGTCCGTAATTTGCCGCGCATGCGCAGAACGGCAACAGACGGAACATCGGAAATGTCCGGAAATCTCCGTATTTGTCGGTCTGCGCATGCGCGCCGACTTATGAACATTTCCGACTTCCGTACACGGGGCCAGTCCCTAACGTGTTCGTAACTCGGGGACCCCCTGTATTTTGGTTTTGTGCTGCCCTAGGCAAGATTAAAAATGGGCACCCCCCCTATCTAAATATGTCCCACCCCAGTCCCTTTAAAATTGCACACGCCCGTGCAACAGCGACAAACGGTGTAAATTTTACTATCCATAGGCTTTAAAAGCCTTTACAGGCTACCACTTAAGACTTGCAGAGGAAGTCTAGTGCTAGAATTACAACCCATGATCTGACGTTCACGCGTGGGACGATCGCTGTTTGCGTATGTGTGGGACCGACACGCGCATTCGCCTTTGCATGTGAGCAAGGGAGGACAGGGGGCACTTTTCATAATTTTTTTTTTTAATTATTGATTTATGTTTGATTTTAATTTTTACACTGTTGCTTAAATTATTATTATTATTTTTTTTTTATCACATTTTTTGCTCGCACAAGAAATGTAAACATCCTTGCGACAGCAATTGGCAGTGACAGGTACTCTTTATGGAGAGATCTGGTCTTTTTGAATGCTTTAGATTTTTCAAAACTGTCGCCGATGGTTCCTGAGTAAACCAGAAGTGATGTCATGCCATCGCTTCCGAATTATGCCGCGTACACACAAAGGGACTATCCCGCGGGATTGTCCGCTGGACTCGAGTCCGCCGGACAATCCCCTCGTGTGTGGGCCTTCGACTGACTTTTTTTCCCAAAAGTCCGGCGGACTAGGTTTTAAGTTTTGTTTTAAAATTATCCGCTGGACTTGGCAGTCCGGCGGACAATACGGCCGTCTGTAGTATGGTCCGGCGGACCAAAAAGGACGCATGCTCAGTAGCAAGTATTTTTCTAGTATTTTTCTTTTTCTAGTCCTGTCGTACGTGCGTACGTCATCGCGTGAACCGCCGGACTTTTAGCGTGATCATGTGTGGTCAAGTCCATTCGCTTTCAAGTCCGGCGAAGCCCAGCTGGAAAGTCCGGCGGTTTGTCCGCTGGACTAGGTCCGGTGGACAAAGTCCCTTCATGTGTACGCGGCATTACTGTTACAAACAGCCGAGAAAAGCCGATCCCATATGCACTGGCTGGTCGCTCGGGTCTCCGAGGCTAGTAGGCCGGGGGTAGTAAGCTGTTCTGATTACTATTACAAGAAAGCCAACAGCCGTCTCTAAAAAAAAAAAAAAATGATACTGGGGGGATGCTTGCAGCTGTAGGCATCATCCCGGTACCAATGCCGCCCCAGGAAAACGCCTTGTTTGCCTTGCGGTAAATATGCCCCTGCATGGCCTACTTTTTCCACAGCACAACACCAAGGCATGGTGATGCGAACTGACAAAATAGGAAACAAAGTCATTTGCTGTGTCTTTATGTTTGACTGTACTGGGAAAGGCTCCACCACACAGTCCTGACATACAGTATCTGGTGTACACAAGCCCTAAAACCTCTGTCAGGCCCCTTTCACACTTATACGACTTGTCCCGCGATTTGGGACTGCAAAGTAGCATGACAAGTCGTTCCCCATGATTTCCAATGACGGCCATTCATATTAGTACGACTTCAAGTCCTTCCGACTTCAAAGTAGTCCCTGCACTACTTTGGTCCGATTTTGATGCCACTTACACAGGCATTCCTTGAAACCGTGGCAAAATCGCGGCAAAAATCGCACACAAGTGTGAAAGGGGCCTCAGGGTTTTTCATTTCCCATTTGTGCACAATTCCAGATTTTTTCCTCACTTGTAGACATAAGAGGTAGAAGAAAAATTCTCTATATTGAGGGAAATCATCTCCTGCTATGGTGACCAAAAACGTAGGGATTTGTGGTTGATTGCAAGCAAACCATTCAATAGCCAAAGATGCAACATGCAACTTAGCAATCAACTGAACATATTGATCCGGAAATAAGATCAATTACAAATGATCGGTTAAAATCAATCTTTTTTTTTTTTTTAGCCATTCTTTGAAACACACACAGATTTCTTTTAAATTAATCAAGGTGGTTATGAAGATTCCGCCACGCCAATCAACTTGGCAGTCTAACTGGATCCAGTGAAGGGTCTTGGGCTTTTTGATGCACTTCAATCAGTTTAGCTGCATATAATGATCGAATGAATGATCACATTGATATACAGTATGTGTGGTCACCATTAAACTGTTGTCACCAAAACTATTTTCTCAATTGGATTATTTCTCCTCTATTCCTCTAATGACAACTGAAAATGTTCGGTTTTCTATCACTTTCAGTCCCGGTCAGCAGGACAAATAAAGAGAGAGAATCTACCTAGCAGGGACCAAGATGGCAATGATTACCTGACAGAGGTTCTGATGCTGCGTACACACGACCGGACTTTCGGGCAGGCTATGTCCGACAGAATTAGTCCGTCAGATAATCCGATCATGTGCGGGCTAATCCGATAGTTTTTCGTTAAAACAATCCAAACAGATCTAGAAATAGAACATGTTTCAAATCTATCCGACAAACTCAATTGCGACGGACTCAAACCGTGAAAACCGTTCGTCTGTATGCTGGTCCGACGGACCAAATACGACGCAAGGGAAGCTATTGAACTTCCTTTTTTAGTCCCGTTTACGTCATCACGTTCAAAACGAACGGACTAAGCCCCCGTACACACGGTCGGACATTCCGACCACAAAATCCATCGGAATTTGTCCTAAACTGGTGTTGCATACACACGGTCGGACAAAGTTGTCGGAAAATCCGATCGTTCAGAATGTGATGACGTTCGTTCGTTACGACGGGACTAAGTTCAGGCTAGTAGCCAATAGCTCTGGTCTTGTAATTTGATCTGAGCATGCGTGGCACTTTGTCCGATCAGAATTCTCTACAAACGATCGGACAAAGTCCGATCGGATTTTGTTGTCTGAAAATTTGAGATACTGCTCTCAAATTTTTTTCGTCTGAATTTCCGACGGAAAAAGTCCGTCAGAGCCCACACACGATCGGATTTTCTGACAATATAATCCGATCGGACCTTTTCCGCCTGATTTTCCGACCGTGTGTACAGGGCATTAGTCCGTTCGTGTGTGGCCAAGTCCATTTGTTCGGAAAGTCTGCCGGAAATCTGCCGAAAGTCCGTTGGGATGACCTAGTCTCCTGGAAAGTCCTGCCGTGTGTACGCGGCATTACACCTCCATCTTGATTATATATTTTTGGTATGCAGAAAAAAAAAAAGGATCAAAAGAGCAAATTACAGAAGAAAAAAAACAACAAGAATTGTGAGCATGGCAAATAAAATAAATAAAAATTTATATATATATATATATATATATATATATATATATATATATATATATATATATATATATATATATATATATATATATATATATATATATATATATATATATATATATATATTTATTTTAATTTATTTTATTCGCCATGCTCAAACTTCATGTTGTTTTTTTTTCCCTCTGTAATTTGCTCTTGTGATCCTTTTTTTTTTTTTTTTTTTTTGCATACCAAAAATATATAATAATACCCCACATACTACAACCCCATTAAAAACGATTAAACATTTTCCAACCTTCAAATTCTGAAATTCAGGAAAATGCACTGAAAAGTGATTGATACATGTTCGGAGTGGATTTTTTTGTGTGATTAAAATATATTGGAACTTTTGGATTGTCAAATCATTGGACTGATATGGTTTCATATTCCCCAGTGAGATCCCCCTGATGAAGCCTCTAAGCCACTTGTCAAACTCTTCCTGGCTGAGCCTACGCATGTGCTTTGCACTCCCCATTTCTTAAAATTATATATTATATTCCTTATAATAAACCAGAAATGTGACTCCCTTGTTATTCTTATATATAATGTGCAGAGTGAGCGTCAGTGTAGCCCGGGGCAGTGAGATGACGCTCCCATCACTAGTGATTGAGCAGCATTCTGGCCAGTGACAGACCGACATCTCGCTGTATCAGGCTACAGAGGGAGCGATTCCATAGGGACAGACAGGCAGCCTCTAAAGCGATCCCACCGCTGCCGATTTGTCTCTAGCGGCAGAATAATAGTCTGACTGATGTCAGCCTCAGGGCCTTTTATAGCAGTGATTAATCACATTTATCAATTGCTAATACCAGCAATTAACAAGGATTTGCAGCTAATAATTTAATTGCAAGAGTTTGGTAATTTTTCTCTCTGTCACTGCTACCAATTAAACTAGTGCTACAGCATTGGGTTGATGCGCTCTGTCGAATCCCTCTTCTTCAGTGATTTGTAGCCAAGCCATAGCGATGAATGCAGAGCGATTGGTGATCACATGATTTGCTGCTCAAATGCTGAGCTACAGATTGCTGTAAAATTAGCATTCCCTTAGAAAAGAAGTAATTCGACTAGAAAAAGTCTGTCATGTGCCAAAGTGACAAGGTGGGTATGTTGGCGGTTAAAAATAGTCGGTTTTGCCCCTTCCCCGACCACCCACCTAAAGCCTACTATGAGGTGGGGGCTGTTCAAATGCTGTGCCTGCGATGCTTTGCGTCATGGCACATTTAAAACTGTATGTCGTGTTGACAGGCGGCACCCTCTCTCAAACTCACTTATTCAGGTCTATGGGGCTGCACCGGAACCCAAAACGTTTGGCTCGCAGTTGCACTGCGCATTAGTCCCACTGAGAATTGCAAAAAAAAAACAGCACAACGCCTCCTAAATGCCCGAGAGCAGCTACTTATCTGTGCTCTAAAAAGCGATCCACTATTCAGAGAATATACAAGTGTGAGCCCTGCATTGCTCACGCTTTGCTCTGACAATCCTCTCTACTGCCCCCTAGCGGTCAACAGCTACAATGTTTTTCATTTGTCCCAATGCTCCCAATTGATTCACTCCTATTTGATGTCAGCCAAAAAAGGATTCTACGGTTTTTACAATATTTTATTGTATTTTAAGTGTGAGTGAGATATTTATATTTTAAGTGTGAGTGAGATTCTTTTAAACTGTATCTGAAGGCAGGGCTTATTTTTTCTTCTGGGGGAGCCTGTGCTGTATTTGACCCACCTTACCAGAGCCAGTGAAGTATTTAATCACTTGATTGTACAAATAAGTGGTTAAAGTGAACCTTCAGTATTTTTTTCAACTTTCCATCTATGAAATATTCTGCCCTTGTTGTTTTAACTTTTGGATAGTAAAACATTTTTTTTTTCTGCCAGTAAATACCTTATACAGCCCACTTCCTGTTTCTTGTCTGGTCATTAGCCTAGGCTTATGACCTCATGCACAGCTCTCTCCGTCTCTCACTCTTGTGAGAGTTTGCCAGGAAGGGAGGGGGGGGGGGGTGTGAGTCATAAGAGGGCCAATGAGAGCTGCAGAGCTGAAGGTGTGCCTCTGTGTGTCTGTGTAAATCCAGGAAGTGAACAGGCAGCAGCTGCAGCTGCCCACAGTTAAGATGGCTGCAGCCAGACTCAGTGGAGGGAGATTTGCATATTTGGCAAGTACAGAATCACATAATCATAGCTCCCAACTGTCCCTGATTTGGAGCAATGTCCCTTTGTCCCTCTTTCCTCCTCATGTGTCCCTCATTTTGGTCTGATCTATATAGTTGTATATAAAATTCACTTTTTAGCTATCAAAAAGTGTTTTCCAGCGCTAAACCTTTCATCTGATTTCTAAATTGCTGCATTTGTAAATTCCAAAAGCCAATAAAAAGGTAAAAAAAGCACTTGTGAGCTTAACCAATCTTGCTTTTTTTGTACAATTTTCCTTTAAAGGGGCGTGGCAAGGGGTGTGTCCTATACCTGCATACTTTTGCTGATAGGTGTCCCTCATTCCCATCTCAAAAAGTTGGGAGGTATGCATTATATATAAAATAATATGCAAAGTGGTTGGAGGGAAGCTTCAGAATGGCAAAGATGTTTTTATTACAAATTATGTGAGCAGACTGCAGTTCCTCTTTAAGTTCCTAAATATGGTTTTCTGATGTCTATATTGCTGTCTGGTGAGAGAGACACTTTCTCCATGTGTCCTGCGGCCACAATCACCAGGACTACAAGTGAGGGAAACTTCAAAAGTCTAATGCCGCGTACACACGATCGGAATTCTTGTCGGAAAAAGCTCTGATGGTTTTTCCGACGGAATTCCGCTCAAACTTTCTTGCCTACACACGGTCACAACAAATTCTGGCCGTCAAGAATGCGGTGACGTACAACACTACGACGAGCTGAGAAAAAATGAAGTTTAATGCTTCTGAGCATGTGTCAAATTGTTTCCGAGCATGCGTAGGAATTTTGCGTGTCGGAATTGCTACAGACGATCGGAATTTCCGATAGAAACCTTTTCCGTCTGAAAAATTGAGACAAAACATGCTCTCAAATTTTTTGCTGGCGGGAATTCGGCCAGCAAAATTTCGATGGAGCCTACACACGGTCACATTTTCCGATGAAAAGCTCTCATCTGTCTTTTCCTGACCGAAATTCCGATCATGTGTACACGGCATTAGTTGTCACCAGAACAGAAATATCGGAGGAATCTTCCAATGTGGACACTTGTTGAGGTGACAACTATCTAGAGGGGATTTACTTCACTTCCTGTTGTGTCTCCAGGACAGGAAGTGAAGGGGAATCTATAGAATGGGATACAGATGGCAACAAAAATAAATAAAAACTTGGCAAGGGTTGTAATCATTCCCTTCTCCATCCTAAATTGGGACAACATTTTTTGGCTTTGGCTTATACTTTATGCAAATAATATTAATTCTAGGTGGTTAATATTGTAAATCTTGTTTCTAAGTATAATTATACATTTATATAAAAATGCGGGCAGGAATATTTACCCCGGACATGTGCAGTCTCGGATTCCTGCTTTACGTGTGTTCTTCTATGCCAGGCAATGAAGACATCCTCTGCACATGCTCCTCTCTCCTTCACTCCACCATTGCTCCATTCAGCTGGAGGCAGAACAGAGAATGCTTTAGTTAATTGCTTTTGGCTCGATAAAAGATAATCTTTCAGGGCATGAACATGGCAAAGGCAGGCAGTTGAGTCGTGGTTTACCGCCTCCTGACCACCCGCTCAGGTCTGTATCCACGCTGCAAAAGTTAAACAGCATATCCCATTTGACAGGCGGTCCTGCTGCTGAACGCGACCCATTCAAGTGAATGAGGCCATGCCACAACCACCCTGCAACTCCGTGTAAAAGCATGCGGTTGTGGTGCAGCGAATTGCCTTTTTGAGGGTAAGAAGAGGTGGTGAAATTTTGCCTTATCAATACATGTCAAAATGCCTCTGAAAAGGGATCCACTAGGGATCGCTTTTGAGAAGAGCAACAAACACTGCTGCACATGTGACTGGGCCCTTGCAGATCCATCGCACATGCGTTGCAATTAATTATCTTGCGTTGTGGTGTGCCACTGTGCCAAAAATGGGCTGCCTTAATGCAACGCGTGTCAGTATGTGAAAAAACATGTATTTATGCAATGCCTCAAGTTGATTAATGCAGTTTTTTTTATTTAGCAAAGGATCAATACATTTATATTTTTAAAGCTGAACTCCAGGCAAACCACTAAATACATACCTCATACCTCATACCTAAATACATACCTCCCAACTTTTTGAGATGAGGGACACCCATCAGCAAAAGTATGCAAGCGTAGGACACACCCCTTGCCACGCCCCCTTAACCACTTCAGCCCCGGACCAATTGGCAGCCGAAGGACCAGGCCCCTTTTTGCAATTCGGCACTGCGCCGCTTTAACTGACAATTGCGCGGTCGTGCGACGTGGCTCACAAACAAAATTGGCGTCCTTTTTTTCCCACAAATAGAGCTTTCTTTTGGTGGTATTTGATCGCCCCTGCGTTTTTTGCGCTACAAACAAAAATAGAGCGACAATTTAGAAAACAATGCAATATTTTTTTGCTTTTTGCTATAATAAATATCCCCAAAAAATATATAAAAAAATTTTTTTTTCCGCAGTTAAGGCCGAAACGTATTCTTCTACATATTTTTGGTAAAAAAAAAAAAAAATCGCAATTAGCGATTATTGATTGGTTTGCACAAAAGTTATAGCGTTTACAAAATAGGGGATAGTTTTATAGCATTTTTATTAATATTCTTTTTTTTTACTAGTAATGGCGGCGATCAGCGATTTTTATTGTGACTGCGACATTATGGCGGACACATCGGACATTTTTGGAACCATTGTCATTTATACAGCATTCAAAGCTATTTAAATGCATTGATTCCTGTATAAATGACACATGCAGTGAAAGAGTTAACCACTAGGGGGAGGGGAGGGGTTATGGGCTGTGACGTGTGTGTTTTTTTTACATTAGGGGGCGGGGCTGACGTCTGACGTCATTGATCGGCTTTTCCGATGACAGAGAACAGCCGATCAATGACAGGCAGAGTAGGAAGCGCGGGGAGAGTTTGTTTACACAGACCTCTCCCCGTTCTTCAGCTCTGTGACCCGATCGCGGGACACCAGCGGCGATCGGGTCCGCTGGTCCCGCAGCTGGGGGCACGGAGCTCCCGACCGGGTCGCGAGGCAGGCAATTAAAGGGCCACGTACCCGTACGTGATTTTGCCTGCCCGTGCCATTCTGCCGCAGTATATCTGCGTGAGGCGGTCGGGAAGCGGTTAAAGGATAATTGTACAAAAAAACAAGATTGGTTAAACCCACAAGGGCTTTTTTTACCACTAATATTCCTTTATTTTGGCTTTTAGAATTTACAAATGCAGCAATTTAGAAATCAGATGAAAGGTTTAGCTCTGGAAAACACTTTTTGATAGATAAAAAGTGCATTTTATATACATTTATATAGATCAGACCAAAATGAGGGCCAAATGAGAAGGAATGAGGGACAGAGGGACATTTCTTCAAATCAAGGACAGTCCCTTGAAATCAGGGACAGTTGGGAGCTGTGCTAAATACACAGATTAAATACATATATGTGAACTGTATTACCTGCAAAGGATTTGTATTTCTGTCCGTCCCGTCCTGAGATTTACACAACTCGACCACAAAGCACAGTCCTGTCTAGCAGCTCAGGAAACCTGATTGTTTATCTGCTGCAGTTTTACTTTTCCTCCCCACCCCCACCCTGTGACTGGACAATAAAAGGAAAAAAAAATAATTCTTCTCTCTGTCACTCTGCTCTCTCCTCCTATCAGCATAATCATACCTCCCAACTTTTTGAGGGACACCTATCAGCAAAAGCATGCAGGCATAGGACACACCCCTGGCCACGCCCCCTTAAAGGAGAATTGTACAAAAAAAAAAAACAAGATTGGTTAAACCCACAAAATGCTTTTTTTTTACCATTACTATTCCTTTATATTGGCTTTTGGAATTTACAAATGCAGCAATTCAGAAATCAGATGAAAGTTTTAGTGCTGGAAAGCACTTTTTGATCGATAAAAAGTGAATTTTATAAAAAATCTATAAAGATCAGACCAAAATGAGGGACAAATGAGGAGGAATGAGGGACATTGCTCCAAATCAGGGACAGTCCCTCTAAATCAGGGACAGTTGGGAAGTAAGGCATAATTCTTGCAATGCAGTAAAACAGATTCTTGCGTTGCTCCCCCCCC
Source organism: Lithobates sylvaticus (assembly GCA_028564925.1). Classification (NCBI taxonomy): domain Eukaryota; kingdom Metazoa; phylum Chordata; class Amphibia; order Anura; family Ranidae; genus Lithobates; species Lithobates sylvaticus. Next base: position 43,084,467 of record CM053032.1, on the reverse strand, counting down.
CCCCCCCCCCCCCCCCCCGTAATGCTCTGCCATACACAGACAGGTTATTATTCTGTTTGGATTTAAATAGAATATATTTACTGATGTATAAATGATTCATTTATTTAATTTATGTGTTTACATCTGCCTTTAATTTAGCTTTAAATGCAGCTAGTGTAAATACCTACGTTTGTCTTCATATCAGCCTCCTATGAACCTCCAGCACAACACTCAGAGTGGTAGAGGGAGGGCTACACTAGCACTAGAAGTCAATCAGAGCACATGTGCCAACAGTGAACATGCTGACAGGAGGAGAGACCAGAGTGATCACTTGTCCCTTCTACACCCCTGGCCATTTCTATGCTGAGGTCAGGAGGAAATTCATTCAGGATAGATTTTTCCCTAGACAGTCTGCACCTGCAGCACTCCCCATCCCTCTCCCCTCTCCATATGTACAAACATGCAACTTCACCTGACATGAACTTACATGTTTGCAGAAGGCTCTATCTATAGACATATTGTTTGGCAGCTGGACTGTGCATGCGCAGCCGGATGACATCTAGTCTGCAGGCCACTTTCATCTGATCGCACGTTGACTAATAGCAAACGCTGACTGAGATTTTATCTCAACAATCGTAGATCAGGGAAGCCGAGTGATTTTAAATATTACTGATACCAATGAAGAGAGAATTTACAGAATCATAATGGGTTACAATAGTGAAGCCTTTGGCTAGGTTCACACCCTAGCAGTTCTGTGAGCAATGCTTGTGTGGGCACGGCAGCCCATTTATTTGAATGAGATGCTGTGCCCGTATTTCATGCAGTAAAAAGTTTCCTGTACCTTTTTTTTTTTTTAAAACAAAGTGCACCATATGATCATCCGAAACCAAAAACACACTGCGATTTTAGATGCCTGGGGGTGGTATTAAGAGTAAATGGCAGCCCCGCAGGTCTGCAAAGGAGCAGCGCGGTTGAGAACAGGTGCGGTTTACATGCTGTCGCACTACGGGGTTGCCACCATTTCTTCAAGTCAAACCTGAACACTTTAGCGGCGCACGGCAATTTTTTCTTATAGTATAAACTATACATATATTTTGCTAATAAATAACATTTCTAATCATATGAAGTTAATAACAAGAGTCCCCCTTTTCACTGTAAGGGGGGACTTTAACATAAGGGAGAACTCTGGGGCCTCTGATTTAAGGGGGGACACTGAGAACTCTGATGTACGAAGAAGACTCTGATGTAAGGGGAAACACTGTGGCCTCTGGTGTAAAGGGGGAGCTCTGACGTAAGGGGTGCTCTGAGAACCCCGATTTACCTTAGTGTACTTACTCAGATGCAGGAGAGAGAAGGGGGAGACTTCAGTCACAGACAGGGATGGATGGTGAGCTCACTCATCCCTTGGCAGTCAGCACCTCTCATCCAGATGTATCTGAGGTTGCTGGACTTCAAATTTACAGCTCCCACTTTCCTTTTCTGAGGCACAGCGCCGGGGATTGGAGTGTGGGCAGACACAGAGGGGTAGGGGTGGGGGTAAGAGGTGCAGATCGAGCCCTCTCTCCTCTCCCATCTGTGTTTGGGGAGGGGGGGGGGGTTTGTTAGTGCTGGCTTTGGGCAGTGTGAAAGAGTGTAACAGACACTCGAAGAATAGACAACTGCAGCCAGCAACCCTGCTGGGAAGCCATAGTCCAGTCTAAATAATGTGTCCAGGTTTTAGGCAGTCTGAAACCCGGACACATGATTCCAAACGCGAACTGTCCAGGTGAATCCTGGACGGGTAGCAACCCTATGTCGCACCCATAAACACCTGCACAAGTATGATCATAGCCTTCCTCCTAGTTCATCAGTTCATATTTTGGGTGGAGTTGGGCTGTATCCCTTAAAGGAGAAGTACAGCCAAAGCTTGTTTGGCTGTACTTCTGTGGATCACAGGAGTGCAGTTCGTTTTGCAATCCTGTGACCCGTTTTCAGCAGACAGCGGGCTGAAGTCCGCTGTCTGCTGACGTCACAGAGCTGGCCCAGGCTCGGGCAAGATCGCAACACTGGGGTCAGGATCTGCCCACATACCTGGACTGGCACCCAGCTCAGGCTCTCAGCAAGCCGCTGAGAGCCTGAGCCGGCCACTCCCGCCCCCTCCACAGCCCAGCGTTCCAGTGAACCGCAGAGAGCGGTGGCTGACAGTCATGGAGCACTGAGAACCGAGCGATCAGCTGTGTTCGATCACTCAGTTCTCAGTCTTAGAGCCGGCAGGGGACAGATGTAGCATCGGGCCGATGCTGCATCCACCTAGGTAAGAATTTGCGAGAAACCCTGTACTTCTCTTTTAACCCTTTTCAGCTTGCCCCAGTGTCCCATTAAAAAGTTCTGAATGCCGGGGGTGCAGGAAAGATTGATCATTCATGTGACCACAGTGATTGGTTGTCACAATGGTCATATGATTGGGAGCCGGTCCCGCTGGCTTCTGATCGTTAGTGATGACTGAGGGCCAATTCGTCTATCACCACAGGGACACACAGGAAACAATTGTTTTCTATGTATCCCATTCACACTGCAAGGCAGGCTAGCGCTGCAGCATGCTGCGATAAAATGTAGGCATGCTGCATTTTATCACAATACACTGGCCTGAATCGCACTATGAAAGAAGTGTACGTTTTGTACACTTCAAATAAAGCTCATACAAAACAAAAACAAAGGGAGCAGTGCGTTGCAATAAATTGTGCATGACACTGCCCCCTAGCGCAGCAGGCAACACAGAGTGGCGGGAGCAATGAATCATTCCTTCTGCTCTGGGTTGCTCTGTGAATTGGCTCTGAGAGCTGTCTTTCACAGCTTGGTCTCTGTGTTGGGAGCATGCAGTGTGCACTCTCTCAGTGCAAAAACAGTGGCCTCCAGAGACACATATGTGTGTCATGTTGGCATTAAAGCCCACCCTCTTTTTTTCGAACACACCTGAGCTCACCCTTAAGGGTGCTTTAACACCAAGGCGTCAGCGGTAAAGCGCCGCTATTTTTACTGTCGTTTTAGCGGCGCTAATGAGCCACTAGCAGGGCGCTTTTAACCCCCACCAGCGGCCAAAAAAGGCTTTAGAAGCGGTGTATACACAGCGCTGCAAAGATGCGGGTTGCAGGACTTTTTTACCGTCCTGCAAGCGCACCGCTCCAGTGTGAAAGCACTCGGCTTTCACACTGGAGAGACAGGAGAGGCTCTTTTGCAAGTCCTATGCAGGCGCTATCTTTAGCGCTGTAGCGCCTGTAAAGCACCTCAGTGTAAAATCTCAAAAAGCTAGTTCCCACCTAGCTTTTCACGAACGCACATTTTTGCACTGCATGCAAAGGGCAGCCCATTAATTTCAATATATTCCTATATGCAACAAACGAGCCAAAGCAGCTTGTATACCTTTATGGGCATTGAGCTTTTGCTTACCGCGTTAGGGGCGACTTACGCTTTCTGCACATTTTTGAAGGTGTGCAAAAACACGTGCCTTTTCGCGTGCTCATGAAGCGCTCGGGTGTGAATGCAGACTAATGGTCACCATAACAGAGCCTCTGAAACCTGACAGGAATTTCTAATCCTTCCCCACACTAAAAAAAGATTTGACTATAGATAATATAGTATTATAGTTATTAATTAAAGCTCAGCTCAGGAATATTAGCTCTACTCTCTGCTGGTATGAAAAAATCCAAATGCCCGTTTACTTACCTGAAGCCATGATGGTCCTTCTCTTCTTCTGTTTACTTCCTGGGGTCCTTCTTCTAGTGCCCTCATCTCTGCCTGAGTGATGTGGACATCCCTATTGGTGGGGGTCACACTTCCAGTTCCAGCAGCTATATCCACTATTTACATTACATTTTTACTGGAGCTGGGCTTTAATATTATTGATTTGTATATGTTATAGGCAATGTGGGGTTGGTTTACTAAAACAGGAGAGTGCAAAATCTGGTGCAGCTCTGCATGGTAGACAATCAGCTTGTTCAATTAACCACTTGCCTACTGGGCAGTGAACACTTCCTGCCCAGGCTAATTTTCAGCTTTCAGCGCTGTCGCACTTTGAATGATAATTGCGTGGTCATGCAACACTGTACCCAAACAAAATTTTTATAATTTTTTCACACAACTAGAGCAAAAAGACTAAAAATTTTTAGTTTCTGTCAGTAAATTTTGTAAATAAGTAATTTTTCTCCTTCAGGCTGGGTTCACACTATTGCAAATTGGATGTGGGTTCCCCGCATCCAATTCGCAATAGCAGGAGATTTTGACCTGCTCACTATGGAGCCGGTTCACATATATCGGGTGCGGCTCCAGTGCAAATTTGCATCGGAGCCCTGTGCGTCTTTTGGTCCGTTTCAGATCCGAATTCAGCCCAAAATTTGTGCTGAAATCGGACCTGAAATGGTGAACGGGGAGCGCACCAGACCCTTGCTGTGAGCCTCATGCAAAGATAGTGTGAACCCAGCCTCACTGATGGGCACGGATGAGGCGGCAATGAAGGACACCGATTAGGTGGCACTGATGAGGAGGCACTAATATGCCACACTGATGGGCACTGATAGGTGGCACTGATATGTGGCACTGATGAGGCGGCACTGGTGGGTAATGATAGGTGGCACTGATGGGCAGCACTGATGGGTGTCATTGATGGGCACTGAAAGGCAGCACTGACTGGCATCACCAATGGGCACTGATTGGTGTCACTGGGCACTGCTGGGGCTGTACTGTAATCAGGGCACTGATGATCAGTGCCCTGATTACTTGTACATGTCTCCCCTTCAAGGAGATGTTGCTGATCATCTCTCCTCGCCACACACTGTCAGTGTAAGCTAAAGGGAGCTGATATATGACACTTCCTTATTTACATGTGACTGGCTGTGATTGACTTACACTTAGAGTATAAGTGATTTTTTGGCTCTTTACCGAGATCGGGGTTGTGCCGTGTTCCTAGGACGTGTGAGAGAGCAGTGGGACGGTGGTACAAATTATGGGGCACTGACCCAGCCGCAGCAGCAGTCATTGAACTGCCAGGGATATGGCAGGAAGAGGTTCTGGGGCACCGCCATGACGTCGTCGCAGAACAAGTGTTCATCCCGCCCGCTGTCATTTTACTATATGGCAAAGTGGTTAAAGTAGAATTATAGGCACAACTTTTTTTTTCATTTTGGATAAAGCAAACAGCCGTCAGATTTTTTTTTTGCCATCTTTGTCCCATTGCAGAGATTTCCCTTCACTTCCTGCCCATAGGATTCCGATTGGTGGGCAGATGGGACAACAATCGGTCGAGAATTGCTACTGGGCACCAGGCATTGTGAGTCTGGAAAGGCTTGATGTTGACCCCGGGGCCGGACTGTCGGGTTTTGAACACTACGAGGTGTAGAACAAAGTGATCTTGAAGGCGTGCCAGGTGGCCTCTGTGCAGAATCTGTCTGCTGGGGCCATTAACAGTGAACTCACCAGGCTGTAAAAAGCCATAGCAGGCCGTGTAGATGGCCACATGTATGACCAGGCTGGGTAAGAACCCAATTGGGGAGCGTGAAAGGACGGTAGACATGTCCCTAAAGATGGCACTTGTGATGGACAAGCGCTTGCTATTGGCTATGGGCTGCTGTCTGTGGATACCATGTAGGATGGATTTGCGAACAAGGACGGCTTACCAGGGTCCTGCAAGGACAGAAAATGCTGGATGCCCGATGGTCTTATGGGATAGAGTCAGCTGCATGTGGCAATATGATTTAAAGGCCAGGACGTGCTTGATGTCTCCTGTCACCGGGTATGAGGCTAGAAACCTGGCGTAGGTGTTTCAGGCGGTGTGGTAGACCTTCAGGGTGTTGCGGGGCAATGACTGGTTAATGAGACGGGTTGCATTGTGCAGATGTTCCTTTAACCCAGCATGAGCTGCGACCAAGGTGGGATACGAGAGGTGTTTGGTCGGCAGAAAGAATGATGTATAGTTAAAGAGGAACAGTGCGTCGGCCGCGACATTGCACTTGCTCGGGATATAAATGCAGTGCACATTGAAATGATGCTGTAGGGACAATTGCACCAGCCTACGCAGGAAGGACATGATGGCTAACAATTTGGACCTGCCTTTGTTTACGATTTTGGCCGTGGCCTGATTGTCTGTGGCAAAGACAACCGTTTGCCCAGTTCAAATATTGAGGACGACTGACTAAACCCAGGATTCAGGAGGATTTCTGGTGGCCATGGCCCTGCGAACCACTGATGGCTAAAAATTGCAGCAAAGCCTGTAGAGGCTGCGGCGTCCGTGACTACCTGAGGTGATGAAGCTGATGCTGATGGAATGAACATTAATATACCATTCCAACTTGTAAGGAACTCGTCCCACCTTCGCAGATCCGCTATTGCTGCTGGGTCCAGCCTGAGAATTTAGTTGGGATCTAGCACCTGCGAGAGGAGGGATGATGCTCATGGCGAAATTTAACATTGTAGATGTCTCTTGGTGCACCCTTGCGAAAGGATAAAGGTGTGAATAATCGACCTGATTCAGGCCAACTTATCAGGAGGTAGGCTAGCCTACATGGAGCGCGTGTCGAGAGTGATACCTAGGAAGGTGATGAACTGTGCCGGCCTTCCACTTTATGCTTTGCTATGGGCACGTTGAGATTGCCGAATACCACTCTAATGCCCCGTACACACGATCGGACATTCCGACAACAACATCCATGGATTTTTTCCGACGGATGTTGGCTCAAACTTGTCTTGCATACACACGGTCACACAAAGTTGGTCGGAAATTGCGAACGTCAAGAACGGGGTGTGTACAACACGTACAACGAGCTGAGAAAAATGAAGTTCAATAGCCAGTGCGGCTCTTCTGCTTGATTCCGAGCATGCGTGGAACTTTGTGTGTCGGAATTGTGTACACGCGATCGGAATTTCCGATCACGGATTTTGTTGTCGGAAAATTTGAGATCCAGATCTCAAATTTTGTGGGACGGAAATTCTGATGGAAAATGTCCCATGGAGCCTACACACGGTCTTAATTTCCGACAAAAAGCTTCCATCTCACATTTTCCGTATGAAAATCCGACCGTGTGTATGGGGCACTAGTCTATCCAAGTCTGCTGGGTGCTTGCCGTTTTTTTGATGAGCTGGCAGTTATTCAGGTAGTGAATAACTTTCTGGCACTGTGCTTGGTGGTTCACCAACCAAAGTTTATTTGAAAACTTGCCCTTGACAAGTCCAATAGGGCTGACTCTCCAGACAGTGAAAGATGGCCCAGTAAAGGGGCCAATGATGTACCCTTGGTCCAGTTCGAACTGTAACAAAGTACCAATGGCCAACTCGTCGGAGGCAGCATTCGTTTCTGCATTCGTGGGTCGAGTGAGGCAGCGTGATGAGGCCGGTGTGGAATCCTGATGTGAATCCGTGTATGAGGAAGGCTGCCAGTGAGGGAGCCTGGTGTGAGGAATGGTAGAACCCGAGCCACCCCACGTCCACTCAGCCTAGTCAAGACGTACTTTGCTGTTTGATGTTGCACGTGAGTTTGGGATGCGCTCTGTGGCATGAGACGCAAACATGAAGCAGTCGGCACTGACTAAAGTTGCAAGTCCTGTAGTTGTAGTTTTTGCAGACTGACGCGCCCCCCATTGACAGGATAGGTCATCTCAATTTGTCCACCTGGGGGGCGGTTGTGTGAGGGCCGACAAGCTTTGTCCGAAACCAGAGGTGGAGGGAAAGTTGGGGAGATGTCTAGCATATGCATCGGAGCACCAGTTCGCCATATGGGTGAGGTGAAAGACTGACAGATGGCACAAAGTTGGGAGCGTAGACCTGCAAAGTGGCGGCAGAACAACTCTGTATCAATGATACTCCAGTTGGTGCTGGCCTGAAACTCTGAAAGTCTGGCTGCTGCTTTGGCTGAAAATAACTGGTGGTAGTCATAGAATGAAAACCCTCTGTACTTGTAACCTAGGTCCACCACTGCGTGTAGGTACAAGTTCAGCTCTTCCCTCCTGCTTGGGTTGGCTGAGCTTGAAGTTAAAGTCAACAGTTTGCAGAAAATGATTTTGCTTGTCTTAAAAAAAAAGTTATGTGGCTGCAGTGCAGTAATAGTTCCTTTTCTAGAATGGTTAACTGTAAAAAATGATTTACTTTTATTAACCTTTCTTACTGGCAAAATGATGTTATTTTTTATTTTCCTCTGAGCTGTTCTCATTAAGTAAGGTGCTGAAAAAGCTTTCATTCAATCTTCTGGTTGGTGTTAAAGCAGCTTTTACTGCCCTGATTTCTTTATCTGCGGCCACAGTCATGACAAAGCATAACGCTGTTTCCTTGCTCAGATCAGAACGGTCTCTTCTCAGGGCTGAGATGTTTATTTTATCCGGTCTCCTCAGTGCCAGTTTATAGGACGCTATGACTGAGAGGTCTTTATGTCCCCATATTCCAACCTTTTTGATTTGACCTTAAGGAAACAATGGCCATGGCTTGCACTCAGCCTGAATCCTTCAACGAAGCGGGGGCAAGGCCCTCTCCCAGCTAGGTAAGCGGTTATGTCCATTGACTGCAAAATGAAACCACCTTCCATGACTCCTATATTACCAAACGTATGGTACAGTGCACACAGAAGTGGCAGCATAGATACACATTAAAAAACATGCTTAGTGCAGTGCTTAAGAACAGCAATGCAAAAGACTCTTAGCAAGTTCATAACCCAAGGGCAGTCATACTTGGTAAAAAAGGCACAACGCTTGAAAAAAACCAACTTGCTTCAGATTACATTTGTAATGTCAATAGAGGAAAGCCCTGAAAGTGTATGTAAACCCTACAGCCAGCCATAGATTGAGCGATTTTCTTTCCTGCAGGTGGTGTGTGTGGAATCTAACTGTCGGTGGGTCTTCACCAGAGATCCTAATGATGGAGATGGACTGGGAACCCCTAGTGGTCCCAGTTCCCTTTGCTGCAAAATGACACCAGGTCATGACCCACAGGACCACCCCATCCAGGGAGTGGCTGGACTATAAAGGCTTTGTTTTTTTAGGGACAGTTCGCAAGGGCTGCAAGTGTGGGTGCAGGCAGGGGTCGAGGAAAGTGGCAGGTGAGGGATTAATAAGGTTCAGGCAAAGGTCTAGGCAGGCAGCGAGCAAGAGCATTGTCAGGTCCAAGCAAAGGTCTAGGCAGGCAGCAAGCAGGGGCATAGCCAGGTCTGGACAGAGGTTTAGGCAGGCAGTAAGAGTGTAGTCTGGTCTGAGCAGAGGTCTATTTAGGCATGCAGCAAGCAAGAGTGTAGTCAGGTCAATCAAACAGGTAACTGGTGGGCAAGTATTATGGCTCTTTATAGCTCAGGTAGCTGGGCAATAGTACAAAACACCAGCCACTACAAAAGCTGGTGGTTAAATACCCTTATTGGTTAGACCACATACCCAGTTTCATTACAGTGAAGCTGGAAGTCCTGGCAGGGATTCTGCAAGTATTTTGGAAGTCATGGCAGAGATTTTGAAAGTCCTTGAAGTGATTCGTAAAGTACCTTAAAGAGGAGGTCCACCTAAAAAATTTTTTTTAAAAAGTCAGCAGCTACAAATACTGCAGCTGCTGACTTTTTTTTTTTTTTTTAACAGAAAACTTTATTCATTTTTGTACATTACATGCTAAAACAACATTACATATATAGTTTGCGTAGTGGTATTACAACATATGCAATAAATCCAAACTGAGAAAGCATATATCCATCAAGCATCAAACAAGTGGTTGCCAGGAGCGATAGCAGTTAATGCAAGTATATTATTACAGACTGATGTTAGAGGAATTATCAACAGACCCAAGGTCGCGCATGCGTATTCAGGGTAAGTATAGCATTTGACGTCAGCTCATGCCACATATCCCCAGAGAGAAACATTACCCCCCATAGTGGTCTAGGCCACTCATGGGGTTAAGTAGCTATCCCAGTGTCGATGGTCCCCACCTATCGTCTTGGGTGTCCCTTTCTGCATCCCATCCTATATCCTGTAGCTATTCCAGTGTTACAGGAGTTCAAGTTGTCTTTCCTGTACCCAGGCCGCCCAGATCTTTTCAAACTTTTTTGGGCAGTTGCGCCCCATGTAGGTTAATTTATATAATGGTAGTGCTGCGTCTACTAAGGCCTTCCACTGAGAGATTGTAGGTGTGCTGGGGTCGTTCCATTTAAGAAGAATCGCCTTTCTGGCGTAGAAGGATGCGTAGAAAACAAAGTGTTTTTTGGCCTGTGTTGTTTGCAAAGTGTCCACTATCCCAAGGAGTAGCGGCAGTGGGCTGCAAGGTACGTGTAGTTTCCCTATGGTATTGATTTCCGCCGTGATTGCCCTCCAGAATGTCTGGAGACGTTCACATGACCAGACAACGTGCATAAAGGACCCCGTGGTCGTTGTGCATTTAGGGCATACGTCACTCCTAGTGGGGTATATACTAGCCAGTCGTTTTGGAGAGTAATATGCCTGGTGTATAAATCTGAGCTGTGTATAGCGATCCCGGGACGAGATCATGAGTGGGAGATACTGCTGTATACCTTCTTCCCAGTCATCGTCAGCTAACTCTGGTATGTCTGCCTTCCATTTGTCAAACAGCCTAGAGACCACAGAGGTGTCCAGACCGACCAATTCAGCATAGAGGGCGGACATAGGCTTTTTGTCCCTGTCCGCGGATAGAAGTTCTTCCAGGGGATTCAGTTCTATGGTGATAGACTGGGGGAACTGTGCGCGGTAGGCATGACGTAGTTGGATGTATCTGAAAAACATATGTATCTGAAAACATAAAAAGTCGTCAAAGGAGAGCAGTTCGTTGCCGGAGACGACGTCTGCCAAGGTGTTGACTCCATTCCGTGCCCACAATGCGGGGTCGGGAATGGTGCCAAGGTGGGGGAGTCTCGGGTTGTCCCAAAGCGGGGTATTCGGGGACCATGCGTGTAGCTTACCCACCTTCCCCCTGACCGTGTCCCAGACCCTCAACGTCACCCTCATTGAGGGGGTCACATTGGGGCTGGACTTAGGGCCCTTGTGGATCAGATTTTGCAGCTCTGAGTGGGATCCCAGCAGTGCCGCCTCCAGCGCGGCAGCCGGGTTAGGTAGGTCCCTAGATAGCCACCACCTAACCGTCACAAGGACCGCCGCCCAGTAGTATTTCAGGAAGTTGGGCAGCGCCAGACCCCCCAGCGAAGCCGGAAGCTGGAGCGTGCTCTGTGCTATCCTAGGAGTGCCCCCATTCCAAATGAATGACATAAGCAAGCTGTTCAGTCTCCTGAAGAATGTCTGAGGGATATGGACTGGAGTTTGTCTAAATAGATAGGTAAACTTGGGGAGTACTGACATCTTTATCAGGTTAACCCTGCCCACAGGCGTCAGGGGAAGGGTTTTCCATGCCGAGCATTTCTGAACGAGAGAGGACATTACCACATTGAGGTTAAGGGGAATAAACTGTCTCAGGTCTCTGTGGATGTTGACCCCCAGGTACCTGAACTGGGAGACTATTTGCAGAGGGGTGTTTGCTGGCAGGCCAGCATCCGAGGGGTGAAGGGCAAAGAGGACAGATTTTCCCCAATTGACCCGGATGCCCGAGAACGTGCCAAAGGTATTAATAAGGTCAAGGGCTATGTTAAGGCAGGAGGGGGCATCTCGTATATAAAGCAGGGTGTCATCTGCGTAAAGGGAGATTTTCTCCTCCACAGGACCCAAGGGGACGCCCCGGATCACGGGGGAATCGCGTATCAGGATTGCCATGGGCTCTATTGCCAGCGCGAAAAGCGCCGGGGAGAGTGGGCATCCCTGTCGTGTGCCCCTGTGGAGGAGAAAGGGGGGGGGATAAGACCGATCCAGTACGGACCCTAGCCTTCGGATTGAGGCAGCTGCTGACTTTTAATAAATGGACACTTACCTGTTCCAGGTTCCAGCGGTGGCGGCAGAAGATGACGAGCGATCGCTCGTCTCTCGGCTGCCCCCGCCGCCATCCGATGTCAGGAAATCAGGAAGCGAAGCTTGCGGCTTCATTGCCCGGTTCCCTACTGCGCATGCACGAGTCGCGCTGCGCAACGTTATTGGTCCCCGTTGTGTCCTGGGAACTGTGTTTCCCAAGACACACCGGGGCATCCTCGGCTATGGGCGGGGCAGCTCCGGCTATCTCATCCCGGAAGTGGGTGCAGATACCTGTATTATACAGGTATATGCACCCCCCTCCCCCCTGAAAGGTGCCAATTGTGGCACCGGAGGGGGGGAGGAATCCGATAAGCGAAAGTTCCACTTTAGGGTGGAGCTCCACTTTAACAAGAGTATGATTGGAGGAAGTGTTGTAGTAGAAGCACATTTCCATGAACCCCCTGGCCTGTGCTGCACTCTTATCAGTTTGCATAGTTCACTTATTTATTATTCTGTGGACTACAGAAACCTCTTCCCCCACCACTCCCCCGCCATAGTATGGAGAAGAGAAATTTTGGTGCCCCACTGGCAGGGGGTGCGGGTTCACTTGGGTCATAGAATCTTATTGTCAGTGGGCCTTTACCTAAGATCCTAATGGCAGAGATTTGCTAGAAACCCTAGTGGTAGTGGTCCTAGTTTACTTTGCTGCAAAATTGCACCAGGTCACCCTCAGGACCGCCCCACCAATAGGGTGGCTGGAAAAGAAAGAGTTTGGGGTAGAGACAGTTCAGAAGAACTGCAGATGCAGGTCCAGGCAGCGGTCGAGGAAGGGACAGGTGAGGGACTAGTCAGGTCCAAGCAGAAGTCTAGGCATGCAGTTAAAAAGATATAGTGAGGTCCAAGCAGAGGTCTAGGCATGCGGGAAGCAAGAGCGTAGTCGGGTCCGAGCAGAGATCTAGGCAGGCAGCAAGCAAGAGTGTAGCCAGGTCCGAGCAGAGGTCTAGGCATGCAGCAAGCAAGAGTGTAGTCAGGTCAATAAAACAGGTAACTGGCAGGCATGTATTATAGCTCCTTAACTCTCAGGCGGCTGGGCAACAGGACACGCCACTTCAAAGGCTAGTGGTTAATTACCCTTATTGGTTAGACCACATGCCCAGTGTTGTTACTGTGAACTCTAGAAGTACTGGCAGGAATTATGCAAGTATCATGGAAGTCCTGGCAGAAAGAAGTCCTTGAAGGGATTCTTAGAGCACTGTAACAAAAAGTGTCTGATTGGTAGAAGTTCTGTAGTACAGGTTACAGGAAGTACATTCCCACTAATCCTGTGAGGGGCTTTCGGTAATCTGGCCACAGTGCCATTATGCATAACCTATATTAAGGCAAACCAAGTGAACATTCTCATTTTATCACGGCTGAAGTTACACCGCACATGTGAAGAGCTTTGTGACGTCTGACTACAGTCAGCGGCCATAAATTTACTGGACTTTCTGTCTTTATCACCATTGTAGTGTAGTTCTTTACACTGAATTACAAAAGAACATTAGATTGATAGTCAATGGCTTAATTTAAGAACATATATCTGAATAATCAAATAACCATATTTTAAAGCAATAAAATAACTGTCTCAGTGTATTCCATGTAAAATTATTTCTATATTTCAGTGCCTTAAAGGGGAGCCATTATTTTGTCTCATAAAACATATGATGTAGTATCATTGCTTTTTCAAAAAAGATCAATTGCAAGAAGATGATGATAATAAATTCAGAGGTTACAGTAAATTAAAAGGCATTATGCAAGTTTTAAATTAGGATTCTCAAAATTCAATAGGAAAGTTGGAGAGCAACTGTTAGCATACAGCGCCACCATCCCTCAGGAGAAGGCACTGCAAACAATTTATGGTGAATCATAGCAATTTTTCATTTTTGGCCATGTGGTAATACATGATGGCGATGACTAATAAAAAATGTAAAAAAAGTATCTGTTAACCATAGCAAATGATCAGATTCTCGTTGTCATTTTCATGTTATAGAGGAAGCCAGATTAAACTTGACAAACTTTATTTTTTATTTTTGTGCACCTATAGTTTGTTAGGCAGAGTGTAGAATTCACATATGCCAAGCTGATAGCCTTTATCTTGTGTCTTCTGTTTGTTTTTGGGTGTGCTTGACCTCTGCCACCAACTCTTCTACTGGTGGGTCTACAGGCTGGCTTCACATCTCCTTTTTTGGTTTCAACCAAGGTGGGTTTTGTGGGTGGTCTGATCACCCCTCAGTTCAGGGGTTTGGCACCATGACATGCTCCTGATCCCCATAATGGGTGAGGCCCCTTTGAGGGCCTTGTGTGGACTCTTTATTTGTGAGTCCTCTCCCCATAGTCCTGTTTGGCAAGGGAATGCCCACCCAGAGACATAAAGTTGAAAACAGCTTTGTAATTCTGCTCAGCATGTTTTGTGATCTATATATCTCTGTAATACTACATAGCCAGTAAAATAATCAACTTTTTCTCTATTCGTCCTAACCTTCTTCTGTATCCCCTGCCCATTCACATGACAGTAAATCAGCAGTATGACAATGATAATCCATGGCCCAATTGAGTATTTTGGAGGTTAAAGTAGAACTATAGGCAAAACGTTTTTCATTTTGGATAGAGCAAGGAAGGGTTATAACCCTTGTCATATTTTTTTCCCCCATCATATGTGTCCCATTGGGGAGATTTCCCTTCACCTCCTGTCTCATAACCAAACAAGAAGTGAGAGAAAATCCCTGTAAATCAAGGGAATTCCTTGGGGACACCCAGGTCACCAGAACTAGTGTACCCATGGGAAGATTTCCCCAATATTACTTTTCTGGGGACAACCCAAAATTTGGGTAATTTCTTTCACTTTCAATGATAATGGTAAACAGGACCAATAGAGAGGGTGAATCTCCTTAACGGGGGACCCAGAACACAATAAAAACTGGCAGGTGTTCTAATCCCTCTCCACTCTATCCAAAGCTAAAAGAAAAAAAAGTTTTGTCTTTTGTTATACTTTAAGACATGTCAAGGAAAGGTAGCAGGAAACAACCGACTGGCTGTGCAATGTGGTAGGCATTTGTGTATTACAAGCAGGTTTTTTTTTTTTTCAAAGAATGGGTGCAGGAACTCCCCCCCCCCCTTCTGAGTCACTTCTCGTCTCCACCCCCTACCCACCCCTGAGCAACGTTCCTTGGTTTCATCCCCCACCCACCTCCCAGTACTGCCCCTTTTAGAGAATACAGAGCCAAGTATCATTTTGTAGTAAAATAGATCCCCCCACAGCCAGCAGCAATAGATTTGATCAAAAACAATAGACCCACCCAGCAACAATGGACCTCCACAACAAAATACCACCCCAGCAGCAACAACAGATACCGCCAGCATCAATAGACTCCCTAGCAGCCAGCAACAATAGACCCCCCTTTGTCAATAGTAGATCTCTTCCAGCAATAATTGCCCCCAGCAACTATAGATCCCCCACCAGCAACAAAAGACCTTCCAGCAACAATAGACCGCCACTCAAAAATAGATCCGTTCCAGCAACAATAGATCGCCCAGCAGCCAGCATTAATAGACCCTCCAGTCCACCCCAGCACCCCTTGCCAATACACACAGTACATTCAGTGCTGGAGGTGCCGGAACTGTGTTCCCCCGCATTTCCCCTGAAAAAAAGCCCTGATTACAAGACTGGCTGAACAGAATCCTCCATTGGCAGGTAAAGCCTCACCTATTATGTATCTCCACTATGTACTGCGCTGCTTTCCTGGAACTTTGGAAAATGCTCATACATACTGTTGAATGGTTTTAAAAAAAAAAAAACAAGTCCATATACTAAAAAAACAAAAACAACAAAACTCATAAAGGAATGCATCTAACACAATTTTTGATACCATATGCTGTGGTTATGTCCGTTGAAGGGCATCTCCTGTTTTGGTAGATCTATTGAATCGTCTTGTTCTGTGGTTTGTAAGTGCGCAATAAAATATTTTTAAAGTGTATTGTGTTTCTGTTGGTATAATGCTGCCAAATATCTTGGGGTTTTTAAATAAGTGATATCGTTTCCTGATGTACGCAGAGTGGGGGGGTTAAGGGAAATCCTTCAGAAACATTCTGGCTGCTTCCCTTGTGTAATGGAAAGCAAGATTTCCCTTCTTTGCTGTGCGTCACACTGAAAGCTGTAGGACACAGGGATTTTTTTTAGTTAGGGCTCCTTCACACTTGGTTTGTTCTCTGAAGAGTGATCCATGCTCAGATTGCTATTTAGACAGCATTTGACAGGCGTAAGGAGGCATTATACCTCACCACCTTCTTTAACCCCCTGAACCCTGCAATAGCGTGCTGCAAACGCGTGCATGGAACATGGTTGCAGGGTGCTTGCAGAGAGGCCCCATTCGTTTGACAGGTGACAGGGGGTATAATTCCTGCCTCAGCTGGGAAGCAAACATTGCGGCTGCAGCATGTGTATGCCAATGCCTGCTATCTCTGCAGCTAAAGGTGGAACGACAGGGGGGGGGGGGGGGCTTTGGGTAACATTGTGGCTCAACCACGGGATTCACCATCCCTCCACTGCTAGTGTGAACAAGCCCATAGGATGTCTGGAGATGGATATAGGTGGGCGAATGCAGGACTCGGCCCTGCCCCCCGGCACTCGCGTCATTGGATTTGATTGACAGCAGCAGGAGCCAATGGGTGCGTTGCTATCAATCTATCCAATAAAGAGCCCGAGAACCCCGGGCAGAGCTGGGTCAAGTTTGAGGGTTCAGATAAGTAAAACGGGGGGCTGGGGGGCCGGCCACTGACTGGTGTTTTTTCACCTTAAAGAGGAAGATAACCCTCTCTAAAAAAAAAAAAAAAAAACACCCAGCAGGACAAAGGCATAATGAGCTAGCTCATTATGAATTACTTACCTGAGATCGAAGCCCCCGAAGCGACCCTCGTTCATGTCCTCCGTCGCTGCCATGATACACGGAGTGACTTCCGGGTATTGCTGCTCCGGCGCTGTGACTGGCCGGAGCAGCAATGACATCACTTCGGCGCATTGCGAGGGAGCCTTCAGTGACGGCACCCTCAGTGCGCCTGCGCCATTGTCTATGCCCGCTGTGTCCGCTTTTAGGAAAATATCTCCTTAAAGAGGAAGTAAAGCCTCTTTTAAAAAAAAATAAAAAAAGGAACCTGCAAGGCAAAGGCATAATGAGCTAGTATGCATAGCATAGTAGCTCATTATGCATAACTTACCTGAGAACGAAACCTTCTCCGGCGCCATTAATCGCAGAGTGACTTCCGGGTCTCGCCACTCCAGCACTGTCATTCGCTGGAGCGGCGATGACGTCACTCCCGCGCATGCGCAGGAAAGCGGCATTTCGCTGTGAACCCGGCATGCGCAGTGGACAGCGATGCCTTTTCTTTTCTAAATATCTCCTAAACCATGTAGGTTTAGGAGATATTTATTGGACCTACAGGTAAGCCTTAATCTAGGCTTACCTGTAGGCCAAAGTGGTTTGTAAGGGTTTACAACCACTTTAACCGTGCAGGTTAATGAGCTATTTCTTGCATCTACAGGTAAGCCTTAATCTAGGCTTAACTGTAGGTTAAAGTGGCCTGTAAGGGTTTACAACCACTTTAATGCATAGGATGCATTAAGGTGAAAAAACACGAAGGTTTACAACCCATTTAAGGGGGGCCAGACTGTGGCCAGTGGGAGTAAACAATGTCGCTTTTTTTGGTATTAGGGGGAATGTTAGTGCACCATCATTAGTGTCAGGGGGAGGACTAGTTCTCCATTGTTGGTGTCAGTGGGAGGAATAGTGCTCCATCAGTGGTGTCAGAGGGAGGAATAGTGCCTCGTATGAGTGGGAGGAATAGTGCTCCATCATTGGTGTCAGTGGGAGGAATAGTGCTCCATCATTGGTGTCAGTGGGAGGAATAGTGTCTCATATCAGTGGGATGAATAGTGTCTTAAGGGTCGGGTAAAGGTACTCAAAGCGCTTCATTCAGCCCCCCCCCCCCCCCCCCCCCCCCCCCCCCCGGCTTGAAGTTTGGCGATCACTGGTCTAGGGAGTAGTGGAACCATCCCTGGGGACAGTGTAATATAGAGGTTGTATCTAAGCAGGGAACTCTCTGCAAGTGATGGTGGGGCTTAGTTTAGTTTCACAGCTAGAACCCTAATGTATTAAGAATGTATACCTATGGGTTGTATTTTAGTGGTGTCCAAGTGTTTAAGGACCCTATGAATGATGCTGCATTATTGGTGTTGTTGTTCACCCCATCCAAATACTACAACTCTGTAATATGCAGCTGCTCTTCCAGTGGGGCCTAGAAGTGGAGTTATTTATATCACTTTCCAGATTTTCTCCAAGGAATACATGACAAGTAAATCAGCCTGTAATTCTAAACATGAACCTGTTCTCTATATCCGAGCACAGTGTATTGGCAGATCCCCCTGGCACGTATCCCTCCACTGCAACATGTAATAGACCACTATAGTAATTGGATCCAGATAGTGCTTCTATTGGCCTCA
Source organism: Lithobates sylvaticus (assembly GCA_028564925.1). Classification (NCBI taxonomy): domain Eukaryota; kingdom Metazoa; phylum Chordata; class Amphibia; order Anura; family Ranidae; genus Lithobates; species Lithobates sylvaticus. The sequence goes on along the minus strand of CM053032.1, from coordinate 43,066,122 downwards.
AAGGTTTCTGTTGAAAATACCTCTGTGACTATGTAATGCTGCTGCCATATGAGAGGGAACTGGCCCAGTGCAGGGGTGAGTTCCGTCTACGTGTAAAACAGGAGCCTGTGATTTATACATAACAAACCCCATCCATGAATATATCATTTTTACAATGGTTTTTCTATTGCCAAGCCTTCATTTTCTTCCACTGGGTCTACTTCCTGTTGTCTGTGGAAAGGAACACCGCCTGCCCTCTAGAGGCCACACATGGTAATTTAGGGTGAATTTATCAAATGTATGATTTTTTTCTTCTGTAAAGCCCTTTTCACACTGAGGCGCTTTGCAGTCGCTAAAGTGCTAAAAATAGCGCCTGCAAAGCGCCCTAAAAGAGCAGCTCAGTGCACTCCAATGTGAAAGCCCTCAGGGAGCGGTGCACTTGCAGGACGCTGAAAAAGTCCTGCAAGCCGCATCTTTGGAGCGCTGTAGGAGCGGTGTATTTATCGCTCCTAAAGCGCCCCTTCCCATTGAAAACAATGGGGCATCGCTCCAAAACCGCCTGCCTTTTTCGGCCGATAGCTGGGGTTAAAACTGCCCCGCTAGCGGCCGAAAAGTGCCGCTAAAACGATGGTAAAGCGCTGCTAAATATAGCGCCGCTTTACCGCCAGCGTACCCAGAGCCTCAGTGTGAGAGTAGCCTAAGGAATATGGTTAGGTTAAAAGGTTATTAATATTAAAATGCTTCTGGACCTGTACACAAGTGCAAATACAGTAATGCCCCGTACACACGGTCGGAAACTCCGACCACAAAATCCGTCGGATTTTTTCCGTCTGATTTTTTTCCGATGGATTTTGTTCGACACTGGTGTTGCATACACACGGTCGGACAAAGTTGTCGGAAAATCCGATCAATCTGATTGTGGTGACGTTCGTTGCGTACGGCGGAACTACGTAGAGGCTAGTAGCCAATAGCTTTGGTCTCATAATTTGATCTGAGCATGCGTGGCACTTTGTCCGTCGGAATTCTGTACACACGATCGTAAAAAGTCCGATCGGATTTTGTTGTCGGAAAATTTGAGAGCAGGATCTCAAATTTTTTCTGTCGGAAATTCCGACAATTTAGTGTTGTCAGTTTTTAATAGTAAAGCAAGAGAACTGTCAGGAACACCAGCAATTTCATGCAAAGGAAGCAATACAAAGAGAACAGGATAGTTCTTCATACAAGTACATGGTACAGCAGGCACATATCAGAAATTTGAAATGTTGGGTTTTACATATTCTTTAAAGCACAACTCCACTTTTGTTGAGAAAAAAACATTCCCCTCTGAGTGATCTATGTATATTGCAAGGATTATAACAACCTTTGTTGCAGATTCCTACCTTTTTGTTATTCTGAAGAAATCCCTGTTTGGGCCTCTGTGCCGAGTGGGTCTAATGGGAGTGGTTTCATAATTATCAATCAGCTGTGGCAGCTGCAGAGCACTAATGAAGAAAACTGTTGGGCCTGCATCCCTTTAAACGTGTTCTTATTGGGAGTATCTCACAAAAAATGACATTTTTGTTGCAGGGGATGCCTGAAATTTTACTTGAACCTTGGGCAGACTTTTTGGAAAATTGGTGAGCCAATCACACAAGCAGGAAATTGTTTCTGGGGGTGGGATGCTCAGTTTTTAATAACAAAGGTCATTTTTTAATAACATTCGATTACAATATGACTTGTATCGCAATTGTATACTCTATATTATTTTTTCTTTATTTGATATTTTTTTCCCCCATGAAAGTGGAGTTACCCTTTAATTGTTTTCTAATTTACAATTTATTTTTACAGGTTGTTCAGTTTTCTTTTATTTATTTTTTTGATTCTTGTAACTCACCCCCTATATAGTGCTGGTGATGCAGATGGTCACATCACAGTGTATAAATTGTAATTTGTAAATTTCTCACCTTAACCTAGGATGGCTGTAAATGCATTTCCGTCTCTCCTCCAACCTCCGCTGCCTGTTCACAGATCTCAGAAGAGGAAACTGCTTGGAGTGTATCAGTTTACAGGAATCAAGTTGTAGCACTTTATATTTAATGGGTTGTAATAAAAATGACATTTAAGAACATCTGACACGTCTGTAGACAGGTAATAAATGACACTCAGAGAGCCCAGGGAAGTGTAACAGTATCGGTAAGAAAAGAAAAAAATAAGTGTTTCTAACACCAGGTCTGGTGTGTGAGATGGGTGAAAGACATACAGAACTTTTAGCTTCCTATTTGTTGCAGAAAACAAATCTAAAAAAGATTAAGGCTGGATCCGCATCTTTTTCGCACAGTAGTTTGTATTAAACCTGTGTTTTATATGTGTAAATGCAATATATATGAGAATTGTGGTGCATTGCGTAAAACATAAGTACTGTATATACAATTTCAACCAACGCACCTGCACTTCAATGTTAACAAGAGAACATTTACTGAAGTTTCTTGCAGACTACAGAGTTAACAGAACGCAGTCTTCACAGTTCATTGCTGACACACTTCCAGTTCATTATAACTAATTCAGCTAATTCAGGCTGTCCATGTCATACCTCCAAGTAAGGGAGAGTCCTGGTCTATGGTCCATGTTCTGGTTCCAGTACCCCGACTGGGTACCCTAAAAAAGGAAACCACATATTTCTGTAAAAGCTACTTCTTGCAGCAGTTCCCATGTGGAAGAACCTCCCTCCCAGAAGGTTACCTCCCCTTGCATTTATGGACCACTAGAGGCAGAACCATGAACACCCAGGAGTTAGCAACCTTAAAGCGGAGGTCCGCCGATTTTCTTTTTTTTTTTTTAAAAGTCAGCAGCTACAAATACTGCAGCTGCTGACTTTTAAAATAAGAACACTTACCTATCCAGGGCGCCCGCGATGTCGGCAACCAAAGCTGATCTGTCCCTCGGCTGTCGGGTGCTGCCGCCGCCATCTTCGCTCAGGGAATCAGGAAGTGAAGCCTTGCGGCTTCACTTCCTGGTTCCCTACTGTGCATGCGCGACTCGCGCTGCGCTATTCCACTGGTCCCTGCTGGCTTCTGGGACCTGTGTGTCTCCCAGAAGACAGCGGGGGGGGGGGGCAGAGAAGGCGCCTGGAGTGGCACAAGCCTACTTTTTTTTTTTTTTGTTTTGATTAGCCCACATCTCCCCGCTACCGACAAAGGAAAGTGCCTCCAAATCGAGATTTTCCTCTTGAACTTGGACAGTAGCGGTACAAGATTTTTACATAGATACTGATTGGGGTCCTTTGTTAACGTTATCCCTAAGTATTTCATCGTATCTACAACCTTTATCTGTGGTGCTCCTGATATTGTTGGATTACCGATAGCATCTATAGGCAGGATTTCCGATTTGTCCCTGTTTGTAACTAAGCCGGAGAACCTGCCAAATTCCTCCACTACCCCAAGGGCGTTTGTCAGTGAGTTATCGGTGTCTCCCAAGAACAGCAGAACATCATCTGCGTAAAGTGCGATTTTTTCTTCTTTCCCTGCCTTTTTGCGGAAGCCGCTTATATCTGGGTTGGTTCTTATTGCAATGGCCAGCGGTTCCATTGCCAGGGCGAAGAGCAGGGGTGATAAAGGACACCCCTGTCTTGTCCCTCTCTCTAGTTCAAACGCCTCTGATGTTTCGTTGTTAATTTTTAGCCTAGCTATGGGTTTCTCATACAGCATTTTTATCCACCTGGTGAATGAGGGACCAAATCCGAAATCTTCCAATACTCTCCACAAATATGCCCACTCTATACTATCGAAGGCCTTGGTCACATCTAATGTCATTATCGCCCTTGGTCCCCCATTCACCACCGGGTCTTGTATGTTCAGAAAAGCCCTTCTGATATTGATACTTGTCGAACGGCCTGATATGAATCCTGTCTGGTCTGTGTGGATTATTCTTGTCATGATTTTATTTAGCCTGGTTGCCAGGACCTTGGCCAGAATCTTTGCGTCAGAGCAAAGGAGAGATATCGGTCTATATGCCGCAGCTTCCAATGGATCTTTTCCCTCTTTTAACAGGACTATTATTGTTGCCTCTAGCATTGATGCTGGTAGACCTCCCTCCCTGAACGCCTCCTCCAGTGTATTTAATAGTTCAGGTAGCAAAACTTCCCCATATTGCTTGTATGTCTCTATTGGGAGACCGTCCGGGCCGGGGGATTTCTGATTAGCCATATTTCCCACTGCCTGTTGTAATTCCGCTAGGCTTATTGGAGTCTCAAGTTCTTCTCTCTCCTCTGGTGTAATACATGGGATCTCCAATCCCCGCAGGAAATCGTCCATCAACCTCTCTGCTCCAGCCTTCTGGGCTGTGTAGAGGTTTTTATAAAAGGCTCTAAAATGCTGGACTATTCCTGCGGTGTTGGAGATAATTTCTCCACCCTCTCCTCTTATAGCCTGAATGGTTGATGGTGGTGTATTGGACTTTACTAACCGCGCAAGCATCCTCCCCACACTCTCCCCCTCTGCGAAGGACGCCTGCCGCTGAAGGAGTCTATTTGTTTCGACCTTCCTCATAATTACCAATTTATGTTCCTGTTGCTTATCCAGCCACATTTTTTTTTTACGTCCGTCGCATCTATTATATATTGGTGTTCTGCACTTAATGTCTCCCGTTGGACTCTTTCCTCCTCTGCTCTAGCGTCTTTATTAAATTTTGCTATTTGTTGGATCAATGTCCCTCTTAAAAATGCTTTTAGGGTGTCCCATATTATTCTTGGGCGTGCCGTACCCAAATTAAATTCCAAAAATTCTCTTAATTTGGGTAACACCCCATCTGCATCCTTAATTAGTTCATACCAGCTGGGGTTTATTTTCCACTCTCGCCGATTTTGTTTTTCCCCTATTTTTACTGTCGTTATTATTAGAGAGTGATCAGATATTCCCCTAGGCCGGAATACAATGTTTTCTATAATTTGTGACGCTCTCTCGTTCCCGAGGACCAAATCTATCCTCGAGAGAGTAGAGTAGGTGGCGGAGTAACATGTATATTGCCGGGCTGTGGGATTACGTGTCCTCCAAATATCAATTAATCCCATTTCCTCTATACATTGGGTCAACTTACATTTTTTTGTAGAGGCGGGAGTTCTATGTACAGGGAACCTATCTAGGTCTCTATCCGGAGCTTCATTAAAATCTCCTACTACCAAGACCGGTACCTCGCCTTTATCCAAGAGAAAATCATTCAGTTTAAGTATAACTTCTAATTTAAATGGTGGGGGAATGTAAACATTCGCCAGTACACAGGTAACCCCCTCTATCACAAAATACAGGAAGATATACCTCCCATGCTCGTCTATGCTGGTCTGTCTGCAGGTGAAGTTCGACCCCGCCCTCACCAGTATGCTTACCCCTCTGCTGTATGAAGAGTACACTGAATGATACTGGCAGTGGTATTTCCTGCTTTGCAGGAGGGGCGCAGTTTGTTTGGTCAAGTGGGTCTCCTGCAGACAGATCAGTCCCGCCCCATAGTTTTCCAATACCGAGAAAATTGCTGCTCTCTTAACTGGCGTCCCCATTCCTCTAACATTCCATGTGGCTACTTTCAAAACCATCCTCTTTTCTTTCTTTTTTTTTTCATGGGGTAGATTAACTGCCCCTTTCGAACTGGATAGATCTCTGTCAATACATTCGGGGTTTCCACAGTAGTAAAAAAGGAAGAAAAAAAGAGGGCAAGAATAATACAAAAAAAAAGAAAAAGAGAAAAACCCAGAGACAAGGGCCTATTATTTTTACCCCGTATCTCGGTGTGGTACCCCTTAGGTTCTCGTTGTTCCACATCAAGCATTGTGATCAATTGTGAACAGGGCTTAACCCATATTCCCTCTGTGGCCCATATTTTAATCCCTAACTTCACGCCTATGTGTCCACTCATCGTGCTTACATTTACCTTATTATTTCTGGTGATACTTCTCTGTGTTATGTCTACATTATCCCTCTTCCCTCTTTGTGTTGATTGATCTGTTGCGTGTTTATCACCCCCTTTAACCCGCCCTCCCCAGCTCCCCTCAACCCCTTCCTCTACCCCCCTCCCCCTCCCAACCCCCCTCCCACCCCACCTTACCAGGTGTTCCCCGAAGGGGTTCCAAGTGACCATTTCCCATTCTTGCTTGTCCTCATTCACACCCATTCTACAAGTACGGTATCTGTGTGCGTTTATCTCCCTCCCCACCCACCAGTAAATTGTCAAATACGTTCCAACAAAAGTAAAAAACAAACAAAAAAAAACAAAAAAAAAAAGGGGAAAGAGAAAGAAAAAAAGAAAAAAAAAAAAAAAAAAAAAAAGGGGGAGAAAAAAAAAAAAAAAAGGGGTAGAAAGAAATAGAGGAAAAAAAAAAAAAAAAAAACCCATCAATAGCACAAACTAATAATGGTACACGGTATTACAAAGTCAATACATAGTGCATATACATTTTTCGAGCCCACATTCATAAATATATATAATTTTCCCCCTTTCTTCCCCCCTCCTCCCCCCTCCCCCTCCTCACCCTCCCCCTCCCCCCTACACACCCCAATTTATCATAGTTTGTCCTTATTTTCTTCTATCCATTTCTCGACTGCTTCTGGAGAGAAAAAGATCTGGGATCCCCCCCATGCTGTCACCCGCAGCCTTGCGGGGTAGAGTAAAGCGTATGTCAACTTGTGCCTTTGTAGGATATGTTTAACCTGCACAAATCCAGCCCTTTGTCTCTGCAATTCAGGCGAAAAATCCGAATAAAATGAGATTTTAGTCCCGTTTAGGAGAATAGTACCTGCTTCCCTTGTTTTTCTTAGTAGAGAGACCTTATCTTTGTAATTTAAAAGTTTCATCAATAAAGGCCTGGGGTAGCCCCCCTCTGGAGGAGCTCTAAAGGGGACTCTGTGCGCTCTTATGATCGAAAACGTTGTCGAGAAGGACTCCTTTCCAAAGAGGTCAACCAGCCATTTTTCCATAAACTGTATAGGATCTGGGCCTTCACTCCTTTCTGGTAATCCCACCACCCTTACGTTGTCCCTGCGCAATCTGTTTTCCAGGTCCTCAAATTTTGCATCGTGGCGGGTTAACTGTTCTTTCATGCCTTTTATTTCCATTGTTAAAGGGGATATCTCGTCCTCTACCTGGCTTATTCGCTGTTCTAGGGCAGTTGTCCTCTGGGCTGTTTTTGCAAGCTCTAACCTGACCATTACTAGGTCCTCCTTCACACCCTTCATTTGGTCGCTCAGCTCCTTAACTGAATTATTACACGTGTTAACAGCCAAAAGAATGTCTTTCAGTGTAGGTTCTGTTTCTATAGGTTGATGGGGCTCTGCTATTCCTAACTCGTTTAAGTTATTTCCAATATCTTTATTGCCCGGTGGTTTGGCCAGTGGTGCTGCTGCTGGTAAGGGTGTGATGCTTGCATGGCCCTGGCCTTGGCTTTTTCTGTCTGTCGGGCCCCCTTGTTGTGCTTTAGTCTGCGCATTTTTCTTTGGTGGTGTCTGAACCGGGTTATGAGCATACTGTTCCAATTTAGCCGCTGCTGTAACTGCTGAGGCTTGGGAGTTTTTCTCTTTAGATGATCTTAAGTGCTGCATTGTTTAATTTTCTCAGTTGACCCCAAAAAAAAAAAAAAAAGGAGAGGGAAGGAGGTTCCCGCAGGAGTGGTATTATAGTATAATAGTTGCAAAAGTATAAAAATATTGCCCGCTAGGCTATTGGCAAATTTAATTTAGGCTTTCCGTCACCTCCACTCCTCCGCGTGTGCAAAGCAGGTGAGCGGGGGGGACAGGAGAAACAGAGGGTAGCAAACTCCACTCAGCCCCAAAAAAACCGGAGGAGGGGGGTACCCGAAAGGGGGGTATAGTATTGGTAGTAGTATAGTGGTATTGCCGGAAAATTACTGTCCTCTTATCCTCTATCTGGATGGGCCAGGTGTGGGAGACAGCAAGGGGTGTCAGGTTCCTGATTTTCCATTTAACCCCTTAACTGGGCTTAATCATAGGATAGCATTCAGTGTATTCAATTTATAGTCTGTCCACTTAATACAAATACAAAGTTCATTCCTTGAATCTCAAATGGGAAAGGAGAGGGTGGGCATAGAGACAAGAAGAGGGCAGGGTTGCTGGGCTGAGCTAGTATTTCCACATTATTGCAGCTAATTCCACAGGTTTTGAGTGCATTAGATACTAGCGTTTTTGGAGGGGGAGAAAACACTTTCCTAAGTGAATATCCACATAAGCAGTTCAGAAAAGCACAATTATTGCCGGGCTTTGCTATTTGATAGTTTTTATAGAGATTTTACTCACGTGCCCCGGGTGTCCTGGGCATACGACACTTCAGCGCTCGTCCCTCTTGCGGCCGGGTTGTGCTCCACGGGATGTCAGTTTTCCCCTTTTTTCCTTTCCTCCCCTCTCGCCCCCCTGGTCTAGCCTCCTCAGCTCCAATCCTCCCGCAGGGCACCAGCCTGTGTCTCGTGCGTCGTTCTGCGCCGCTGATGGAGCTACACACCCCGCTCACTGGCACGGGTATCCTCTGGTTGTCCCCTTCCGCGTGCGCAGTCCGGCGCTCTGCCTGTGACGTCGGACGTTGCGCGGCAACCTCCGAAGTTTATTCGGAACCCTGCTCGGTCCCCCCAGAGGTGGCCGTGCCTCACTGCACTCCTCTGGCGCTGTACTGGCTCTCTCACAGCCGAAAATGAGATCCGTGGACGTAGGGTCTACCAGGTCTGTAATTACGCTCCCAGCTCAGACATGACACTCTTTAAAGCCAAGTTCTCGGAGAGTGTATCACAAAGTGCATGTCCCCTCTGGAGTCCAGTGTGTCAGCATACCAAGTGAGCACATTAGCAGGGCGGTGGGGAGAGAGACGCACACCTGTCTTCACTCAGCTCGCATCTCTACTCCCTTCACTCAGCACTCTCTCAGCATTCATGTCCGGTCACGCCCCTCTTCCGCACAAGCCTACTTTGCACTACAAGTGCACTTGGAAGTACAGTCACTGAAGATCTGAGGGGGACATGCAAGTAAAATAAAAAAAACAGCATTTTTGCTTGTACATGATTGGATGATAAAATCAGAAGAGCTTCCCCTCATTTCAGATCTTCCCCTCAGATATAAAGTGACTGCACTGCCAAGTGCACTTGTGGTACAAAGTGGATTTGCCTTTAGTAAATGAACCCAATTCTGTTTTCAGATCGAGGGGCAACAGATGCATAAATATAGAGATTGCAGAGAACAGCCAGCCAGGAATAAAGCTACAGAAGACGTCAACAGAATGTAAGACTGAAATAGTAGACGTTGCACACAATGTAGGAGACAAATCTAGCCATTTATAGACCAAGCCCAATACAGCACAATAGAGGAACCAATAGTGGGGGTACCCTCCGCTCATCTCTCTGCTTTACTGTCAGGAATATAAGGCATGCCTAGACCAGAAAGGTCATGTGACCTGAGACCTCTGTAGAGTGAGGTGACCCTGGTATAGATGGTGACAAAAGTATCCACCTTTTCCCATTTCCCATGAAAGGGATCTCTCTGTATACAGCACAATTCATGGGTCTCTCTGTATACAGTACATGGATCTCTTTACAACACAGTACAGTCATCTCTCTATATACAATGCATGACTCTCTATATACACCCCCCTATAGCTGGTGGTATTCTGCATTGTTACTGTATTGCTAAGATTTGTAGTGCTCGTTAAAGTTTCTATTTCCACCTATTAGGGTTAGTCACTCCTTGATTTCTACCTCCCTGAACTCCATATCAGATCTCATGGTTACCACTCACCTCTGAGCACACCACTCCCAAAGTGATTCTATGGCTGACCCAGCACCAATAAAGAAAAACCTTACATACAGCAGGGAGCAATGATGGAAATTCAGTCACAGTGACCCCTGTGGTGGGATGACTATTACATAACATAACTGAACCAGAACTGGCAGCAGACTTGCAGAATGTTTGCAAAGAAAGTTGATCCGGAGTCATGCAATGCAGACTTGCTGCAATTATACAACAAACTTGTGAAGCCTGGCAAGTCTAACAAGTCTTTTTCAAACTTGCAGCACAATTACTTGCTATCTGGGAGTATTCATTTAGTCTTTATACTGTATCTTATATAAATTCAAACATCCCAAGTCTTCCGCATTTCTGCGGCAGATCCCGCACACCCGCAAGCGACTCCCGATCTCCTGGGAATGATCGGTGCAGCAGGAGGGACAGCTATGAACACCGATCTCTTTTAGATATAGATTTTTAGCTGACAGCCACTTCTCCTTCTCTCCCTCACGTGGCTGTCAGATAAAAAGCTATACAGGGAGATCGGTGTTCATAGCTGTCCCTCCCACTGCACCGATCATTCCCAGCTGTTTCCTGTGTGCCCCTTCCCCAGCCCCCTCCGTGTCTTTCTCCGCCCCCCCTGTTCTCCTCCGACCCCCATGTTCTCTGCCGCTCCTGTCCTCCTCCGCCCTCCGCCCCCCCCTTGTCCCCCACAGCCAGCTCCCCTCCTCCTCTCCCCTCCCGCCGGCTGTGGGGGGAACTATCAGGAATTGGAAACTGAGCGAAAAAAAAAGATTATATATATATATATATTGTACAGGACGCCGTGGCTGGGTCCTGGAAGGACGCTATGTTTCCCCTCTGTTTGGACTGTGGTTCCTTTAAGGGAACAAAAAGGGTTAACTCACCTGTCAGAGGAAGTGGGTTTAAAAACGAGACAGGAAGTTGCAGGTGTGGAGGAGTGTAGAGGAGATGATGGGGGGTTTGTGTTTGGTTTGATGTGCAGCAACCAACGTGGACAGCAGCGTTCTGCCTGGAAGCCTCCTAGCAGGTGAAGTCACCTGAAACCACCCCAAGGACTGTTTGATTGCGATAGCAATGCTGGACTTTGAATGTCGGTGAGACTGAAACCTTTTTCTTTTGTTTTTGCTGCTGTCAAGCTGTTTTAAGTTTAATAAACCTCATTTTGGGTTAAAAGCCTGTGTCCTGCGGTCTGGCTGGTCCCCCGAACTTTACAAGTGGTGCTCGAATGCGGGCAGGACAGAGTAACAGGCGTTTTTTTTGCTGTTTTTGCATTTGAATTTAAACTGACATTTAAAGGGACAGTACAGTGGGTTTATGTCTTGGGTTAAAGCTGCCCAAGCCCTGAAAGCTGAAGCAATGGAGGAACTAATTAAACAACTATCCCTGGCTAATATGCAAGCGCAGACCCGCCATGAAGAAAATACTCGCCTGTTGGTGGCTCAGTTGGCAGCACAGCAAGCAACCCAGCAAGGGGTTATGCAGGCTCAGGTGACTGCCTTAAAAGAAGTAGTGCAGCAGTTTTCTCAGGGTCGTGAGCAAGCGGCTGTTGCCCCTGGCAACCAGGTGACCGTGAGGGCAAGCCATTTTTTGCAGAAATTGTCCCTGAGTGATGATGTAGAGGCTTTTCTTGCTACATTTGAGAGGACGGCAGAGAGAGAAGGGTGGCCCCAGGACCAGTGGGCCGGCCTAATTGCACCTTTTCTCACCGGAGATCCTCAAAAAGCCTACTTCGACCTGCCACCAGAGGACGCTAAAGACTATCAAAAACTAAAGGCAGAAATACTGGCTCGTTTGGGGGTGACTACGGCCGTTCGGGCCCAACGAGTGCACCAATGGAAGTATTGTCCAGATCGTCCACCACGGTCTCAAATGCATGACCTGGTGCAACTGGTAAAAAAATGGCTGCAGCCCGAAGTGTTGTCGGGCCCCCAAATCGTGGAGCGGGTCGTGCTGGACCGATACCTACGGTCACTGCCAGACGACCTTCAACGGTGGGTCAGCCATGGAGACCCCAAAACAGTGAACCTCCTTGTCGAGATGGTAGAGCGATATACAGTGGTGGAGGATCTGCTTGGCCCTACCAAGCGCCAAGGGCCCAGTCTGCCACGGCCTATTCGATCGACTGCCACCCTTCGAAAGGATGTCCCCCGGAGCCCTGGAATCAACACCCCGGAAGGTCAAGAGTCACTCCCAGTACCTCCTCAGCGATCTGTTCCTGTTCGGAGAGGAGGGGATGTACAATGTTGGCGATGTCATTCCTGGGGCCATACCCGGGCCCACTGCCCACTCCAAGAGGAGTCCATGGAATGCGGGGTTCTTCGGAGGGGGTCTTTTGTTGCTCATAGAGCATGTACCACACACCTTGACCGTGGAGAAGAGAAATTTGAGTGTGTAGTCCAAGTGAACCACCTCCCTGCCTGGGCTTTGCTGGATTCCGGAAGCATGGTAACCCTGGTTCATCCTAGAGTAATTGGGAAGATCGGTCCGGTAAGCAAAACTTTACGGGTTGTGTGCATTCACGGGGACACTAGAGAGTACCCTCTCATCTCGGTGTCCATCTCCACAGCATATGGCACTGGTACTCAAGAGGTGGGGGTGGTAAAGAACTTGATACATGATGTTATCATAGGACGAGACTGTCCATTTTTTGAAAAACTGTGGGGACAAGGAGAACTACCTGAACGATCCCAAGACTGGGGAGAAACTAGTTCCTTTGTTCCTACGGTTGAGGGTAATAACCCTAAGATGCCAAATGTTCCTAATGTGGATCCAGTTGATACAAATGCTAATGATTGGATTAATGGTGATGAAAGTAGTGCTGATACTGTTAAGGGTGTCAAAATGTGTGGTTCGCAGACCTACCTGAACACTGAGGAGGGGGAACCTTCCCCACTTCAGGTAATGCTGGGTGAAGAGGATGAGGAAGTGGCCTCTACCCCTACCCTGCCGGATTTGGGTGTTCCCCAGGGGACATTTGGTACTGCCCAGATGCAGGACCCCACTTTGACCCGTGCACGGGAACAAGTTATAGTATTAAATGGGGTACCCCAAGAGCCAGGTGCGAATGAGCGGTGGCCCCACTTTGCAATATGTAATGAATTGCTTTATCGGGTTACCAAAGTGAGAGAAAATGTGGTAGAACAATTATTGGTACCCCAACAGTATAGACGCAAGGTCCTGGACCTGGCCCATGATGACGTTTTAGGGGGACACCTGGGAGTTGAAAAGACGGAGGCACGGATCACCGACCGGTTTTACTGGCCAGGTCTGAAAGCAGAGGTAAGAAGATACTGTGCCTCTTGTCCCACCTGTCAGTTGACCGTGCCGGTGACCCACTTCCGGAGCCCTTTGGTCCCTCTGCCCATAATTGAGGTCCCATTCGAGAGGATAGCCATGGATATAGTGGGTCCTTTGGTAAAGTCAGCTCGAGGTCACTCCTACATACTGGTGATCCTTGACTATGCCACCCGATATCCTGAAGCGCTACCTCTGCGGAATACCTCCTCTAAGGCTATTGCTCGGGAATTATTCCAGTTGTTTACACGGACTGGTTTTCCCAAGGAAATACTCACGGACCAGGGCACCCCGTTTATGTCGAGGGTTATGGCTGATGTGTGCAAGCTGTTCCGGATTAAACAGCTGCGCACATCGGTCTACCATCCACAAACGGATGGGTTGGTAGAGCGCTTTAATAAGACCCTTAAGTCTATGCTCAAGCGGGTTGTACAAAGGGATGGGAAAGACTGGGACTGCCTGTTACCCGCTCTCCTGTTTGCTATCCGGGAAGTGCCCCAGGCCTCCACTGGGTTTTCGCCCTTTGAGTTGGTATATGGGCGGAGACCTCGCGGACTACTGGATTTTGTTAAAGAGGAATGGGAAAGTGAACCTATTCAGCATAAGAGTGTTCTTGAATATGTTTCCCAAATGCAGGAGAGAATCCGAACTGTGATGCCTCTAGTCAAAGAACATTTGCAAAAAGCCCAGGAGGCTCAACGACGGGTCTATAATAGGGCTGCTAGAATAAGGAACTTCCAAGTAGGGGATCGAGTAGCGGTGTTGATCCCCACTGTGGAAAGTAAATTCTTGGCCAGGTGGCAAGGCCCCTTTGAAGTTGTAGAAAAAGTGGGAGAGGTAAATTATAGAGTCCACCAACCAGGTAAGAGGAAACCCTATCAGATATATCATGTAAACTTGTTAAAGCCCTGGACAGACAGGGAACCGGTGACCTCCCTGGCTGGTGCAAGACTTGAGCCTCGGGTTGGGGTGGAGAGTGTCCAAGTAGCAAATACCCTGTCTAGAGTCCAAAGTCAGCAGGCAAAGGAGTTCTTGCAGAGAAATAAAGAGAAATTTTCAGACTTGCCAGGGCTCACTAGTGTCATAGAGCATGATATTGTCACAGAACCAGGAATCAAAGTTTTTGTCCGGCCTTACCGCATTCCAGAGGCCCAAAGGAAGGCTGTTGCAGAGGAAGTGAAGAAGATGTTGGACCTGGAGATTATTGAGGAATCGCAGAGTGAGTGGTCAAGCCCGATTGTGTTGGTACCGAAGCCCAACGGGACTCTGCGATTCTGCAATGATTTCCGGAAACTAAATGAAGTTTCACGGTTTGATGCCTACCCCATGCCCCGGGTAGATGAGCTTATTGAGAGACTAGGTCCAGCCAGGTATATCACTACATTAGACCTTACCAAGGGGTATTGGCAAATCCCGTTGACTAAGGCTGCTAGAGAGAAAACTGCTTTTTCTACCCCAGAGGGAAGTTTTCAGTACAAGAGAATGCCTTTTGGATTGCAAACTGCTCCAGCCACATTTCAGAGGGCAATGGATAGGATTTTACGTCCTCACCGGGAGTATGCCTCAGTATACTTGGATGACATAGTCATTTTTAGCAGAGACTGGGAATCACACTTGCCCAAAGTCCAGGCAGTACTGGACTCCCTTTGGAAGGAGGGGTTTACAATAAACCCGGAAAAATGTGCTTTGGGAATGGAGGAGGTGAAATACCTGGGCTATGTTGTGGGTAGAGGGGTAGTAAAACCTCAGGTCAACAAGGTAGAGGCTGTACAGAATTGGCCCCGCCCCCTCACAAAAAAACAGGTACGTGCATTCCTGGGTATGGTGGGATACTACAGGAGGTTTGTACCCAACTTTGCCACGTTGGCAGCTCCATTGACCGATCTGACTAAGGGTCGGAAATCGGTCATGGTGGAGTGGAATGCAGACGCTGAGAAGGCTTTTTTGGAGCTCAAGTCGGCACTGTGCCAACACCCTGTCCTAGTAGCACCCAATTTTTCAAAAGAGTTTGTTGTACAGACTGATGCTTCCGATGTAGGATTGGGAGCCGTGTTGTCACAGGTTGTTCATGGCGAGGAGCACCCAGTAGTCTTCCTCAGTAGGAAGTTAACACCAGCGGAGAAAAACTACGCTATAATTGAACGAGAGTGTCTGGCCATTAAGTGGGCTCTGGAATCCCTCAGATATTACCTTTTGGGGAGGAAGTTTAGGCTGATTTCTGATCATGCCCCTTTAACATGGCTGAGACAAGGTAAAGGGACTAATGCCAGGGTTACTCGGTGGTTCCTGGCACTCCAGGAATTTAAATTTGTAGTGGAGCATAGGCCCGGGAGACTGCATCAAAATGCAGATGCCCTCTCCCGAGTCCATTGTTTGAGTTCCACTGGTGCCTCCACCTCCTTGGCGTTGGGGCACAGGGGGGGATATGTACAGGACGCCGTGGCTGGGTCCTGGAAGGACGCTATGTTTCCCCTCTGTTTGGACTGTGGTTCCTTTAAGGGAACAAAAAGGGTTAACTCACCTGTCAGAGGAAGTGGGTTTAAAAACGAGACAGGAAGTTGCAGGTGTGGAGGAGTGTAGAGGAGATGATGGGGGGTTGTGTTTGGTTTGATGTGCAGCAACCAACGTGGACAGCAGCGTTCTGCCTGGAAGCCTCCTAGCAGGTGAAGTCACCTGAAACCACCCCAAGGACTGTTTGATTGCGATAGCAATGCTGGACTTTGAATGTCGGTGAGACTGAAACCTTTTTCTTTTGTTTTTGCTGCTGTCAAGCTGTTTTAAGTTTAATAAACCTCATTTTGGGTTAAAAGCCTGTGTCCTGCGGTCTGGCTGGTCCCCCGAACTTTACAATATATATATATATATATATATATATATATATATATATATATATATGTGTATGTGTAGCGCTGACATTCTTGCTTATTAATGTGTGTTTGCATGTTATAATCAAAAGTCTATGGACATTTCTATGGCTTAGTATTTGGCGCTATCTAGCGGCCAAATACTAGTAGTAAACTTAAATGATTATTGCTTTTAAAGCACAAAGACTAAATACAGGAAGTGACTGGTATTTGCATCAGAAGGTTGACCTTTTTACCCAGGATGCTTGGTGACCTACCCATGAACACCCTCTCTGACAGTGCATGCTGAGTAGGACATAAAAGGAACCCGATCTGCCATTTTAGGTCTCTTGGGAACGTACGGCCTGCCTGTGAGGATCTGTGAGGAAGCCTCCCGGAGGAAGCAGCCTACAGCCATTGCAGACCGCAACCCTACTTGTTTATGTGAGTGACCTGATGGTGCCAGAGATACAGTGACCGGATTGGATATATCCAGAGACACTCGGTTGAGTATCGGAGGACTGGATTCACCCAGCGGAGCGGAACGGAGTGACGGAGCCAGCTGATGGAGAAGCAAGCTGCAATCACCGGACCAAAGCTGCCTTACAGAGTTCCGATCCAGTTGGTGAGCGGGTTGAGGCCCACAGTTTGTTAACTTTTGCACCTAGTCAGACTTATATACAGGCCTCGCTGGGATCTATAGTCCTACGGAGGAGGAGTATAACAACTGACACTATGCAGGCATAAGGCCTACCTGCTATTGTATCCAAAGCCTTGTATCAGAGTTACTGAAACAATACCAGGATCATCATTTACTCAACTGTATTTACTTTAACCCTTGGATTACAAATCTTAAGGAATTATCCTAGCTAGCGAAGATCCGAAGACTAAAGACTAAGTACTTCAAGGGAGATCTCACGCATAGCTATAAAAGTTGGGGGAGCTCCCGTGTATTTATATTGTTTGAAATTGTTATATAAAAATCCATTGTGCTGTCATTCTATGTTTGGATTACAGCACAATTACTGTAATCACCTGTTTGAAAATATTTACAGTAAAACATATTTTGGTTAGGTACCCAGTTGTGTGGAGTATTGTTTTCTCCCAGCAGGTGGAGCCAGTGGATACTGAGGTTACAATACAGGTATATTGTATTATATTATATGTATTGCACCACAGCTGTGTCAAGGGGACTGAGCCAAGTTAGTGGGGTTTATCAGCAGAGTGCATGCCCAAATCAAACCAGCAGCTCCTTCGGGGGTCAGTGCTACATATATATACATACACACTGTTTGTTTAGTTGTTATGTTTTTTACTTTATTTCAGAGCAGATATAAACTGCTTTGAAGTAAAAAAATTAACAAAGTGTATATGCTGACATCTCACCAAAGCCCCCCCAAAAATATAAAAAAAATAAAAAAAAATTAAAAAGTGTAATAAAATAAAATATAAAACTACTGACACCACTCTCCCCTACCCTAACAACACTGTCCCTCCCCCCAAAAAGCATTGTGAAAAAAAAATTAAGAAACAAATTAAATTGTAATAAAATCAATTATTAAAAATAAAAAAACAACTGAAACCGTCCACTGCCACATACCACCCACCCCCTTCCCCAGAAGCACTGTGGAAAAAAAATATTAAAAAGGTGATTTAAAAAATATTTTGCCGCGGGGGGTGGGTTGCGTGCGCGAAGCGCCACCTCCCTAAAATGAGTTTACCACCTCCCTGAAATTCGTTTTGGGGTGGGATGTCTGTGTATGTCTACTTGAGAGACCTAGTCAAAATAAATATGCTGTCTAGCACAATATGTGATATTGTACATGAAAACTTACACAGAGATGTGTGAACTGACACCTAAAACTTATTCAACCCAAACCTGTAGAATAAATAATGGAAGTACTCGAAAGGTGTCTAGGAAACAAAAGCCTGAATCATCATTTTTGTATTTCTTCCCTTTTTTCAGATCCTACAAGAATGACTTATGTCCCTTTACTGCTGATAAAACAGAATGCGATGTGATAAAGCTTTCAGCAGTGACCCAGCCTGGGAATATTTGTTTTGTCCTTTCCCGGTGTCTAGTATTCCCAGTATTGGTAAATGCTGCAGCCCCCTTCCAGTTAGCTCATGTCAGATCCCAGTGATAAGATGAGATCTGTAATGTTAGTAGCTGGCTTTTATAGTGGAGCAGAGAGAGGAGACAGCTTGGCTGCAGTCATCAGCAGTGATCAGTCGGAGCTAAAGAATGCAGAGGTTTCCTTACAAAGATCCTACAGTGTCATGGGTGTCTGCAGGGGGGCTCTTCACACACTGCAATAAATTACATTGAAAAGCAATTGAAATGGAATTTTACTATGAACTTTGTCTCCTGGGTGCTGCAACATATTTCTCAGTAAGAAATTAAAATTATTGGAAAGCTTTCATAATGCCATTTTAAAGCTGAGCTTCAGCCCATGTTTACCCACTTCCCTCTAGTTTAACCACTTCAGCCCCGGAAGGATTTGCCCCCTTAATGACCAGGCCCTTTTTTGTGATACGGCACTGCGTCGATTAGACATGTGCACAACAAAAAAATTTGTTTACTTTCGTTTTTTTCGTTTCCGTTGATTCGTAACGATTCGTAAATTCGTAAGTCACCTGTGTTCGTATTCGTAACGATTCGTATTTTCGTAAGAATTATTTTTTCGTTGATTCGTATTTCCGTTAGTTTAATTTTCGTTTATTCGTTTATTCGAAATTCGGACGCATTCGTATTTCTTCGTACATTCGTAACATTCATAACATTCGTAGATTCGTAATCGGAGCATAATTCATAATGTATGCTATTATTACATTTTAAGAGACACGGAAAATTACGAATCGAAAAAAAAAGTTACGAATGTACACATTTTTTCGTTCAATCCATTCGAAGCACGTTAAGCAACGCCATTGTAAGAGACACGGAAAATTACGAATCGAAAAAAAAAAAAAAAAAGTTACGAATGTACGAATTTTTTCGTTCAATCCATTCGAAGCACGTTAAGCAGCGCCATTGTAAGAGACACGGAAAATTACGAATCGAAAAAAAAAAAGTTACGAATGTACGAATTTTTTCGTTCAATCCATTCGAGGCACGTTAAGCAGCACCATTGTAAGGGACACTGAAAATTACCAATTCAACAAAAAAAAAAAAATTTACGATTTTCGTTGTTCCTGTTTTCGTTTTTCGGAATTTCTTCTTTCGTACATTCGTTGTTTCTAATTAGTTTTTTTCGGATTTTTTTCCCATAGATAGAGCTTTCTTTTGGTGGTATTTGGTTACCTCTGAGGTTTTTATGTTTTGCGCTATAAACAAAAAAAGAGCAACAATATTAAAAAAAAATACAATATTTTTTAGTATTTGCTATAATAAATATCCCACATTTAAAAAATAAAAATAAATTTCTTAATCAGTTTAGGCTGATATATATCCTTCTACATATTTTTTGTAAAAAAAAAATCGCAATAAGCGTATATTGATTGGCTTGCACATAAGTTAAAGCATCTACAAAATATGACATGCTTTTTTCCCCATAAATAGAGCTTTCTTTTGGTGGTATTTGGTTACCTCTGAGGTTTTTATGTTTTGCGCTATAAACAAAAAAAGAGCAACAATATTGAAAAAAAAAATACAATATTTTTTAGTTTTTGCTATAATAAATATCCCACATTTAAAAAATAAAAATAAATTTCTTAATCAGTTTAGGCTGATATATATCCTTCTACATATTTTTTGTAAAAAAAAAAAAAAAATCGCAATAAGCGTATATTGATTGGCTTGCACATAAGTTATAGCGTCTACAAAATAGGGCATTTTTTTTTTTTACTATTAATGGCGGCAATCAGCGATTTTTATCAGGACTGCGACATTGTGGCTGACAGATCGGACACTTTTGACACATTTTTGGGACCATTGACATTTATACAGTGATCAGTGCTATAAAAATGCACTGATTACTGTGTAAATGTCACTGGTAAGAAAGGAGTTAACACTAGGGGGCGATCAAGGGGTTAAATGTGTTCCCTCAGTGTGTTTCTTACTGTTGGGAGATGTGACTGACTAGAGGAGAAGCCAGATCGTTGTTCCTAGCTAGTAGGAACAGACGATCTGTCTCTCCTCTCCTGACAGAACCAGGATTTGTGTGTTTACACCAGTGGCGGCCTGTCCATAGGGGGCGCCCGGGCGCCGCCCCCCCCCCCCCCCCCTTGCATTTAAAAAAAAAAAAATAAATAAAAAAAAAAAAAAAAAAAAAAATTATTTAAACATGTCCCTTTAAAAAGGGCGCCGGGCACAGTGCAGTATGCACCGCTCTATCACCAATAGATAGATTCATGCATTGCATGAATCTATCTATTGTCACCGCTGCCGCCCCCTATTCAGGTGTCCGGCCCCTGATCGGGCGCCGGGCATCTGAATTACAGTGGGGGGGGGGGGGTGTTGCTGGAAGCGCCCCTATTAGAGCTGTAAGCTCTAATAGGGGACCCTATTAGAGCGGTGTGCTCTAATAGGCTTCCCTAAGTGTAAACAGTGGGCGCACGGCTGTGCGTTCGCTGATTACACAGTATTGTGTTAGAGAAGCGAATACATCGCTTCCCTAACACAGACCCGCCTCTCAGCCAATCAGGTTGCCAGGTCTGTTACCTGTAACCTGATTGGCTGAAGTCACAGGCGCTGTGATTGGACGCTAGGCGTCCAATCACAGTAAAATCATAGCAAAAGACAGGCGCGGGAGAAGAAGACCTCGGACAGACGATAGCAGAAGACAGGAGGAGCGCGGGAGAAGAAGACCTCGGACGATGAGACACCCGCCGCCTGACGCCGTCACCAGCTGCACATCGAGACAAGGTAAGTGCAGAGGGCAGGCAGGGGGCACAGTGGCAGCACTTGGAGGGGCACTTAAAGGGGCACTCTGGCAGCACTTAAAGGGGCACTCTGGCAGCACTTAAAGGGGCACTCTGGCAGCACTTAGAGGGGCACTCTGGCAGCACTTGGAGGGGCACTCTGGCAGCACTTAAAGGGGCACTCTGGCAGCACTTAAAGGGGCACTCTGGCAGCACTTAAAGGGGCACTCTGGCAGCACTTAAAGGGGCACTCTGGCAGCACTTAGAGGGGCACTCTGGCAGCACTTGGAGGGGCACTCTGGCAGCACTTGGAGGGGCACTCTGGCAGCACTTGGAGGGGCACTCTGGCAGCACTTGGAGGGGCACTCTGGCAGCACTTGAAGGGGCACTCTGGCAGCACTTGAGGGGCACTCTGGCAGCACTTGAAGGGGCACTCTGGCAGCGTTTGAGGGCACAGTGGCAGCGTTTGATGGGCACAGTGGCAGCGTTTGATGGGCACAGTGGCAGCATTTAATGGGCACAGGTTTGATGGCACAGTGAGGCTGTTTGTTTGCGCCCCCCCAAAAATTTTGAGCACCAGCCGCCACTGGTTTACACACACACAAATGCCCGTTCTGCTCCCTCGACATGCAGCGGGCGCGCGCACCTGCTCTAGCTGTTTAAAGGGCCCACGAACAGCTACAGCGATTTGCGGGAGAGAGCCGACCTGCCGCCGTAGAATGAGCTAGTGGCTTAGTGGTTGTGTAAAGGCTAAGGGCCCTTTCACATGGGCTGTCCAATCAGGTCCGCTTGTCAGATTTGAAGGCGGACCTGATTGGACCCTGCATTGTCCTCTAAGAAGCAGGGGATGTCAGCAGACACATGTCCGCTGACACCAGTGGATTCTGTAAAGCGAAGGCGGCCATGTGAAGGGGGTCTTAAAGTGGATGTAAACCCGAATCATGAAATTTGAGCTAGGCACATATATCTGTAGTGATATCTTATCTCTTTTCAAAGCACTATGTCCCGTAGCTGTCTCCTGCCCTGTTCTCCTGTTATCAGCCTGATTTTTGGGGGGGCGCAAACAAACTAAAAAATTCTGAAAAAAAATCATCAATTGCAGCCTCGCTGTGCCCATCAAATGCAGCCACTGTGCCCATCAAACGCAGCCACTGTGCCCATCAAATGCAGCCACTGTGTCTATCAATTGCAGCCTCTGTGCCCACCAAACGTAGCCACTGTGCCATCAAACGCAGCCACTGTGCCATCAAATGCAGCTACTGTGCCCATCAAACGCAGCCACTGTGCCCATCAAACGCAGCTGTCTCCTGCCCCGTTCTCCTATTATCAGCCTGATTTTTGGGGGGGGGCGCAAACAAACGGAAAAACTCTGAAAAAAAATCATCAATTGCAGCCTCGCTGTGCCCATCAAATGCAGCTACTGTGCCCATTAAACCCAGCCACTGTGCCCATCAAACACAGCTACTGTGCCCATCAAAGGCAGCTACTGTGCCCATCAAACACAGCTACTGTGCCCATCAAACGCAGCCATTGTGCCCATCAAACGCAGCCACTGTGCCCATCAAACGCAACCACTGTGCCATAAAACGCAGCCACTGTGCCCATCAAACGCTGCCACTGTGTCCCATCAAATGCTGCCACTGTGCCCCATGAAATGCTGCCACTGTGCCCCATCAAATGCTGCCACTGTGCCCCATCAAATGCTGCCACATCAAATGCTGTCACTGTGCCCATCAAATAGTGCCACATCAAATGCTGTCACTGTGCCCCATCAAATGCTGCCACTGTGCCCATCAAATATTGCCACATCAAATGCTGTCACTGTGCCCATCAATTAGTGCCACTGTGAGCCCCACCCTCCTTCCAGCTCGCTGTCTGCCCGGCACTTACCCTGTCTTGGTGGCGGGTCAGGCAGCGGGCCAGACAGCGGCTCCTGTGTCCTCTGTGCATCTCCTCCCCTCCTTCCGATAGGCGTCCAATCGTAGCGCCTGTCGTTTGAGCCAATCAGGTGACGGGTAACAGACCTGCGCACCTGATTGGCTAAGAGACGGTTCAGTGTTAGGAAAGCGAATATTCATTCGCTTTTCT
The DNA here is from genome assembly GCA_028564925.1 of Lithobates sylvaticus. Classification (NCBI taxonomy): domain Eukaryota; kingdom Metazoa; phylum Chordata; class Amphibia; order Anura; family Ranidae; genus Lithobates; species Lithobates sylvaticus. The sequence continues at coordinate 43,043,294 of CM053032.1, read as the reverse complement.
AACACACCTGGGTGAATTGTGAGCGCAATGCTTTGCGCTCGCAGTTCACATTATTTGAAGCCTATTAAAGCCTGTGGCTCTAATCAGGTGCTTCAAAAACAGTGGCCCCCCTGTCTTCCCTTAATGGATGCACTGCCATTGGTTGGGGAGGATGCTATAAATTCAGAGCCCTGAACTATTCAATGATCAGCTCTGAAAGTCTCTGCCTATGTGGAGAGGGGGGGTGTGCCTTTCCTCCAATCAGCTGTCTTGGCTGTATGCCCAGGCTTCACTGCAGTGTTGAACAGGAAGAGAAAATCTCCTAACACAATGTGAACTTTCTAAACCGTATATAAAGCTGAAGACAGCAGATATACATAAAACTTATGTAGGAAGATTTGCTTCATCTCTGTGTATCATCAGAGTTTGTTCACTTCACTGGGCATATGTGAGGGTTTACATCCACTATAAGGTTGCATTTTTTTCATTAAGATAAAAAAACATTTGGGTGCAGCACTCAGTAGGGGGGAGGAGCCAGGATCACTGGCGGGGGACCCCAGAAGAGCAGGATCGGGGCTGCTCTGTGCAAAACCATGGCAGAGAGCAGGTAAGTATGATGCCCCGTACAAACGATCGGACTATCCGGCCGGCAATCCGACCATGTGTGGGCTCCGGCTGACTTTTTCTTCCCAAAAGTCTGGGACTTAGAAAGACGTTTTCACTCAAAATTATCCGCCAGACTCGGCAGTCCGGCGGACAGTCCGGCCGTCTGTGTGCTAGTCAGGGACTTTTGAAATGAACAGACTTGACGACACATGGAGTAAAGTCCGTTCACTTATAACGTGACTCCAGGTAGACGGGACTAGCGGAAGAAGTCAATGTCGCCGCCTTGATTGGCGAGATTGACACCTTGCTAGCCCCTTCACCTGGTATGGATTTAAAGGGGAATCCCTACTCCGAAAAAACGGCGTGGGGGTTCCCCCAAATCCATATCAGAAATCCATATCCAAATCCATATCAGACCAAATCCACGTAGCCCGGCCGGTCAGGAAAGGGGTGGGGACGAGCAAGCGCCCCCCTCTCCTGAGCCGTACCAGGCTGCGTGCCCTTAACATGGGGGGGTGCCTTGGGGAAAGGGGGGCCCTGCAATCTCGCCGAGGTGGCAATCTCACCGAAAGAGGCGGCGACATTGACTTCCTTCGCTAGTCCCGTCTACCTGGAGTCACATTCAAAATGAACAGACTTTACTCCGTGTGTGGGCAAGTCCGTTCATTTCAAAAGTCCCGCGGACTTCCGACAAAACTCCGCCGGAAAAGTCCGGGCGTGTGTGGGCAAGTCCTCACGTTTGAAAAGTCCAGCCGAAAAGTCCGATCGTGTGTACGTGGCATAACAAGTTTGTTATTTTTTTTTAGACTTTACAATCAAACCTAATTAGAAAAAATAGAATACATATAAAAAAAAATCTGAATCTGCACCCTGCAGCAGTTTCAGGACATTTAGATGTCTACAGAAGGGAGGCTTTTACATAAATAACATGCATAAAATACACTAAATGCACGTATAGTCCTACGGGAAAATTGTTATTGAAATGAATGATCCAGTGACAGGGTCTCTTTAAAGATAATTATTATTATTTTTTTTTTTTAATGGTTTAATGTCAGCAAAAGTTGACTTTCCAAGGTAAATATTTCTTGGGGCAAAGCCTAAGACGAAAGTGTAGACATTCAAGGGCCCTGGCGTACTGCCTTTTATACTGTCCTGGGCGTAGATTCGCAGCGCTCAGATTAATGTCTCCAGCGGCACCTCAAATGACACTGAAGAAATTAATTTTGAAATATTTATTTTGTAATCCACGGTTAAGGCTCACGGCTGGCTCTTTTCTTCTAAGATAACGAATGTTTAATTATGATGTAATATATTCATTATCTAATGATAGAAGTGGAGATAATGCAACACATCGCCAATAAAATCACATTGAATATATATTCTCCACATTGCAGGCGGAAAAAGTTTTCTTCAGTCCATCTGTCTGTATTGATATAAGCAGTAAATTGGTTTCTATGTTCCAGTTGGGAGGTTGTAAATCTCGCTGTTTCCACAAGTGAGCTGGAACATTTTACTTACAGTATCCAGAGCTGGAATAGCAGGGAACCAGTGAAATGAATCTAATGTTACATTTCCTAGCTGTATTTATTTTCACATTTCTCTATATCCAAGTATGAGTTCTAGGCACTCCGACCAGGGGAATCAATGATCTTGGTGTAGATTATGATTACAGTTCAAGCTAATTCCTTGTCAAGGGAATTCTCCAGTTAACTATAATGGATTTGGGAGTGCTTTTTTTTATTCAGTTTATACAATTCTAAAGTGTTTCTACCAGGGAAGTGCGGTGAGGTCAGTGGCTGGTGAGGCACTGGTTAGTATCAGAGCCAGATACACACAGGTTACATATGCCCCGATCATTAGACTAGACCAGTGGTTTCCAAACTGCGGCTCAGGGACCAGATGTGGCCCGCTGCTTGTTTTTATCTGGCCCTTGGGGCACTATTTCATTTACTGATACCAACAATGGGGCACAATTCTTCCCAATGATACCAACAATAGGGCACAATTCTTCCCAGTGACACCTACAATGGGGCACAATTCCTCCCAATGACCAACGCTGTATCCTGGCCTAAGCCAACAGGCAGCACTTTGCAGGAGGGCAGCACGGAAAGAGTCCCCGCCAGCTTGCACTACACTGTTAGTGTAGCACCAGTCTTATGGGGCGGACTGAGCTGAGAGGCAAATTAGTCTAGCGCCACCATACAGCGGCCTCACTACTTCCAGTATGCGGGTGGCCGGAATTCCGCAACTGTGGGGGGGGGGGGGGGCGCCGCTTCTGATTTTGACTGTCCTCTCATCCTGGACAACAAACCTTCCTCACTGTACTCTATGTTTTCTGCTGCACCATTGGCATGGTTATATCTTCTTAGTCCTCTCCATAAAATTATCAGAAATTTTTTCTAAAGTGGAACTATAGGCAACACTTTTTTTTTCATTTTGGACAGAGTAACGGAGGGTTATAACCAGGGCTGGACTGGGACAAAAATTTGGCCTTGGACTTCATCAAGACTGGCCCACTTTAATTTTGAGTGTCCCCAACAGCACCCCCTTACATCAGAGTGCCCCCAACAGCACCCCCCTACATCAGCGTGTCCCCAAAAGCAGTCTCCTTACATCAGTGTCCCCATCAGCAGCCCCCTTACATCATTGTGTCCCCATCAGCAGCCCCATTACATCAGTGTCCCCATCAGCAGCCCCCTTACATCAGTGTCTCCATGAGCAGCCCCCTTACATCATTGTGTCGCCATGAGCAGCCCCCTTACATCAGTGTCTCCATCAGCAGCCCCCTTACATCACTGTCAGAGAGGAGCAGCTCCAGGACTGCACCGGACCGGCCCACTGAGCCATCGGACCACCGGGAAACTCCAGGTAGTCCCGATGGCCAGTACATGCCTGGTTATAACCCCTATCAGTTTATTTTTTACCATCCCTGTCCCTTTGCAGAGTTTTCCCTTCACTTCCTGCCCCATAGCCAAACAGGAAGTGAGAGAAAATTTATGCAAATTAAGGGAATCCATTGCCCCCCCCCGACCCTCAGAACTAGTGTCCCCACTCGAAAATTTGAGGGCGGGTCCTAAACAACAAGGGATGTGGCCTTGACAGGAAAGGGTGTGTCATATTTACATTAGGGGGGCACGAGTTTAGTCAGGCCTAGGGCAGCACCAAACCTAAATACACTACTGCCAATGACACCTATGATGGGGCACAATTCCTCCCAATGACACCTATGATGGGGCACAATTCCTCCCAATGACACCAACGGTGGTGCACCATTACTCCCACTGAAACAAACAATGGGGCATTATGTTTTTCCCACTGACGTCGGGACCTTTTCTATTCCCAATACAGTCTGGCCCCCCTAAAGTCTGAAGGACAGTAAACTAGCCCTTTGTTTAGAAAGTTTGGAGACCCCTGGACTAAACCTTCTCTGTAACTCATCTAGTCTGTAAAAAAATTTAAAGCAACATCTATGGAGATTTTTAAGTACTGAATTTTGCCACCAAAGCGTGACATGTTAGGTATCTATGTTTTATATTCATGAAACAGTTTTTTTCCCCCAAAAAAAGGCATTTGAAAAATTGCTGCGCAAATACCGTGTAACATAAAAAGTTGCAATGACCACCATTTTATTTTCTAGGGTGTCTGCTAAAACATTATATTTAATGTTTGGGGGTTCTGAGTAATTTTCGAGCAAAAACATGATGATTATTACATGTAGGAGAGAAGTGTCAGAATTGGCCGGGGTGGCAAGGGGTTAATTACCATAAGTAATATACAAATAATTATTATATATTGTTTTTAATGTAATTTACTATATTTTCCAAAACTGTACTCAAGCAGGTGGCTTAACGGACAAATTACTGAAGTTTGAAGTTATAATTTACAAACCAATAATATCTCGGTAAATAGATAAATAATAAATTATTATCTTATACCATACAGCATAATAATATATGATTTAGCTTGATTATAACAGTACCTTTTCAACAGCAGCAGATTCTCATTCTCCCTCTTAAAGCGGAGTTCAACCCATTTAAAAGTCAGCAGCTACAAATCATGGAGCTGCCTACTTCTAATAAACAGACACTCACATGTCCCACGGTCCAGCGATGCGGGCGCATGAAGCTCCTTTCCCCTTCCTCTCCGCGTTGCTGGCATTATAACTGTGGGCGTGCTCTGCGCATGTGCATTGTGAATGGCCGGGCAATTTTCTGGGACCTGTGACGTGTCCCAGAAGATTGCAGGGAGGGAGGTGGGAGAGGTGAACTTCCTTCAGGCACCGTAGAGCCAGGGGAGGAAGTGGGAGCTGGGTGCCTGTCAAAACTGGGTACCCGCTCCCCCCCCCCCCCAAAAAAATGACATGCCAAATGTGGCATGTCAGGGGGTCACCAGTACTTTACTCCACTTTAAAGTGGTTGTTAACCCACTTCTACTAAATTGTCTTATCCCCTCTGTACCTGTGTCCCTGTGCCTATGTAATGTAAAAAATCTGCCGATCTGTACCGATATAAGCTACGCTCCAGGCGCTCAGCTGATTCCTCTCCTCTCTTCTCTATCCGGCACTGGTACGAGTAGGGAGGGGAGGGGTGAGGAGGACAGAGGAGACACAGACACAGTGGAGCTGCAGAGAGCAGGCTGCGGATGATGGAACCACGCAAACTGACCACAGTGTCAGGGCTCAGCAGCCATGATTATTGTGGTCAGTTTGCAGAGGGGAGGGTATAGCCAGGCAGGATCAGACAGGTTTTTTAGGATATACAGGGGGCCAAATTATACAGCACAAGCACTGTGCTGTATAACATGCTTAAAGCGGAAGTAAACCCTTTGATTTAAATAGTTAAAAAAAAATGGCATGCCGGAAATGCTACCTGTCACATTGACTATGCTTTCAACCAAACTGTCAAACCATCCAATGGCTGGTGTCATAACTGATCACAAGTGCAGCATCATGGCAGTTGAAGATTGAACAGAGGCCAAGATGGCAGCTTCCTTGGCTGAAAACGATAGGAGGGTTTACTTCCACTTTAAGGTAATAGGATCTGTTTTGTGCACTTGAAAGTGCTCTGAAAGTGCATTTGGAAGTGCAGTCGCTGTAGATCTGAGGGGAAGATCTGAAATGCGGGGAAGCTCTGCTGATTTTATCATCCAATTATGTGCAAGCTAAAATTCTGTTTTTTATTTTCCTTGCACGTCCCCCTCAGATCTACAGCGACTGCACTTCCAAGTGCACTTGAAGTGCAAAGTGGATTTGCCTTTAGTAAATAAACCCCTTAGTGCTCTTAATTGAGACAAGTACACACTATAAAGGGATATGTTTTGTTCATTTTTCATGTCTGAGGTTTACAACCACTTTAAAGCATACAGTATATAAACCCAAAAGCAAATATTTCATTATATTTCAGGCTACAAGTCCTTAAATGTGATGGCTGCGTTCGTTTTCTTTTTTAGGCTTTTGTTCCTTTATTTGCACCTGTAAACCAGGACAGTAGATCTGTTATTTTTCTCCTTCATTTAAGAGACTAAGCGATATCCAGTTATGTAAAAACCTTTATCTCAAAAAAGAAAGATACAGTTGCTGTAACTGATTAAAAAGTGTTAGATAGAGTGCAGCTTTAATTTGTTAGACAAGTCCATCGAAATGTTCAAGTGCATCAAACAATACCCTCTCTCAGACTGACAATACTGCTGTCCAAGGGTGGCTCTATTCCTTTGTCACTGAGTGAAGCCACCCATGGACAGAAAGGGTGTTACTGACAGGATCACCAGGTTAACATAAAGGAAGAAAGCCTTAAAAGGAAAATGAATGCAACCACTACATTCAAAGATTGGTAAAATGCTAAATACCAGATTTGGGTTTTTGTTTTTGGGTTTAGATACGCTTTAGGACTGGTAAGCTGCAGTATACAGTAGTAAATTTTTAGTTTTTGGATTCAGTAATACTTTAAGAGATACTATATACGTACAGTACACAGTATTACTGTTTATGTAAACTCTTTTTTACAAAAAACTTTAATTTCACCCACTTAAAGCACCCATGACACAGTACTCAAAGAGCATTATTGCATTTAAATGAGTGAGGACATATTAGAAGCTGTTTGCCTTCAGACTCTGATTGAAAATTTCTATTGCTCTTTTGAGGAAAGGAGGGGGTAAATTGGAGTGTGAGCTATTGAACTCTGTAAACAGGCTTCTTTTAACCACTTCCCTACCCGCCCATGTACATATGACGCCCACAAGGTAGATCTCCCATCCTGGGTGGGCGTCATATGACGTCCTCCCCTTCCCGGCCGCCTGGGGGGCGCGCGCTTCGCTCGGGACCCGGTGCGAGTGCCCGGCGGCCGCGATGTCCGCTGGGCACCTGCGATTGCCCGTTAAAACAACGGGACCGTGCGGGACCGTGGAGCTGTGTGTGTAAACACACAGCTCCACGTCCTGTCAGCGGGAGAGGAGACCGATCATGTGATCCCAGTACGGAGGATCACTGATCGGTCTCCTCCCCTTGTGAGTCCCCTCCCCCCACAGTTAGAATCACTCCAATAGGGAACACATTAACCCCTGCAGCGCCCCCTAGTGTTAAACCCTTCCCTGCCAGTCACATTTACACAGTAATCAATGCAATTTTATAGCAACGATCGCTGTGTAAATGTGAATGGTTCCAAAAATGTGTCAAAAGTGTCCGAAGTGTCCGCCGCAATGTCGCAGTCACGAAAAAAAATTGCAGATTGCCGCCATTACTAGTAAAAAAAAAAATGCAATAAATCTATCCCCTATTTTGTAGACGCTATAACTTTTGCGCAAACCGATCAATATACGCTTATTGCGATTTTTTTTACCAAAAATATGTAGAAGAATACGTATCGGCCAAAACTGAGTAAAAAAATCGTTTTTTTTTTTTAAAATGGGATATTTATTATAGCAAAAAGTAAAAAATATTGTGTTTTTTTTTCAAAATTGTCGCTCTTCTTTTGTTTATAGCACAAAAAATAAAAACCGCAGGAGCGATCAAATACCACCAAAAGAAAGCTCTATTTGTGGGAAATAAAGGACGTCAATTTTGTTTGGGTGTAACGTCGCACGACCGTGCAATTGTTAGTTAAAACGACGCAGTGCCGAATCGCAAAAAGTGCTCTGGTAAGGAAGGGTGTAAAATGGCCCGGTGCTGAAGTGGTTAACAGAGCAGCTAAAAATAGAGTGCTCCTCATGCTGACTGTTACTACCTAAACATTTTTTTACCCGAATGCAAGGAATACATTAAAGTAAAAAAAAAATGTTTAGGCTTTATAACCACTTTTAAGCCCCATACACACGGTCGGATTTTTGCATGGATTCTGTCCGATCGGACAATGTTGTTGAAAAATCAGACCGTGTGTATGCACCATCGGACAGTGTACGTCGTATTGTCCGACGGACAAAGTCCTATCTCCTGCTGGATAGCGTTTCCGACAACACGGTCCGATCACACCAAATCCGATCGTGTGTATGGTAGTCCGACCGGACAAAGTGCTACGCATGCTCAGATCACATTACAAGACCAAAGCTATTGGCTACTAGCCTCTACGTAGTCCCGTCGTAGGCAACAAACGTCACCACGTTCAGAATGATCGGATTTTCCGACAACTTTGTCCGACCGTGTGTACGCAAAACCAACATCGGACAAAGTACGACGGACATGATCCGACGGACCTGGTCCTCGGATAATCCGCGCGTGTGTATGGGGCTTAACAAGAAGTGTAATTATACATTTCAGACATTTTTGTTAATTTTGATAGAGTAGAAAAGAGTTATGCCCCGTACACACGGTCGGAAATTCCGACTGAAAAGGTCCGATCGGATTATGTTGTCGGAAAATCCGATCGTGTGTGGGCTCTATCGGACTTTTTCCTACGAAAATTCAGATGGAAAAAATTGGAGAGCAGGATCTAAAATATTACGACAAAAAAATGTGATCTGTCTTTTTCCGATCGTTTATAGAGAATTCCGACAGACAAAATGCCACACATGCTCAGATCAAATTACGAGACCAAAGCTATTGGCTACTAGCCTCTACGAAGTTGTGTTGTGCGCAACGAACATCACCACGTTCCGAACGATCGAATTTTCCGACAACTTTGTCCGACCGTGTGTATGCAACACCAGTTTCGGACAAAATCAGTCGGAAAAAATCAGACGGATTTTGTGGTCGGAATTTCTGACCATGTGTACGGGGCATTAGAATATCTGTCAGGCTTTTATTTCTGCCTGTGAACTTGTTGGTGAGTTTTTCTCACTTTCTGCCCCAGCTATACCCTTACAATAAATGTGTGTGGGTGTGGAGAAGGGGGTAGCTGTTGTTTATTGCTTTTTACAGGTACTTAAATAGGTACTTATATAGTGCTGTCAATTTTACGCAACACTTTACATATATATTGTATGTTCACATCAGTCCCTGCTCTCAAGTTGCTTACAATATAAGGTCCCTAACTCACATATGCACATACTAGGGCCAATTTAGATAGGAGCCAATTAACCTACCAGCATGTCTTTGGAGTATGGGAGTTAACCGGATTATGGTTAAGTTGATCTATGGAAAATCCGATTGCCTCTCTGGGATCAGGAAGGAATTTGTTCCCCTGCTGTAGCAAATTGGATCCTGCTTTTCTGGGGTTTTGTTTTCCGCCTTCCTCTGGATCAACTGTGGGTATAGGGTTGGGTATATGGGATTGTATGATATTTTTTATTTTATTTTATTTATTTAATTTTTTGTATGGTTGATCTGGATGAACTTGTGTCTTTTTTCAACCTGACTAACTATGTAACTATGTAACCTGGACGAAACCCACACAGGCACAGGGAGAACATGCAGACTTTGGTCAGGTAGTGCCGTGGTTGGGATTCAAACAAATGACCGTAGTGCTGCCAGAAGGAAGTGCTAACCAGTTAGCCTCTGTGCTGCCCACAGCCACTGTGCTGCTGTGGATGGGACTGACTGGAGGGGGAGATATATCGCAGATCTGTCTCTTCTCTCCTGTCAGAACGAGGATTTGTGTGTTTACATACACAAATCCCCATTCTGGCTCTTGTGCCCGTGATCGCGGGTGGCCAGCGGCGATCGCGCCCCGCCGTTCCCACGCATCGGGTCATCCCACTATGGCTCTTAAAGGAGCCGATGTACAGGTGTTTCGCGGGAACAAACCACTTTGCCGATGTATATGGGCGTGAGCCGGTCGGCAAGTGGTTAATCATCAACCATGTGAGTTGCTAAATGTTGTACCTTTATTAAATGTAACCATATAACCAGGGCTCAAGTCCTGCAGGAACGCATGGGAACGGCGTTCCTGTACTTTTTCCACAACAGGAACTTAGTTCCCGTTAGCAGCCGTGTCCCGCAAGACTTTGAAGTATGCAAGCTGTGTGGCAGGTGCTACACCAGCAGCTGCCGACACAGCTCGCAATAGTAAGTGCTGCACACCTGACCATTCAGGCATTGCTAGTAGGGGGCCCCATGACAGCTTCCGCTTCGATCTACCTGTCAATCACAGCTAGCTGACAGCATGGGCGTCCGCAGAACTTTTTTCAGGGGGGGCATCATTTTAAGGTCTGGTCGTGTGATCTTACCTGTGTCAGTCAACAGCGGCTGCAGGGGAGAAAGCGCTTGGCGACGGCTGATTATGCCTGATGAGGTGATGTCACCCATAGGTTCCCATGTCACAGTTGTTATTGGTGCTCCCTCCTCTCCCCTGCATACGCTGCTGGATCACACAGGTGAGATAACATGACCAGATTGGAACAGTCTGAAAATAGGTTAGTCTGCATAGGTGTTAGGGGTAAGGGGACGGGGGGCAGTTTTTAAGGCTAGCGCAAGCTGGAAATCTACTTTCAATCTACCCTCCCTATTGGTGGCTTGTGGCAGTGTTAAAGCAGAGCTCCACCCAAAAGGGGAAGCACCACTTGTTTGCACCCTCCCCCCTTCCACTGCCACATTTGGCACTTTTTGGGGTAGAGAGTGTACCTGGTTTTGCTGTGGTGATCTGAGCCACATGCAAAACCATGCAAAATATGCTGCGAGCGACCACAGCAAGTAAAGGTATAAATAAACATACAATTAGGCAATCAATCAATTACAAAAAATAAATAAAAAATACACCTGCATGGTGCAGCATTGGCTTAAGACAGTGGAGATTTTAAAATCTGTATGGACACAATAGCATCTTTATGCTGTTGTGCCCATATAGCTGCTTTTGTGCCCATATAGATGCTGGTGTGCCTCAATAGCAGTTATATGGGCACAATAGCATAAAGATGATAAAAGAGGAATGCATCTCCAATGGTTGAGACGCAGGATCTTTCATTCTTTTACCAGTGTAGGACCCACTAATTAAGGGGTACTTTGACGCAGTAAGTGGGCTGCCATATAGTGTGACCAAATCCCCATATTTTTTGAATATATTCAGGTGTTTTTAAATAGCCTTGCAGGATTTAAATGTAATTTTTGTATATGTGCAAGACACATTACAAGAGACGGTCAGAGACTGCAGACATGCTACAGGAGAGGGTCAGAGACTGCAGACATACTACAGGAGAGGGTCAGAGACTGCAGACATACTACAGGAGAGGGTCAGAGACTGCAGACATACTACAGGAGAGGGTCAGAGACTGCAGACATACTACAGGAGAGGGTCAGAGAGGGTGCAGACATAATACAGGAGAGGGTCAGAGAGTGCAGACATAATACAGGAGAGGGTCAGAGAGTGCAGACATAATACAGGGGAGGGTCAGAGAGTGCAGACATAATACAGGGGAGGGTCAGAGAGTGCAGACATAATACAGGAGAGGGTCAGAGAGTGCAGACATAATACAGGAGAGGGTCAAAGAGTGCAGACATAATACAGGAGAGGGTCAGAGAGTGCAGACATAATACAGGAGAGGGTCAGAGAGTGCAGACATAATACAGGAGAGGGTCAGAGAGTGCAGACATAATACAGGAGAGGGTCAGAGACTGCAGACATGATACAGGAGAGAGTCAGAGACTGCAGACATGATACAGGAGAGGGTCAGAGACTGCAGACATGATACAGGAGAGGGTCAGAGACTGCAGACATGATACAGGAGAGGGTCAGAGACTGCAGACATGATACAGGAGAGGGTCAGAGACTGCAGACATGATACAGGAGAGGGTCAGAGACTGCAGACATGATACAGGAGAGGGTCAGAGACTGCAGACATGATACAGGAGAGGGTCAGAGACTGCAGACATGATACAGGAGAGGGTCAGAGACTGCAGACATGATACAGGAGAGGGTCAGAGACTGCAGACATGATACAGGAGAGGGTCAGAGACTGCAGACATGATACAGGAGAGGGTCAGAGACTGCAGACATACTACAGGAGAGGGTCAGAGACTGCAGACATACTACAGGAGAGGGTCAGAGAGTGCAGACATACTACAGGAGAGGGTCAGAGAGTGCAGACATAATACAGGAGAGGGTCAGAGAGTGCAGACATAATACAGGAGAGGGTCAGAGAGTGCAGACATAATACAGGAGAGGGTCAGAGAGTGCAGACATAATACAGGAGAGGGTCAGAGAGTGCAGACATAATACAGGAGAGGGTCAGAGACTGCAGACATGATACAGGAGAGGGGTCAGAGACTGCAGACATGATACAGGAGAGGGTCAGAGACTGCAGACATAATACAGGAGAGGGTCAGAGACTGCAGACATGATACAGGAGAGGGTCAGAGACTGCAGACATGATACAGGAGAGGGTCAGAGACTGCAGACATGATACAGGAGAGGGTCAGAGACTGCAGACATAATACAGGAGAGGGTCAGAGACTGCAGACATAATACAGGAGAGGGTCAGAGACTGCAGACATGATACAGGAGAGGGTCAGAGACTGCAGACATGATACAGGAGAGGGTCAGAGACTGCAGACATGATACAGGAGAGGGTCAGAGACTGCAGACATGATACAGGAGAGGGTCAGAGACTGCAGACATGATACAGGAGAGGGTCAGAGACTGCAGACATGATACAGGAGAGGGTCAGAGACTGCAGACATGATACAGGAGAGGGTCAGAGACTGCAGACATACTACAGGAGAGGGTCAGAGAGTGCAGACATACTACAGGAGAGGGTCAGAGAGTGCAGACATAATACAGGAGAGGGTCAGAGACTGCAGACATAATAGGAGAGGGTCAGAGACTGCAGACATAATACAGGAGAGGGTCAGAGAGTGCAGACATAATACAGGAGAGGGTCAGAGAGTGCAGACATAATACAGGAGAGGGTCAGAGACTGCAGACATGATACAGGAGAGGGTCAGAGACTGCAGACATAATACAGGAGAGGGTCAGAGACTGCAGACATAATACAGGAGAGGGTCAGAGACTGCAGACATGATACAGGAGAGGGTCAGAGACTGCAGACATGATACAGGAGAGGGTCAGAGACTGCAGACATGATACAGGAGAGGGTCAGAGACTGCAGACATAATACAGGAGAGGGTCAGAGACTGCAGACATAATACAGGAGAGGGTCAGAGACTGCAGACATGATACAGGAGAGGGTCAGAGACTGCAGACATGATACAGGAGAGGGTCAGAGACTGCAGACATAATACAGGAGAGGGTCAGAGACTGCAGACATACTACAGGAGATGGGCAGAGACTGCAGACATGATACAGGAGAGGGTCAGAGAATGGATGTATGGCTGAACTCAGTGTAAAAGTGTATAGTAGGGCTGCGCTACTCTACTTAAAGCAGCTCTTCAAGATTAAGTTAGTAATCCTCCTTTTAAAGTACAACCAAGTGCCAGAAGACAGCAACACATCCACTTTCCAAAATTCAAATGGTCTTACAGTGACCTGGTCAGGATTAGTGGAGAAAAGTAAACAGTTAATGAGTCTGTGAAGCTTCTAGCCTGAATCAGCAATAAATCATCCAAAAAACATCAAACTGCAGCACACAGAGCTCTGGCTTAATAGCTGAGCTGAAATGGTTAACAGCCAAACGTGTGACCCCTCACTGGACACAGAATGCCAGCCAGCTGCAGCGTCTCCCAGAGATCTTATCAGCAGGTTAGGAAGCTAAAAAAAGAGAGTACAGAGCCAGACAAGAGGGAGGGGAGGCTGATCAGTAACCTGCACACTGACAAGGCAAAGATTTCTGGATGACAGCGGCCTGCCAGCATTACATATGACATTACTCTGTGTGCTGCAGGATTAGTTTTGCTGTGGTCATACCATCCTCTATCTCCTCGGCTTCAGGTACTGTGTATCTCCCTCCCGACGCCCCCATTCATCCCCGATCCAGCACCTCTGTACATTTAAATGTGGCGGGCTGCAGGGGGGGGTTACACTGTCTGCTGCATGATGGTTATTTGCTCCTCCGACCCTCGCTGCTACACATTTCCTCAGCCAGCCCCTCCTCCTGTTCACTGCACAGCCGTGCTTCTCGCTCAGCTGTTCTTTAAAAAAAAAAAAAAAAAAAAAGTTCCAGAGCTCCTAGCTGACAGCGGCCCCGATTCCAGGGGGGGGCACTTGACCCCCCTTGCCTCTATCTGCGGACGCCCATGGCTGACAGGTAGATCAGGTCCCTGCTGCTAAGAGATTGTATTTAGTCAGACCTTTCGTGATGCGCTCCTCCGCCCGGGCCCTCCTGATTTTCTGTCTCCTCATCATCTCCCCCCCCCCCCAGTCTCCTGCATACTTTCTCTGTGTGTCCCGCTGAATCCCCCTCTCTTCTCTTCAGTGCCATATGATGAGAGAACCCAGAGGAGGAGCACAGCTATTCTGCTCACAGGACATGCAGGGAGAGAGGTGAGCTGAGGGAGGAACATCAGTTTGGGGTGGTAAGCTGAGCACAATACCTGGCAAAGTTTAATGCCAGGAGGGAAGTTTATGTGGAAATATGTGAAGGGTTGGAATAGCAGCGAGTGTGTGTTGGAGCCCTGCAGAGTTTGCACCCCCCCCCCCCCCCCCCCCCCCCCCCCGAGCTAACATACATCTCCTAAGCAGGAACACATCACTATCTCCCCAAGCATTCTGTCCAGATAATGTGCAGTTCATTTATGACCTTTTCCGTTTAACCCTGTGTTATCCAAACTCTGTTCAATAAAAAGTGTAAACTCACCAAATAAACACTCTATATACAAAATAACATTCCCCAATAAAGATCAGAACATGATGTTCACATTTACATGGAAGCACAATTGAATGAATGCTGATTATTCAGAGAATTACCATATTTATTGAGGATTGTTTTTTTTTTTTTTTTTTTATGTACTAACAGTTAAGCTTCATAAACACAATACGAAATTTGGATGAAAAATACCACTTTTGAAGCGTTCGTGCATATGAGCGTATCATTTTTTTTTTTTGGTGGGCGAGTGGATCTTGGGTGGGAGTTCCCTCACTTTTTTCCCCAGGACTTGACCCCTGCATATAACACTTAGAGGCACCTCTCTTCTCTTTTATACCCAGTTGTGACATGACGCTACTTGTATATATTATTTAAAAATGTTGCCTGTCTTGCAAAACGCTCTCAAACCAAGTTACTCTCAAACCAAGATTTTACTGTATATGACTTTTTTTTCCCCCTTATTATAAGGCATCACCTTCCCTCTGTTCTCAGGTGCAAAAATGCTGGTGGGAGGGGAAGCAACAGCACCTTGAGCTTCCCAGTGAATGGCTGTGCAGGTGGGGTGTGTCAGGACAAGTCTGATCAGTGGAGGAGAGCACACTGAGTTCCCAGCATACCTAGAGAACTGATCATGGTGTGCTCTCCTGCTTAGTGTGGTCAGTTTTTAACAGGAAAGCAGAGGGACTGGCAGGAGCACCAGGTATTTCACTCAAAGGAAGCAATACAAAAAGGACAGAAGACTTTCTCATACGAGTACATGGTACAGCAGGCACATATCTGGAATATGAAATGTTGGGGTAATAAACGCTTTAAGTTTACGAAAACTCTCATGCGACAGAATACAACTTCGGAAGTGATGTAATGTGTTGTATTGTATTGTAATGTGTTCTGTCGCTTCCTTGGTCGTTTTTTTTTTTTATGAATATTGTACTTATTAACCGATTGCCGACCAGCCGCCGTCATTATACTGTGGCAGGTCGGCACGATCCCGCGAACCGTTGTAGCTATATGTCGGATCAGGATAGCAGGAGAGCATGAACAGCGAGGGTGCCGATGCTCGTAGTGACTGCCAGCCACAAGGGACAGAACACGGAAGTGTGTGTGTAAACACACAAATCTCTGTTCTGTTCTGAGAGGAATGACAGATTGTGTGTTCCTGTCAGTCTCCTCCCCCTACAGTTAGAAACACCTCCCAGGGAACACATTTAACCCCTTGACATTTAGCCCCCTAGTGTTAACCCCTTCCCTGCCAGTGACATTTTTACAGTAATCAATGCATTTTTATAGCACTGATCGCTGTATAAATGACAATGGTCCCAAAAATGTGTAAAAATTGTCCAATGTGTCCGCCATAATGTGGCAGTCTCGATAAAAATTGCAGATCACCAACATTACTAGTATAAAAAAAAATAATAATAAAAATGCTAAAAATCTATCCTCTATTTTGTAGACGCTATCATTTTTGTGCAAACCAATCAATATGCGCTTATTGTGATTTTTTTTTACCAAAAATGTGTAGAAGAATACCTATCGGTCTAAACTGAGGAAAAATGTTTTTATATATTTTTTGGGATATTTATTATAGCAAATAGTAAAAAATGGGGATATTTATTATAGCAAAAATTACAAAATATTGTGTTTTTTTCAAAATTGTTGCTCTTTTTTTGTTTATAGTGCAAAAAATAAAAACCGCAGAGGCGATTAATTACCACCAAAAGAAAGCTCTATTTGTGGGAAAAAAAGGACCTTGATTTTGTTTGGGTACAGCGTCGCACGACCGCGCAATTGTCAGTTAAAGCGACACGGGAGTATTTATTATAGCAAATAGTAAGACATGGGGATATTTATTATAGCAAAAAGTACAAAATATTGTGTTTTTTTCAAAATTGTTGCTCTTTTTTTGTTATAGCGCAAAAAATAAAAACCGCAGAAGCGATCAATTACCACCAGAAAAAAGCTCTATTTGTGGGAAAAAAAGGACGTTGATTTTGTTTGGGTACAGCGTCGCACGACCGCGCAATTGTCAGTTAAAGCAAAAAATGGCCGTGTCATTCAGCAGCTAAATCTTCCGGGGCTGAAGTGCTTAACCCCCCTGGCGG
The DNA here is from genome assembly GCA_028564925.1 of Lithobates sylvaticus. Classification (NCBI taxonomy): domain Eukaryota; kingdom Metazoa; phylum Chordata; class Amphibia; order Anura; family Ranidae; genus Lithobates; species Lithobates sylvaticus. The sequence goes on along the minus strand of CM053032.1, from coordinate 43,026,489 downwards.
TAATCCGGAGTCTGGCTCAGGGCAGGAACTTCAGTACCAAAAGCGGTAACCCCGAGCCAGACTCGGGCTCGCATTGCAGGATACAGGACGGGGGGGGGGGTACTTACCTTCTCCCCTGGATCCTGCGATGTCTCCTCGCTGTGTGAGCGAGCCGTCACCTTGCTCGATTCACACAGTGCCGAGTGCCGCTGATCTCCGTTCCCTGCGACGTTACGACGCACGGGAGCGGAGATCGGCGCCAAATTCAAAAACGTTTAAAAACACAATACACATACAGTACTGTAATCTTACAGATTACAGTACTGTATACAAAAAATACACATCCCCTTTGTCCCTAGTGGTCTGCCCAGTGCCCTGCATGTCATTTTATATAATAAAAAGATTTTTTTCTGCCTGGAAACTGGAGATTGTCCCATAGCAACCAAAAAGTGTCCCTTTATGTCAAAAGTGGTTTTAGCTAGAAAACAGCGATAATAAATTAGAATCACAATTTATCATCAAACACTAAATTTAATGACAGCGACTATTCTACAACTGAGCAAATTTCAGTGTTTTTGATTTGATTACATTATTGAATAATTTTTATATATATTTTTATTTTATTATAATTTATGATTTTGTGTTTCAAACTTTATCATACCCGGGATGTCTACTAGACTTGGTTCGGACAGATTTAAGTGAGTTATTCATAAGAATTGCATGCCTACAATATAAAAACGCCAAATTTCCATGCAACATAATTGTACTGCTTTCAGCACAAAATTCCAGCCAGAATCATACCGCCAGGGAGGTTAATATCCATCCCAGACCTGAAGGGCCTGGTTATTGAATTTGGGGGGACCCCTACGCTTTTTTTTTTTTATTTTTTTATTTTTTATCAATGACTTTTTTTTTATGAATGACTTTCAATGAATGACTGTTCTCTGTATTACGGGACCCGACAATTCATATAGCCGCGAGTGATTTTAAATAGCTTTCTTTTCTGCAAAAATGACACTTTTTGCAGAGACAGTTCTAAACACGGGAAACATGCGCCCCTTTACATGCATACTATAGACACCCCCCAGGTACGAAATTTAAAGGAATATTACACTTTTATTGTTTCACTTTAATCATTATTAAAATCACTGCTCCCGAAAAAACGGCAGTTTTTAAAAGTTTTTTTTACATTGATACATGTCCCCTGGGGCAGGACCCAGGTCCCCAAACACTTTTTATGACTAACTTTTTAAAAATAAATGACTTCAATGACTGTTCTCTGTATTAAGGGGGATGGGAGCCGACACTTTATTATAGCCGTTCGGGTCCCCATTGACTTCAATGGGGTTCGGTGTTCGTGGTCAAGTTCGGGTCATGTTCGGTCCCGAACCCGAACTTTTTTCTGAAGTTCGGCCGAACCTGCCGAACCCGAACATCCAGGTGTCCGCTCAACTCTACCAAAGAGGCGATCAATTACCACCAAAAGAAAGCTCTATTTGTGGGGAAAAAAGGACGTTGATTTTGTTTGGGTACAGCGTGGCGCGACCGCGCAATTGTCAAATCGCAAAATCACAAAAAATGGCCGGGTCATTCAGCAGCCAAATCTTCCGGGGCTGAATGCTTAAACAAATATCATACGTTTTGGTATCGTGCAAGAAAAGTATTTTTCGTCCTCTTTTCTGACTGTGTGTACTAGGCTTTGGATAAGTATTGTGGCAAATTGATTTTTTTTTTGTCTTTACAGATGCAAGAGGCAGCATTTTTTTTTTTAAATGAAGTCCTGGAGCTTCACTTTAAGAACCAACAACAGACAGACTTGTACTAAGACTACATCCTTTACTATTGCCAGATGGTCTCACAGTATATTTATCAGCATACTTGAAACGCAGTTCAACTGACAGCCGCCAGCTCTGTCATTCATAAACCCTACAGCACAGTTTACACAAGGACTGCTCTTTATTGTGGATTGGTGGGGACCGCTACTATCCAAAGACAGAGAGCTTTTTCAGTTGGGACACATTTGTTTTATATTACGAGAATATTTCCTTCATATTATATGACTGCTCAATAGAAAGCAGCATTACCGCCCATATCAAATTATTCCTGATCTATTTCATGGAGAAATAATAATGAAAATGTCAAATGGACGTGTTTGCTTGTACTGTTAAGCAAAGCACAGACTGTTTTCTTGTCTGTTAATAGTTTTCAGATGGAACTGTGCAGCAGAAACATGAAGGCAATAATCCTCATCCCCAGCAAGTCCCCATCCTCTGGAGAACCAGTCTGAGCCTCTCCGGCAGTCCAGGAATATGCCTGAACTTTACTGATGTCTACTGTGATATCACTGTCTCTGAAAACTTGGATTGCTCATTGGGAACGATTAAGCCAAGACTCTGTGTGGCGCAGTTGATTACAATATTTCTATTAGCAGACTGACATAGAAGATTGCGTTTCTGATTAGCTGCTGCCACCATGATTAAAGATTTTTTTCTTAACGAAACATCAAAAAAAAAAAAATAGAAGGCCACCCAACTGTAATTGTAGAGCAAAAATGTAACATAAGGTTTATCTTGGAGATCAGTTGGCTAAAATCCATCAAAAATATACAGACTGCATTAGAAATATTGTTTCTTCCAAGAAAGAGGTGAGAAGTTTGGGTCTGCGACTGGTATTTCAAACTAAAAATCCAGGAAATATAAAAAGAAACTGCTGAATGCAGTTCTAACTATGTGTCAAAAGATGTTAGATGTTATTTTTTACATGGTTCTAGCAAGACATCTGTCTTGATATCAGATTCCTGTACTCCCACCTACCGGCAGCGCCAAAGTTGGCCATACACTATGTGAATTTCATCAAGAATATTCGCTACATGGGAGGCCCTGTCAGCCCACCCTCCCACCTTACATCTATCAACTGAAAAAGCGAAGGTTCAGGATGTAAAACTTTCCACTTAACATTGGCTGCATCCAATCAGATGCAGCCGCTGTTTGAGTGATGTGATAGCTGCCTGCAGCGACTATCAGCTTACAATAAGCACAGCAGAAGATTTGTCCTTCTATGCTGTATAGCATGGATGGAGGAAGTTGGCCATATACTGATGGATTATTATTTTTTTCACCCTAACAAATTTCTCCATCCACGCTATACAGTGTGAATGGACAAATCTGTAGTGCTAGCTTGTACTTAGATGCTGTCTATTTTCTCCACTCTAGCAGCGGCATCGCACTTGGAGGGGAAGTCAAGAGAAACATGGTTCCTCTATGGTTTCCTGGGTCACGGGGGAAGCTATCCCATTGGATGCTGCCGCCCCTTGTGACTCTGGCAGCTATTTTAGGTCAGGCAGAGCCTATTTAAAGCGGAGGTTCACACAAAAATTGAACCTTTGATTTTCGGAACCCTCCCCCCCTCCGGTGTCACATTTGGCACCTTTCAGGGGGGAGGGTGGTGCAGATACCTGTCAGGTATTTGCACCCACTTCTGGGCATAGACTCCCACGGGAGTCTATGCCTCTTCCCGTCCCCCGCACTGTCTGCTGGGACACACACGGATCCCAGAGACAGCGTGGACCATTCGTATTGCGCTGCGCAACTCGTGCATGTGCAGTAGGGAACCGGGTAGTGAAGCCGCAAGGCTTCATTTCCTGATTCCCTTACCGAAGATGGCGGCGGCAGCATCCGAGGAGCGAGGGATGGTTCGTCAGCAGCTGCAGTATTTGTAGCTGCTGACTTTTAAAAAAAAAAAATTTTGCGGGACTCCCGCTTTAAGGCCCTGGCTCCCAGGCTTGCCGCATATTTCGCATGTGGGTAGTGTAGGGTCAGACCACCCGTCTGGCAGGGACAGTGATTAGCGGCAGGAAGAGGTTCCAAGAAGGGAAAGGATAGGGACACATCATCCTTCCTGGAGACCTCCCCAGTTGGGCATGGACCGGTCAGGCCGCATTCTGCTCCTCAAGACAGGGGCTGTTGGCACTTTCATGACGTGCTCTGCTACACATCACTATTGTATTCTGTTAGTGTTTTTCCGGTCGGATGCCTTTCCTCCGGACTTGTTGTAAATTTCCAAACTTTTAATACAGGTTCTGTTCTCTGCAACTGGACTCGAATAACCGAACACTAGCTGAATGTGAATGTCAAGTGAGAGGGTGCAAAGAGGGACACCTATTATGCGAGCTTCTGCAAGTTTCTCAGAAACCTGTCAAAATTCGCTATCGCGTACCTGATGGTAGAGAATGATGTTCAGAGTAAGGCCTCTTACAGCTCCGGCTCAGGGACCAGCAAGGACCAGGTAAGTAACTATGGATCAGAGCAGACAAAGTAACAGGATATGTAGTCAAACGGGCCAGGTCAAGAACAGATGGTCAGGTACAGGCATGGACAGCAGGCAGAAGGGGAGGTCAGCAACAATGGAGCAGGCAAATGAGCAAGAGGCAAGCAGAATCCAAAGACAGGCCAAGGTCAGGGCACGTAGCATTAAAAGCATGGTCAGGACAATCCAGGTCAATCACAGGAATTAAGTACAGGATAAGTCACAGGATCACAGGAAGAGCTCCAGAGCAGACAGCAACCAACTAGTGCAGCTGCTGCACCTATATAGGCCACTTAGCGCCAGTATCAGTGGTGAATTTGCGCACACACGTGTATATGTGCGCTTCTGTACACCGCAGGGCCTCACCAGTGCAATTGTGTGCGCCTTTCAAACCAACCAGGCTCTATTTCACTGTATAGTGCTGTCAGTCTATCACTTGATGCTCTCTGAAAGGAAGAGACACCAGAGTGATGAGCAATCAGCAATATACAGCTGCTTCTTCATTGTCCAATCACAGAGCAGGCTGTTTTGGTCAACTTCAGTGTAGCCTGAAGAGAAGTCTAGTGCTGGCCAGCAGTTTCCATTGTTGAGTTACAGGCTGGAATGGGTTCTAGACCAGGCTGTATTCTAGACAGACAACAGACCGCTACAACCCTGGCAGACAGACAATACCAGAAGCCTCAAAAAACGTAGCCGCAATCTTGAGCCTCTGTGGCATAAGACTAAGTCACACAAGATTTCAGCCAATATAAATCTGCCCTCCAAAAATACCATTCCTGCCTCCACACTGCCAAACAGACCTACTTTATCACTCTCATTAACACCCTCTCACGCAGTCCCCATCACCTCTTTTCTACCTTTACCACACTACTTTGACCTCCATTACCTCCACCCACTTATTTACTCACTGCCCAGGAGATTGCTAATCACTTCAAAAATAAGATTGAGACAATTCGTCTCGAGATCTTTACACTCCTTGTCCTCCTGCACAATCAATACTTCCCTCTTTTAACCCAGCTACTATAGCAGAAGTCACTAAACTTTTTTCTAACGCCCAACCTAACCTCCTGTCCCCTGGACCCTGTTCCTTCTCAAATACTACGGTCACCATCTGACTCTATCCTACACTCTTTTAACTCATACCTTCAACCTCTCACTCTCTACTAGCATCTTCCCCAACCCTCTAAAACATGCGCTAGTCACTCCCATACAAAAAAAAGGCCTACTAGACCCCACTAGACCCCTTAACAACCTAAGATCCATCTCTTTACTCCCCTTTGCCTCCTTGAACGTTTAGTTTACAACCGACTGAGTGACCACCTCATTGAGAATAACCTTCTTGATCCCCTTCAGTCTAGATTTCGCCCACAGCACTCCACAGAAACTGCCCTCCCAAAATCAACTGTCATTATTCCATACTCTTACTCTTGGACCTTTCCGCTGCCTTTGATACAGTTGACCACACTCTCCGCCTCAAAAAACGAAATTTGCTTGGTCTCCATGGCTGCACTCTCCATTTGTTTGAATCTTACCTATCTCATCGCACCTTCAGTGTCACTTACAACTCCGCTTCCTCCTCTCCAACTCCTCTTACTGTTGGGGGTCCCCCAAGTTTCTGTCCTTGGACCTCTACTATTCTCAATCTACACGTCCTCCCTGGGTCAGCTGATAGCCTCCCACGGCTTCCACTACCATTTATATGCTGATGACACCCAAATATATCTCTCTGCCCCTCAGCTCACCCCATCAATCTCCTCACGCATCATTGATTTGCTAACAGACATATCAGCCTGGATGTCAAACCACTTCCTCAAACTAAATCTATCTAAAACTTAATATTTCCTCCCCCACGTGCCCCTTCCCCTGACTTCTCTGTCAAGATCAATGGCACATCTATCAGTCCGTCTCCACATGCCAGGGTGCTAGGGGTAACCTTAGACTCTGAACTGTGCCTTCAAGCCCACATACAATCCCTGTCCAAATAATGCTGCCTTAGCCTTCGCAACATCTCTAGAATATGCCCCTTTTTAAATAATGACACCACCAAGCTTCTAATTCACTCCCTGGTTTTCTCTCGCCTCGACTACTGCAACTCCCTCCTCATTGGATTACCTTTACATAGACTATCCCCCCTTCAGTCCATAATGAATGCCGCTGCAAGACTCATTCACCTTACCAACCATTCAGTGCCCTCCACCCCTCTCTGCCAATCCATCCACTGGCTTCCACTCACCCAACAAATAAAATTCAAAGTACTAACAATAATTTACAAAGCCATCCATAACTCTGCCCCCAGCTACATCACTAACCTAGTCACAAAATACCAACCAAGCCGCTCCCTTCGGTCCTCCCAAGACCTCCTGCTCTCTTGTCACCTCCTCTATTGCTCGCCTCCAGGATTTCTCCAGAGCTTCTCCCATCATTTGGAACTCCCTACCCCAATCTGTCCGACTGTCCCCTAATCTATCCATCTTTAGACGATCCCTGAAAACCTTTCTCTTTAACCACCTGAGACCCAGTATACGTCATATGACGTCTTTTTGGTCTCAGGGGTATATCTGAATGATGCCTGTAGCTACAGACATCATTCAGATATTGCCGGTTTCAGCCGGCGATTCCCTGCACCATAAGAACGATCATAGCGGCTGTTCCGCCGCTTGATCGTTCTTACGGGCGGGGGGGAGGGGACGCCCCCCCCTCCCGCCGCCCTCCGGTGCTTCTACCGACTCACCGCTTCCATCGGTGAGTCGGACTCGGGATCCGCCGGCACCGGATGATGATCGTAGAGATTTCCGGCGGACCAGATGGTCGCCGGAGTCTCTATGATCGTTCGGAGGCCGGGCGCGATGTTATGACGTCACGCCCGGCCTCTGCATTCAAAAAACGGCGCCGCCTCCGCTGGGAAGCGGTGATCGTTTTTTTTTTTTTTTTGATTTTAGGCTTCCCAGCCTAGAGGTGAGATGTGGGGTCTTATTGACCCCATATCTCACTGTTAATAGGTCCGATCGTGTCATATTCCTATTACAAGGGATGTTTACATTCCTTGTAATAGGAATAAAAGTAATCAAATATTTTTTTTTTTTTTTTAAAGTTGTTGAACTAAAAAAATAAAGTAAAATGAACAATAAAAAGAAAAAAAAAAAATTTAAAGCGCCCTGTCCCCGCGAGCTCGTACGCAGAAGCGAACGCATACTTAAGTCCCGCCCACATATGAAAACGGTGTTCAAACCACACATGTGAGGTATCGCCGCGAACGTTAGAGCGAGAGCAATAATTCTAGCCCTAGACCTCCTCTGTAACTCAAAATATGTAACCAGTAAAAAATGTTAAAGCGTCGACTATGGGGATTTTTAAATACCAAAGTTTGGCGCCATTCCACAAGCGCATGCTTTTTTGAAGCGTGACATGTTGGGTATCTATTTACTCGGCGTATCTTCATCTTTCACATTATGCAAAAAAATTGGGCTAACTTTACTGTTTTGTTTTTTTTTAAAGCAGGAAACTGTTTTTTTTCTGAAAAAAACGCGTTCGAAAAATTGCTGCGCAAATACCGTGCGAGATAAAAAGTTGCAACCATTGTATTCTTTAGGGTCTTTGCTAAAAAAACATATATAATGTTTGGGGTTCTATGTAATTTTCTAGCAAAAAAAATTTGGAATTTTACATGTAGGAGAGAAATGTCAGAATTGGCCTGGGTCTCAGGTGGTTAAAGAAGTCTATCTTGCTTATAACTAATACACTGTTTTACTTCCTCCGTCAGCTCATTCCCCACAGCTATTACCTTTTGTATCAATTGATTCTTCCTTTTTAGATTGTAAGCTCTAATGAGCAGGGCTCTCTTATTCCTCTTGTACCAAATTGTAATGTAACTGTAATGTCTGCCTTTATTTTGTTAAGTGCTGTGCAAACTGTCGGCGCTATATAAATCCTGTATAATAATAATAATAGACCAGCAGTGTAGTCTGCTGGGAGGTCTTGCTGCGGTCACTCTGGGAAGTCTAGTGGTGGTCATACTGCAATTATAAGGCATTTTAAACCACTTTCAACCAGAGTTTACTCACAGAAACTATGAAATAGATAAATACAGCTTACAGCCAAACTGTTTCCAGTCACACTGTGAAGTGATCTGAAGTGTTATTGATAGTATCATGCCCTGATTTATTCAATTGTTATTGAACTTAAAGCTGGCTAAAAGGTTGAACGGGGTTAAAATTGCCTGAAAATTGCAATGTCTGACTAGTTCAAAGTATATGTCTGAGCAAAAAAAAGTACATATCTGCAATACATCCACATTGCCCTATCTTTTGACTCGCTAAAGTACAGAAAAGTACCAGTTCTTCCTGCTAGACTTCAAGCATGCTCTAAATTCTTGTTCCAGCTGACAACTCTGCCTCTGCTGCACTGAAATCTCAAGCAGTGCCAACAACTCTGCTGGACTACAGAACAATCCTCCTTCTCCTCACCTCCATAACATAAGGGCTATGAGTTCTGAATTTCACAGTGAAGAACGGGCATGGATATTATCACTGCTTGGGATTCTGTATTTTTCTGTACTTGCAGCATTTTTAACCTCCCTGGCGGTAATCCCGAGTCTGGCTCGGGTTGAGTTTTTTCTACCAGGAGCGGTAACCCCGAGCCAGACTCGGGCTAGCGTTGCAGGATACAGGGGGAAGTTACTTACCTTTTCCCCTGGATCCTGCGATGTCTCCCTGCTGTGTGTGCGAGCCGTCCGCTTGCTCGATTCACACAGTGCCCGAGTGCCGCTGATCTCCGTTCCCTGCGACGTTCTGACGCACGGGAGCGGAGATCGGCGCCAAATTCAAAAAAGTTTAAAAACCCACAACACATACAGTACTGTAATCTTACAGATTACAGTACTGTATACAAAAAAAAACACATCCCCTTTGTCCCTAGTGGTCTGCCCAGTGCCCTGCATGTCATTTTATATAATAAAAAGATTTTTTTTCTGCCTGGAAAATGGAGATTGTCCATAGCAACCAAAAAGTGTCCCTTTATGTCAAAAGTGGTTTTAGACCAGCTAGAAAACACCGATAAAAAATTAGAATCACAATTTATCATCAAACAATAAATTTAATGACAGCGACTATTCTGCAACTGAGCAAATTTCAGTGTTTTTGATTTGATTACATTATTGAATCATTTTTATATATATTTTTATTATTTTATAATTTATGATTTTGTGTTTCAAACTTTATCATACCCGGGATGTCTACTAGACTCTGGTTCGGACAGATTTAAGTGAGTTATTCATAAGAATTGCATGCCTACAATATAAAAACGCCAAATTTCCATGCAAAATAATTGTACCGCTTTCAGCACTAAATTCCGGACAGAATCATACCGCCAGGGAGGTTAAATGTATGTTAGAGAGACGTAATGCCTATGCTTTTTTTTCAAAGCAAACATTCACTATAAGCCTAGGTTACCACTTGTGCAGGTTAGGAACGTGTGCATAATCGCGCATGTTCCCTACATGCAGGCAAAAACACTGCATTAAATCCTAACGGCATCCCCAGGCATCTGCAAATGAGACATCATTTTATGCAGTTCCTTGTGTAGCACCCTCCTAGGAATTAGATAAGTTATGCCGCATACACACGAGAGGACTTTGACAGCAATTCGATCGTGTGTGGGCTCCATCAGACTTTTGCGGAAGAAAAATCCGACAGACTTTAGAAATAGAACATGTCTTAAATTTTCCCGCCGGAACTCCGCTGGACCCAGTTCCTATCGAAAAATCTGCTCGTCTGCGTGCTAGTCCGACGGACAAACAACGACGCTAGGGCAGCTATTGGCTACTGGCTACGAACTTCCTTATTCTAGTCCAGTCATACGTCATCACGTTCGAATCCATCAGAATTTTGTGTGATTGTAAGTGGCCAAGTCCGTTCATTAGAAAAAGTTTGTCGGAACTCCGTTGAAAGTCCGTCGGAAAGACCGCTGGACCTAGTTCGCCGAAAAGTCCGCTCATGTGTACGCGGCATTAGAGTTGCACTATATTGTACACTATAATAACATCACAGTTTTAGTCTGTAGGGTTCAATATTGAGTTGGCCCACCCTTTGCAGCTATAACAGCTCCAACTCTTCTGGGAAGGCTGTCCACAAGGTTTAGGAGTGTGTCTATGGAAATGTTTGACCATTCTTCCAGAAGGGCATTTGTGAGGTCAGACACTGGTGTTAGACAAGAATGCCTGGCTTGCAGTCTCTGCTCTAATTAATCCCAAAGGTGTTCTGGCTAGTGCAGGAAAATGCCACAGCTTCGGTAAGCAGTACAGCTTTTGGCATTTCACAATCGAGTGACAAGTGGTGGGACTTAATCTCAACTTGGGCAGAAGTCAAGGTCCTATATACAACTTAGAATCTAAGGGACTCTTAGCATACAGAACTACAAAATACAGTTCCTTCACTTTAGTATTGTTGCTATGTTAGAAACATTTTAGGCAGGGTTCAGTTTAAAGCCTGAATGACCACTCAGTTTAAGTTCTAACTGCATTAAAACAAAATTTTGGTAAAATCCAAAAGGTTGTTTTCTTTAAAAACCAGCCACATCCTGCGTAGCCTGACTCTGCCAGCAGCTATAAAGTGGGACCCTTCCCCTCTCTGTTGAGAAGCAGTGGTCTCACTGCAGCGGTCCAACACACCCCTTACTGAGTTTGACCTATAGCTTTGCCATCGAAAAAACCGCCTGCTCCCCACTGATCAGACAGCTCTTGCTGAACAGCGGTTGCGTTGAACCTCTACAAAGAGATCAATGCTTCCACATAGGGAGCAAGGGTCCCACTCAACAACATGCTGGCAGGTGACAGGCTTTTTAACTCAGGCTGTGGCTGCTTTTTAAAGAAAAGAATTTGCACAGCTTAACCCAAACAAACCCAATTAAAATGTGAGAAAAACATGGCGTTTGGTTTTAAACTGAAGGTTCAGTTACGGTTTAAAGATGTACCAATTTTCCAGGCATTATCTATTTTTTTCTAACTCATATGGGTCAATTGTATAACATTTTGAATACAGACATTGCGAATATGTGAATAAAATGGTTAGCAATTTCACACAGTATTGAAAAGTTGCTAAAATCATGCACATTTTGCTTGTGGCTTTTCAAAGAAAGGTATGAAATTGCTCTAACAGAGTCACCAGGCTGATGAAGGAGTAATTCACACATAATGTGGATATCCTGAGGTTGTTAATAAATGAAGCATATGCAGAATTGGTTACTGTTAGGATGCTAATTGACACTATGGTTTAATTAGAGTTGAAATTATGGGCAAAATAAAAAGGTGACATACTGTATATGATGCAATCTATCACTTTCATTAACACAGAAGTTTTTATTTTCCAGAGCCCACCCCGTAACATGAATTTATTCATTCTGCCAGTAGATCTATTATTTTCAACTTCCTGTAACAGGGTGACAACCAGTGGCGTCGCTAGGGGGTGGCTTTTGGGGCTATAGCCCAGAATCTGGGGCCCACAGCCCCGGGTCTCTGCAGGGGTCCCCAAGGGAAGGGGAGGTTCTCTGGGGACCCTGATGTAAGTGGGGGGGGCTCTCTGGGGACCCGGATGCAAGTGGAGGGCTCTCTGGGGACCCTGAATTTGAGGGGGAGGCTTTCTGGGGACACTGATTTAAGGGGGAGGCTCTCTGGGAACCCTAATATAAGGGGGGCTCTCTGGGAACCCTGATGTAAGTGGGGGGCTCTCTGGGGACCCTGATGCCAGGGGGATGCTCTCTGGGGACTCTGATGCAAGGGGAAGGCTCTCTGGGGACTCTGATGCAAGGGGAAGGCTCTCTGGGGACCCTGATGTAAGGGGGGGCTCTCTGGGGACCCTGATTTTAAGGGGGAGGCTTTCTGGGGACCCTGATTTAAGGGGGAGGCTCTCTGGGGACCCTAATATAAGTGGGGCTCTCTGGGGACCCTGATGCCAGGGGGATGCTCTCTGGGGACTCTGATGCAAGGGGAAGGCTCTCTGGGGACTCTGATGCAAGGGGAAGGCTCTCTAGGGACTCTGATGCAAGGGGAGGCTCTCTGGGGACTCTGATGCAAGGGGAAGGCTCTCTGGGGACCCTGATGTAAGGGGAGTCTCTCTGGGGACCCAAATGTAAGTGGGGGGCTCTCTGGGGACCAAAATGTAAGTGGGGGGCTCTCTGGGGACCCGGATGTAAGTGGGGGGGGCTCTCTGGGGACCCGGATGCAAGTGGGAGGCTCTCACAACAATTAACGGGCTGGCTCCAGCCCGAGTCCTCTGACCCAATTAGAAACATTATCCGTACACAGTTGTCCGATGATGGTCTTGTGGAGTGCATAGAAGCAGGTGAACTCAGACAATTAACTCAATATCCAACTCTAACCCTCATAGATAAGGTATGGTACAAAGCCAAACAACACATGCAATATACAGGATACACTAACTGGTCACGAATATGGAATAACCATAACTATGTAGAGCTAAATAAATTAAAAAATGTTTCCAATTGGTCAAGGAACGGAGTGAACTATATTCCTCAACTGTATTGTGGAGGTGTACTTCGAGACTTCCAATCAATACATGAGGAATTTAATATATCAAATGCTTCATTTTTTCAATACCTTCAACTCAGACACGCTATAGCACTGGGGACTAACTAGACCCACGATACTTACACAACTAATCACATCCTCCTCACGTAAGGGACAGATTTCCTCTATATACGATGCACTTCTTGGACATGTATCTAAGGCAATGTCATTACCTTGTAGGAGTGGCTGGGAAATGGATGTAGGTCAAATTACAGGTGAAGCGTGGAATACCATACTTGATAATGTACTGAAAGTGTCTCTGTCCGCCCCCCAAAAGCTTACTCAACTATTTATTATCCACCGCACATACCGTACACCCGAGAAACTGTATAAATGGCACAGAAGAGATGACCCCCTCTGCCCCCGATGCTTGGTCAATAATGGAACGCTGATTCATATGCTGTGGAGGTGTCCCAAACTGCAGAGATACTGGGCAGCAGTGATGGACACTGTAAATAGCATATGGAATCTCAAACTTAGCACTGAACCTAAACTCTGTTTACTGGGCCTATTAGATGAAGAAGATTACATCCCCTTTACACACACAGCCGTTCTTAGGGTACTATTCTTAGCCAGAAAACTTATTGCCAGGAAATGGATATCTACAGCCCCCCCTACGCATAAGGAATGGTTACAATCTGTAAATGATTCTCTTATCAGAGAACAGCTCACATATAAGCATAGAGGAAGCCCTCATAAATTTGAAAATATATGGGACCCATGGTTAGACACCCCGGGACTAGCGCCATTCAGTCTGGTTCACAACAAAATTTTGGGTGGGAGGAACACCTCAAATACTATACAAATGTAATATCTGGGCTGAACTTTTGAACATGTCACTATGCATTGATTGAAAAGGAGGTGAAATGGAGGCAATAATTCACAACAAAATTAACGCTGCACTTTCATTTTATTTAATATTCTTGAGAGATAGCAAACATAAAAGCACTTTTGGCCTACGGAGGTCTTTACAATGTAGGTTGTATATAGTTTTTTTTATGTTGCACACTGGTAAAACTCCTCTCCTGGTAGGTTGGGAGGGGAAGTCCAGCCTCATCACTTCCCAGCTACAGGCTAGCTGGGGGGGGGGGGGGGGGGGGGGGGTGAGGAGGGTATATAATCAAGGTTATGCACATATGTATAAACACAGTGGCCAAACGGGAAATACTCTAGAGTCTATGGCACATAATCACAATAAAAGATAAGTTACTTGCTAAATACTGTTATAAATTATTATGATTGATAACACCTACACCAATGCAGGTAACTAGGTTGAACTTGCAATTTATCGGATATTGAATGTATAAATAACCAAAAGTGCCTTAGATTGAAGAATATTTTGCGTACAATAGAAATGTAAGTTGGTTGTCATATATCTTTATCTCCCTGTGTGCCTTGCATATTGTGTACCTATGTATACATGGTTGTTTATGTTTTTGTTTTTGTTGTATGTTTTTAAATCTCAATAAAAACTACCTGATTTAAAAAAAAGGGGGAGGCTCTCTGGGGACCCTAATATAAGGGGGGCTCTCTGGGAAACCTGATGTAAGTGGGGGGCTCTCTGGGAAACCTGATGTAAGTGGGGGGCTCTCTGGGGACCCCGATGCAAGGGGGAGGCTCTCTGGGGACTCTGATGCATGGGGAAGGCTCTCTGGGGACCTTGAGGTAAGGGGGAGGCTCTTTGGGGACCCTGATGTAAGAGGGGGCTCTCTGGTGACCTGGATGTAAGTGGGGGGCTCTCTGGGGACTCGGATGTAAGTGGGGGGCTCTCTGGGGACCCGGATGTAAGTGGGGGGGGGCTCTCTGGGGACCTGGATGCAAGTGGGGGGCTCTCTGGGACCCTGATTTTAAGGGGGAGGCTTTCTGGGGACACTGATTTAAGGGGGAGGCTCTCTGGGGACCCTAATATAAGGGGGGCTCTCTGGGGACCCTGATGCCAGGGGGATGCTCTCTGGGGACTCTGATGCAAGGGGAAGGCTCTCTGGGGACTCTGATGTAAGGGGGAGGCTCTCTGGGGACCCTGATGTAAGGGGAGGCTCTCTGGGGACCCAAATGTAAGTAGGGGGCTCTCTGGGGACTCGGATGTAAGTGGGGGCTCTCTGGGGACCCGGATGTAAGTGGGGGGCTCTCTGGGGACCTGGATGCAAGTGGGGGGCTCTCTGGGGACCCTGATTTTAAGGAGGGGCTTTCTATGGACCCTGATTTAAGGGGGGGGGGCTCTCTGGGGACCATAATATAAGGGGGCTCTCTGGGAAACCTGATGTAAGTGGGGGGCTCTCTGGGGACCCGATGCAAGGGGGAGGCTCTCTGGGGACTCTGATGCATGGGGAAGGCTCTCTGGGGACCTTGAGGTAAGGGGGAGGCTCTTTGGGGACCCTGATGTAAGGGGGGCTCTCTGGGGACCCGGATGTAAGTGGGGGGCTCTCTGGGGACTCAGATGTAAGTGGGGGGCTCTCTGGGGACTCGGATGTAAGTGGGGGGCTCTCTGGGGACCTGGATGCAAGTGGGGGGCTCTCTGGGGACCCTGATTTTAAGGGGGAGGCTTTCTGGGGACCCTGATTTAAGGGGGAGGCTCTCTGGGGACCCCAATATAAGGGGGGCTCTCTGGGGACCCTGATGCCAGGGGGATGCTCTCTGTGGACTCTGATGCAAGGGGAAGGCTCTCTGGGGACCCTGATGTAAGGGGGAGGCTCTCTGGGGACCCAAATGTAAGTAGGGGGCTCTCTGGGGACTCGGATGTAAGTGAGGGGGCTCTCTGGGGACCCGGATGTAAGTGGGGGGCTCTCTGGGGACCCGGATGCAAGTGGGGGGCTCTCTGGGGACCCTGATTTTAAGGGGGAGGCTTTCTGGGGACCCTGATTTAAGGGGGAGGCTCTCTGGGAACCCTAATATAAGGGGGGCTCTCTGGGAAACCTGATGTAAGTGGGGGGCTCTCTGGGGACCCCGATGCAAGGGGGAGGCTCTCTGGGGACTCTGATGCATGGGGAAGGCTCTCTGGGGACCTTGAGGTAAGGGGGAGGCTCTTTGGGGACCCTGATGTAAGGGGGGGCTCTCTGGGGACCCTGATGTAAGTGGGGGCTCTCTGGGGACCCAGGTGTAAGTGGGGGGCACTCTGGGGACCCGGATGTAAGTGGGGGGGGGGCTCTCTGGGGACCCAGGTGTAAGTGGGGCGCTCTCTGGAGATATATATACACACACACGTATATTATTCTTTACTACGCTGCTGTGGGCTCTAGCCCCAGACCTAGCAATGCCCCTGGTGACAACGCTGTTTTTCCTGCAGTGAAACTGCACAGCAGCGTGGTCATCCTGTGAAAGGGGTGGTCAGAGATGGACATATATTTTTGAAATTAACTTTCAAGAGGAGCTTCAGTCTGCTCACATAATTTGTAATAAAAACATCTTTGCCATTCTAAAGCTTCCCTTCAACCACTTTTGTATATTATTTTATATATACTGTGATTCTGTACTTGCCAAATATGCTGCAGAAATCTCCCTCCACTAAGTCTGGCTGCATCCATTTTAACTGTGGGCAGCTGAAGCTGCTGCCTGTTCACTTCCTGGATTTACACAGAGGCACACCTCCAGGTCTCCACCTCCAGCCCCCCTCCCTTCCTGGCAAACTCTCATGAGAGAGAGAGTGCTGTGCATGATGTCATAAGCCTAGGCTTTTTACCAGACAACAGGAAGTGGGCTGTATAATGTATTTACTGGCAGAAAAAAAATGTTTTACTATCCAAAGTTAAAACAACATGGGCAGAAGATTTAATAGATGGAAAGATGAAAAAAGGACTGAAGGTTCACTTTAACTAAAATAAAGCCTAACCACATCTAACATGTTTAACCACTTCCCGCCCGGTCAATAGCAAATTGACGTCCGGGAAGTGGTTTCGTTATCCTGACTGGGCGTCATATGACGTCCTTCAGGATAACAGCCGCCGCGCGCCCGTGGGGCCGCGCATCGCGGCGATCGGTGGAGCGGTGTGTCAGTCTGACACACCGCTACACTGATCTCGGTAAAGAGCCTCCGGCGGAGGCTCTTTACCACGTGATCAGCCGTGTCCAATCACGGCTGATCACGATGTACACAGGAAGAGCCGTTGATCGGCTTTTCCTCACTCGCGTCTGATAGACGCGAGTAGAGGAGAGCCGATCGGCGGCTCTCCTGACAGGGGGGGTATGCGCTGATTGTTTATCAGCGCAGCCCCCCCTCAGATGCCCACACTAGACCATCAGGGAAGCCCCCAGGACCACCAGGGAAGCCCCCAATACCACCAGGGAAGCCCCCAGCATGTGGATGGCCAGGTACATCCCCCATGGCCATCCACATGTTAACAAAAATGCCAAAAATATGCCAATCAGTGCCCACAGATGGGCACTGATTGGCACATCATATTTAATAAAAAAAAAAGTTAAAAAAAGGGATGCAAAAAGGGATGCCCAGCAATGCCACCCATCAGTGTCATCAGTGCCACCTATCAGCGTCCATCAGTGCCACCTATCAGTGCCCATCCGTGCCCACCCATGCCCACCTATCAGTGCCCATCCATGCCACCTATCAGTGCCACCTATATGTGTGCATGAGTGCCCGTCAGTGCCGCCTATGAGTGCCCGTCAGTGCCGCCTATGAGTGCCCGTCAGTGCCGCCTATGAGTGCCCATCAGTGCCACCTGAGTGCCCATCAGTGTCGCATACCAGTGCCACCTATCAATGCCCATCAGTGCCACCTATCAGTGCCGCCTATCAGTGCCCATCATCAGTGCCACCTCATCGGTGCCCCCTAATTGGTGCCACCTCATCGGTGCCCATCAGTGCCGCCTTATCAGTGCCCATTAGTGCCGCCTTATCAGTGCCCGTCATTGAAGAAGAAAACGCACTTATTTACAAAAAAAAATAACAGTGACAAAGAAAAACTAGTTTTTTTGCAAAATTTTCGGTCTTTTTTTGTTTGTTGCGCAAAAAATAAAAATCGCAGAGGTGATCAAATACCACCAAAAGAAAGCTCTATTTGTTGGAACAAAATGATAAAAAATTTGTTTGGGTACAGAGTAGCATGACCGCGCAATTGTCATTCAAATTGCGACATCGCTGAAAGCTGAAAATTGGCTTGGGCGGGAAGGTGTCTAAGTGTCTGGTATTGAAGTGGTTAAGCAATTACAGCAACAAGCTAATTTTTTAGGGGTTTAAGTCATATGAATAAAAGCTGAGCATTGTGACCTTCTCAGTAATACATGGTTTATTCCAATGGACCCTGTAGCTGAACATTTTGCTGGAAACCTTTGCCTATTAAGAGAAGTTGTAAAATAACTGATTTACTCAACAGGCTATTAAAAAATGCCTATTATTGCTAGTGATGGATCATCAGCATCATATTTTGCACAAAGTTACATAAAAAAAAAAAAAAATCAGAAATAGGGGTGGATTAAACCATTTTGGGGGCAATGCTGCGTTATGGATCGGATAGTCTATGAGACGCATCTGGTGGGGGGAAATTGGGAGGAGTTGTTTTTTTTTTTTTATTGTGTTGTTTTTTTGTGTTGTTTTTTTCTTCCTCCTCTGGGAGGCACAGTGGGGAGATGATTGATGTCATTAAAGGAAGAGGATATGTTCTATTAGTAAATTAGGCACGGGGTGGGCAACACATAATGGAATCACATAAAGAAGAGTAGATTGAAATGAAAGGTGGAGAGGTATAAAAAATGAAATAGTAGAATGAGATTATATTGAATTAAAACACTAAACATAATTGGACATGAAAATAGTAATTCGAAATTATACACTTTTTTATTTTTTTTTAGTTTTATATATATATATATATATATATATATATATATATATATATATATATATATATTATTTTTTTATTTTTTTTTGTATTGTAGGTTGTTGGGCACATGTAATAGGGCGCTGTAAAGCCCCCTTCCTAATTATACTTTGAATAATGTTTTGCACAGATTGAGTTTTGGTAAGGCCCCTTTCACACAGGCGGACCGTTCAGTTTTTTAGGCGGACCTGAACGGACACTCCTTACAAGTCTATGGAGCGACCGATGTCAGCGGTGACATATCCGCTGACATCCGACCCGCTCCGATCCGCTAAAGTGTGACGAATGGAAACCCTATTTTTCCATCTGTCTGGCAGATAGTATGAAAATAGACTTTACGGTCCGTCTTGATCCGATCCCCCATAGAGGAGAGCGGCGCTCTGACAGGTCGGTCCCTGCACAGTGTGCAGAGACAGACCTGTCATCTGCCTGCTCAGTGGGGATCGACAGAACGATCCCCCGATGAGCAAAGCGGAGCCCGTACATGGACACGTCCGTGTAAAAGATCCCTTATGGGTAGGTAAGTGGGTGGGCTTTTTCCTTTTTTTTTTCTTTCTGTCTTTTGAAGAGGACATGGTCAAGGATCCAGTGTGTTTTTTCATGGTGGGGGGGCTTAGTGTGGTGTATGTTAATGAAAAGATTTATATAGATATATTGTGCAATGTGTATTTCAATGTTGTATGTTGAAATTTGTCTTAATAAAGAAAAAGTGATTATTAAAAACAAAACAACATAACCATAGCCCTCCAAAATTGTGTGTAGGTTCTGGTCACACACACACTGATTTGGAGCTTACTACAAAGGTTAAGGACCCCCTCCCATCATGCTAGAGGATTTGCCAACCTAAGACTATCCTTAGTAGTCCTTACCATGCACACCCACCATGAGGATGGGGGTTGAGGCAGAAACCCAGCAATGGTACAAAGCATTGAAAACCTATTTACAAATTAAATACAATTTTTTTATTTTTTTTATTTTGCGCTTTTTTCAATGTGAAATGTGTAAATATATGTTAATATATATGTGTAAAAATATTCACTAACAAAGCAAACTTTTAAACGTTTTTAAAATAGACGTAAACAAAAAAAAAAAAAGCAGAAAAAAAAATTAAATGGAGGAGAATAGGGAGTTAATTAAGGCTGATTAGAGTAAATTAAGGGTTAAACAGAGGAACATTTGTTCATCCCTTTCATCTGCAGATGAAGAAACAGAAAGATACAAAAAGAAACAATGTTTTTCTTTTTATTTAATGTTTCAACAGCTGAGCAATGTTAATAAACATTGCCAGCTGCTTTTTTTTTTTTTTTGACAGCTCCAATTACCGGACTTCTTTAACACTTCAGCTGTCAACAGGGGAGACCCACTGACAGCTCAAAGAACCGAGCCTGAAAGTATCGGTGGATTTGCACGAGATACTTACAAATACTCAGTATCAGCACCGATACCGATACTACTATCGGTGCAACCCTAGCTGCGACCGTGACAAAAATGGAAGCCCCTGTTGCGTTCAGCAGGCAGTACCGCCACTGAGTGCCACCCGTTTAAGCGGGGGTCTCACCATAACTGCCCTGCATCCACGTGCCATGCAATGCAGCTACAGCATAGTAGATCGGCATTGTCAGGGTTAAAACAGGAATGTGAGATATCACCTTCCATCTGCCCGTCAACCACCATCTGAAAATTGTTCCACTGTGAATCACTTTGGGAGGGGCGGTAAAGGGTTGTCATGCATCAGAACGAGCCATAAGAAGCCTATAACTATACCATGTGCAGCTCACAGAAAGACTCTTAGTTTTAGGAGGTACTTTCAGCCTTACAAGGCTGGATGCACTGTCTACATTTTACAACGTAAGATTAACTATGTCTATTCAGTTAAGGCATTTAATTAATTGCAACTGATACTGTGCAGTGATCAGAGAGTCCCCCAACTGCCCCCTGAGAGCTTTCCCTCCTGACCGCCCAGGTGCTAACACACCCTGCTGGGAAACGGCCTTGGAAAAATAGATAGAGCGAAACTAAACATAACAAGAAGTAATTGGGTGACTCCTGAAATATGCTGTGACCTGGATTTTCACTCAAGTCCACTGTTTTGAAATAGGCAGCAGATCTAGGCTATCTAGAGTAAAGTTACAAAAACAAGAACAAAAGGCACACATGACTGTAATAGATAAGGACAAATGTAAAAAAAAACAACTTTAAAACAGTTTATTCTTTTTTTTTTTTATTATTATAATAACAATAAGGAGATTGCAAGTTTTATACTGTTTTTGTACAACATATGTGACAGTCCATTTCTAGAGATTATCAATGCTAACATTTCAACATTATCAATGCTAACATTTTTCCTGTGCTACAATTAGGTGTCCCCACTAAAAAAAGCCTCTACTGTAGGTGCTGCATCTAAATTGAGCCACACTTAAAATGTCCGATCGGACCATGTTGTCGGAAAATTTTTCCGTCTGAATTTCCGACGGAAAAAAATTGAGATCCTGCTCTCAAATATTCCGACAACAAAATCCGATCGGACTTTTTCCGATCGTGTGTAGAGAATTCCGATGGACAAAGTGCCACGCATGCTCAGATCAAATTACGAGGCCAAAGCTATTGGCTACTAGCCTCTACGTAGTTCCATCGTACGCAACGAACGTCACCACGTCCAGACCAGAATGGTCGGATTTTCCGACAACTTTGTCCGACCGTGTGTATGCAACACCAGTGTCGGACAAAATCCGTCGGAAAAAATCTGACGGATTTTGTGGTCGGAATTTCCGACCGTGTGTACGGGGGCTAAGGGTGTGTGGTTCTAAAATCTTGCCAGCGCTAATAAGTGTTTTAGCTCAGAAACTGATGTTGTTTTGAAGTTTTGTCCTCCAAGGTACTTTGTGACATTAACAGAAATAATCACTCTCTACATGGTGCTGTTGCTAATATGGCTATCAAATGCAGCCAAAGTACATTTGCTGTCATACATTGGTAATTTTTTTGCCATCTCTCCCTAAGACTTCAGAATCATATGCCTGAGCACTGGTACTACAGCCACCGGTAGATTTTGCGAGGTTGTAGCACTAAATGTTCTACCTGCCCCCCACCATGCCTCCATTAGTGCTCCCTGATGAGGCCATCTCGATTGGCCTCATGAATGGCATGGTCCAGCCAACAGTATCTCTTCTTTGCAACAAACTGTTTTCAACTTTTTGGGTTGAATGATACCCAGAAAGTCAGAGGAAAGACTGTAAGTGTAGGATATTATTGCCCAGCCCCCTGAGCAGGACACCTGGCATTCATTGTTGAAGAGAGCGGTGCTGATATCATCACCATATCCTCGCTGCTTCTGCTCTGTCGTGGTCCTTTTCCAGTGCCCATCATTGGGAAAGGACAGAGACAGGAGACACAGTGGGGTTGTTTTACTAAAACTACAGAGTGCAAAATCTGGTGCAGCTCTGCAAAGAAATCAATCAGCTTCCAAGTTTTTTTTTTGTCAAAGCTTAATTGAACAAGCTGAAGTGAGAAGTTGCTTGGCTACCATGCACAGCTGCACTTGACTCTGCTCTTTCGTGAGTTTGTTGAATGTGCTGCACCTCAGTGGCAGGTTCCAAAACACCATTTCTTTTTACCGAAGGCCCTCTACCGGCATGTGGAAGGCAATGTTTTGGCCTTGTTGGACAGTGCAGTCAGCAGTAAGGTTCATATTACCGCTGACTCATGGTCCAGCAGGCATGGGCAGGGATATTACCTTTCCTTCATGGCGCACTGGGTAACTCTGCTGGCAGCTGGGAAGGATGCAGGACAGTGGTGTTGGAGCTTGTTCTGCCACCACACCTCTAAAATGCTAGTGGTGATTCTGCCACAGCTCTCTCCTCCAGCCCCTCCTCTTCTTCTTCCTCTATGGCCTCTTCTGCAGATTTGTCCTCTGAACCAGCATTCAAGGGGCTACGCAAGCAATCAGGCTAAAAGATGCCATGCAGTGCTTGAGTTGGTCTACCTAGGGGACAGGAGACACACTGGGGCAGCGATTCTGTCAGCTTTGCAGGGGCAGGTTAAGAGGTGGTTGACGCCATGCCAGCTTCAGCCAGGAATGGTTGTATGCGACAATGGCACCAACCTTCACTTCAACAGGGACACTTGACCCATGTTCCATGTTTGGTACACATTCTGAATTTGGTTCTTGACCAGGTACCCAGGCTTACAAGATCTCCTGAGGCCGGCCATAAAAGTCTGTGGTAATTTCCGCTGGTCATACAATGCCAGTGCTCGGCTAGCTGACATTGATAGGGAATGCAACCTGCCTACCAACCGCCTCATTTGTGACATGCCTACCAGGTGGAACTCAACGTTGGCAATGCTGCAACAGCTGCACACACAGCAGAGGGCCATCAATGAGTACCTGTGCGAGTATGGCACCAGGACAGGGTCAGGGGAGCTTGGCTTCTTTTCGTCACACCAGTTGCTACTGATCAAGGATGCATGCACTGTCCTCCCGCCATTTGAGGAGGCCACAAGGATGGTGAGTAGTGACAATGCATGCATCAGTGACACTTTCCCTCTAGTCTTCCTGCTGGAGCACACGCTTCATGGAATCATGGACAGGGCACTGGAGGCGGAACAGTGGGAGGAAGAGGAAGACTTTCCTTTTTTCCTTTCTTTTTAGATGTTTGTCTCATTGTATAAATTGCGCATTTTTCTTTTTTTAGCCTGTAGCACTATGAGATCTTTTGATGAAAAGGGCACTATAAATAAAATGTATTATTATTTATTACTTCCTTTCCTCTCAAGGCCCCCTTTATCCAGATAGCTTTCTTGCGGGCCCGCCAAACACACAGGAAGAAGAGGAGGAGAAGGAGGAGTGTGTCAGCATGGATGTAGAGGATAACACTCAGCAGCAAACAAGAGATGGTTTTCAGTCTCCAGAAACCCAAGGAGTTATACGTGGCTGGGAGGAAGTAGTTATGGATAATGTGATCCTTAGTGACCCAGGGGACTCAGAATCAAATGCCTCTGCAAACTTACGCTGCATGGCCTCCCGGATTCTCCAAAGCCTGCAAAAGGACCCTAGGATTCGTGGTATCAAGGAGAGGGATCATTACTGGCTGGCAACCCTTCTTGATCCACGTTATAAGGATAAAGTTGCAGAACTCATTCTGCCTTAGCAGAGGAGGAAACATCTTCAGGAGGCCTTGAAAAAAGGTTTGTGTAACGCATTTCCAGACCCTGGGAGGTTACCATTTCCTGGTGCTGGACAACATGTTGCTGAAGCTTCGTTCAGTCAGAGGAAGATCAGTGGAGAAGGTGGCCGGCTGACTGATGCCTTTAAACAATTTTTCAGTCCTCAGTGCCAAGGTCTGATTGGTTCAAGCAACCATCGCCAGCATCTGCATTATATGGTGCAGAAATATCTAGGGGCAAGAGCAGACTTGGAGACCTTTCCAACAGAGCACCCACTGGGTTACTGGGTCTTGAGGATGGACCACTGGCCAGAACTTGCTCAATATGCAGTCGAGCCACTGGTCTGTCCTGCATCCAGCGGGCTTTCTGAGCGCACATTCAGTGCTGCTGGAGGGTTTGTAATGGATCAAAGAGTGCGCCTGTCCACAGACTCCGTTGATAGGCTCACATTCATAAAAATTAACCAGTCTCTAATCAGCAGCTATCAAGCACCTGATGCTGATGTAACTGATTGAATTTACTATGGATCTGGGTTCCCTTGAAGACTTCCTATACTGACTATCCTATTCCTCCTCAATCTTGATGATGCTAGCTTCCAACAATATTTTTGGTTTAGGGCACCTCCACCACCACCCAAGGTCCAATTTTTCTGCCCCTGTTTAACAGGGCCATGTAATTACAATTTTTGATATAATATTTAAAAGCAGGGCCTGTTCCTGCGCCCAACAAGAGTGACTGTGAGGGGTTACAGTGTTCTGGCACCACCAACACCTAAGGCCCAATTTTTCTGCAGAGTATTTAGGGCAGTCCATATAGTATTTATACTGCTGGGGGACCCCACGCCTTTTTTTTTATTTTGGTGCAGGGTTCCCCTTAATATCCACACCAGACCTGAAGGGCCTGGTATGGATTTTGGGGGGGACAACTACGCCTTTTTTTTTTCAATGATTTTTATCTATATTGCCAGGATCCTACAATACTGCAAGCAGTTTTAAATGAAATTTTTTCCTTTAGAAATTTAATTTTGCTGTAGTACTGTTAGAGGCCTTTCACACTGCCTAGGGCATCAGCGGTAAAGAAGCGCTATATTTGTGTTCGGCTCATCCCTAGTACACATAAATGGATAATGAAAAACATGTGCAAAGGTTGCAAACACCACAAAACTGTATAGAAAAGGCAATAATAAATGCTCAAGATAAATAACGTGGTCAGTCCAAAAAATTAAGTAGTCAATCCAAAAAATAAAAGGAATAAAGTGCTTGTGCAAAAATCCTTGGTGATAAATGTGACATCAGGTGCAAAAATTTCAGTTCAATTAAGTGATAATAGCTTCCACCATCCATAGTAAACCAATAGTGTGCCCCAGCCTCTCACCTCAAGTTGAGACCCCTACGCCCCTGTTGTTAAATATCCTTGATGGGCAAAACAGCACACTCCTTTCCTTGGAGCACCCAGCCAGATAAGGTATATTCCAATTGTTGGAAAGGAAACCCCACTGTAAATATTATCCTACTTTATATTCTCTACTCTCCTCCATTCAAAGTTGGAAGGTCCAAGCAGGAGGCTCACTGGCTCAGTCATCTGCTTCCAGGGCGCCCCATCATTATCCATTTATGTGTACTGATTTAATTACCTTCTTGGTGCATTTGCACTTTATGTTGTTTATCCTATATTGAGTAAGCGCCACATTATCACCTTTTATCAACTGAAACTTTTAGCTAGATGGTGTTGGTGGTGGTGGTACCCTTACAGACAGTTGGGGAGCTGCCATTTCTATGACATACGGTGTATAGGGTTAATATATGGTCACTACTTGTTCATACCTCGCTATATAATAATTGTAGCAGGGGTTGATTTACATATTGATAACAATGGTAAGGACATTAAAGTATTGATTGCTAACAGTAGATAGTGATATATTGTTCCATGACATTCTATTGCCCCGTACACACGATCGGATTTTCCGACAACAAAACTGTGGATTCTAGTTTTACAAGACCGAGCGCTTACACACGGTCACACAAATGTTGGCCAACAATTACGAACGTAGTGACGTACAAGACCGAGCGCTTCCGGCTCGTACTTGGTTCCGAGCATTTGTGGACTTTTGTCCGACGGACTTGTGTACACACGATAGGAAAGTCAACAAACATTTGTTTGACGGAAAATTTGAGAACCTGCTAGCCAATATTTGTTGGCGGAAAGTCCGTCAACAAATGTTCGATGGAGTATACACATGGTCGGACTTTCCACCAACAAGCTCACATCCAACATTTGTTGTCGAAAAATCCAATTGTGTGTACGGGGCATATAAGTATGATAATAGTTAATATGAGGATACATCCTCCATTTTATATTAGTAATTAAGATGGCTGCTTTAGCTTGTGTGATAAACAACTTTTGGGGACTTTCCTGACATTAGGTCTGTTGTCAACATGTAAGTTGGCAATATGTAATATGGCAATATGTAAGAGGGTGATATGTTGGGTGGCAATTTGCCTTAGGTATGGAATGTGTATGAAGATATGATAACGTGATGTGCCATGGACACATGTTGCTTTTGATAAGAAGTCCTATAAATTAGCTCTCTGATAACTGTCATATCAGACTGATAACTTTCATATCAGAGCATACGCTGATGTATACTCTATGCTCTCCACGGTGGCAATAAAATATCGATTTGGACCTCATATCGCATCTGAAGGTTAATTTGTTTCCACATAAAAAACGGAACAGACGAGATAGAGATCTCTACTCACCGGGAAGTAGGGGTGTCTTTTTAAAACAAGCATTTGAGAAAAATATTTTTGGAGCTATGATTCCTTGTTTACTCGTTATCTTGAGTCTCTGGCCAACAAGAATATGGTCAAAACTCTAGAAAGCAGATTGTGCCTTATTCTATCCAACACGAAATAGCAAAAAAATAAAAATAAGTGTCGGGGAATGTCAAGTTAGTTATCATAGTCATATGTTTAAAGGTTTCTCTTCATCTGTAAGCAATTTTTTAGAGACTAGAGCAATAGACAAGTTACAGGAAGCCCTGACCTTCAGAGCAAGATCGCACAAGTTCTAACTGGTGCTGTTTATGTATTTGTTTGTGTGTTGGTCATAAAATATGGCAGGTAATCAATCTTTATCTTCTTTCACATGAAAGGCCCTTGAAATGGAGCTGTGGTATTTTTAACCACTTCAGCTCTCACACCTGTACACCCCCTCTATAGACCAGAGCAATTATTACATTTCTGTCATGGGCCTATTGATTTGGCAATAACTTTGTCATTACTTAAAGTGTTACTAGACCCAGGACCCTGCATTCACTATATATAGTCTCCCACAGTACACAGAACATGGAAATGCCATTATTTTAGTAAATATAAACCGCTAAATATCTTTTCTCATCGGCACAAAGTATAAAGCAACAGTTATAAGATGAGCTTTCGCTCGCTCACCACTCCGGACACTGTCCTCGGTCCGGGACTTCCACTGGCTGTATCTTGCCTCGTCCACAGCGGCTCCTGTGATCGGGTCCCCGATCCAACGAACTGTAGCAAGATTGAAGTCTGATGCCACCCAGGCTCGCAGTGGGGTGGAAGGCTCTTTGGTCTGCTGTAAGGCCCCAGGCTTCAGGCCTGGAACAGCACAGGTCTGCACAGATGTATGTCTCTCTCTGCCGTCCCGTGTCCCAAAAACCCCCGAGGCAGGCCTTCCCTCTCCCTTATATCACCCCTCCCATCAGTCTCTGGGGCAACCATAAAACATCCTGGGAGCCAGTGGGGTTCTGGGAACAGTAGTTCTGTCCTCTACTGCTGCTAGCAAAAACGTCTCTTTCCTTAAAGGGGAACACCCCCGCTACACATTCCCCCACTTTGAATCTTTGGGCCCCAAAGACATTGTTCGATCTACAAACCCTTTTTGAATCAATGCGTTTCTTCTCTCCCAAACATGAGCCGGTAGGTGGAGAAACCCGTCACATCACTTGTGGTGCAGTTGTAGGCAAGCACCAGAGCTGATATGTGTTGGCTCCATTGCTGCTTCTTCTCTGTCTCTAGAGTTCCAAGCATGTTTAATAGGGTCCGGTTAAACCTCTCAGGCTGGGCATCTCCTTGAGGGTGGTATGGTGTCTGGTCTTCTCTACTCCCAAAGAGTCCAGTAACTTCCGGATCAGGCGACTCTCAAAGTCCCTTCCTTGGTCTGAGTGGATTCTCTGTGGTAATCCATAATGAACAAAGTACTTTTCTAGGAGCACCTTGGCTACGGTAGAAGCCTTCTGGTCTTTGGTTGGGAAAGCCTGGGCATAACGGGTGAAATGATCGGTTATCACCAGAACATTTCCCAATCCACTCAAATCGGGTTCGAGGCAGAGAAAATCAATGCATACCAGATCCATTGGGCCTTGACTCTGTAGATGGCCCATTGGGGCAGCTTGATGGGGTAAAGTCTTTCTCTGGATGCATCGTGCACAGGACTGGCAATATTCCTCCACTTCGGCCCTCATACAGGGCCAATAGAACCGGCTTCTGACAAGTTGGAAGGTTCTCTCTGCCCCCAGGTGACCATGCTGGTCATGTAAGGCAATTAGCACAGTCTCCCGATGCTTCTCTGGGATAAACAACTGCCACTTATCTTCTGAGCTATCAGAGGGGCCCCTTCGGTAGACCACTCCCTGATGCACCTGTAGTTTATCTAACTCTTTCCTCAGCAGGCGAGCCTCTTTGGAAGGGTGATGTCGAAGTCCCTCTGGACTTTTGTTTTCCAATGCTTCCAGGACCAAATTTCCCCATGGGGTCTTCCAATTGGTCACACCTTAACTCCTTCTTGGACAGCTTCGGTAGGCACTCGTCTTCTAGTTGAGTTACCCCACAGTAATGTTTAGGGACTCTCACTGTGGTGACTCCTATCTCTTCGGCTCTGGATCCTCCTCTAGCTTGGAGTTCAGCCCCCTGACAAAGGGCTCGCACTCCTTCTGGTGCCACTTGGGTCCAGTCTTCCCAATCATCGGCCATGACATGAGATCTTCGGGACAGGGCATCTGCATCCCTATTTCAAGCCCCTGGCCTGTACTTGAGGCTAAAGTTGAATCCAGATAACCATCTGTGTCCAGTTGCATCCAGCTTGGCGGTGGTGAATAGGTAGGTCAAGGGGTTGTTATCTGTTTTTACAGTAAATTCGGCCCCATAAAGGTAGTCTTTTAGTTTGTCGACTACTGCCCATTTGAGGGCCAAGAACTCCAACTTATGGGTGGGGTAGTTCTTCTCCGAGGGGGTCATGCTCCGGCTCACATAGGCCACTGGTCGCAGCTGATCTTCATACTCCTGGTAGAGCACTCCACCTAGGCCCTCATGGCTGGCATCAACATGTAGCTCATATGGTCTGGTGGGGTCAGCATAAGCCAAGACTGGGGCCGTGGTGAGACTCCTCTTCAGGGTTCTGAAAGCCTCTTCACACCTTGGGTTCCACTGGTCTTGAACCGACTCACCGGGCCTCCTGGGTCCCAAGCCATCTTCCTCCCCTTCGGTCTTAAGTAGTTCGTTTAGGGGTTTGGCAATACGGGCAAACCCATCCACAAACCTTCGATAGTAGGAGCAGAACCCCAGGAAAGATCTGAGTTCGGTGACTGTTGTGGGTCTTGGCCATGAAGTAACTGCCTCCAACTTCTCAGGGTCTGTAGCCACTCCCTTTTCAGACACTATGTGTCCCAGATAGTTCACAGAAGACTGGTAGAACCGGCACTTCTCGGGGGAAAGTTTGAGTCCCCCTTCACTGAGCCTTCTCAACACTTTCTCCAATCTGGCTTCATGTTCTCCCAAAGTTTTTCCGAAGACAATAACATCGTCCAGGTACACAAGGACTTCTATGAGGTTCATGTCTCCAACAGTCTTTTCCATGAGGCATCGTCCAGGTACACAAGGTCTATTCTCTATCTTCTGGATGCATGGGGATTTGATAGTACCCGCTCTTGAGATCCATCACGCTGAACCACTTGGCTCCAGACAGACTCTGTAAGGCGTCCTCTATCCTTGGCGTGGTGTACTGATCAGGAATGGTCCTCCTGTTGAGAGTTCTGTAGTCAATGCAGAGCCTCAACGACCCATTCTTCTTCCGGACCACCACTATTGGGGAGGCATAGGGGCTTCTGGACTCCCGAATCACTCCAGTTTTCTTTAGTTCCGCAAGCTGTTCCCTCAGATCCTCCAGATCTGCCAGCGGAACCCGCCTGACTCTCTCCCTGAATGGTTTGTGACTTTCTATCAGTGTCTGGTTAAAGCTTGTAGGAGGAGTTTCCATTCTCCCATGATTGTCCTATGAGGCTGCAGGACCCCTGTCCCTCTGTCTGGACAGTGCTGATTGGCCCTGTGCTGATCATGTGCACTCTCCCAAGAAAAAAAAAATCTTTAGCACTACACACCAAACTGAGCATGTGCAGCTTGTCCCCTAGCCTCTGTACTATCAGGCGATATATTTGGGACTCTGGAAGAAGGGGAGGAACAGAGAAGACAGGATCAAACAGCCTTTTTACACAATGCTGAGGAATAACCCCTTAGGTTCCACAGTGAGTATGACAAGCATGATTTACTGCATATACAGACTGTTTTTACTGTTGTGGGTTTAGTAACACTTTAAGATAACAAATAATTCATGTATCATTCTTAAGACAAGCAAGACTTTATTTTGGTGATATTGTCTTGCAAAAATGATTTTATATTTTACACAATCCATAGAGAAAAAAATGTACCAAAACTAAAAAAAAAACTCTATTTTTTTTTCATCAGTGTTAGGTAAAAAATAAATTACACATTTTAATATACCATTTGTTCTATTTAAAATTATACTAAAATTAATGATTATGGTACAAAGCATTGCAAAGTTATTTAGAAAAGTACAACCAAAGCATTTTTTTTTTTTTGGTGCTTTTTTTAATGCAATAATGGAAAAATTAATGAGCAAAAAGAATGCAAATAAAAAAAGATTGAGGATTATTTGCTAGAAAAATGTGAATTAAAAAACAGCAGGAAAATATTAGTTAGGGGGAGAAGGGGAAGGAGTTAATTATAGCTAATTAGCATAAAATATGTGAGACACGTGTAGCGCTACCCCCGCAGGAGCCGCTTGAATATTGTTGGTTCCTTTCTCTGCCTCTTCAACCCCAAGAACAGACCCAACCCCACTGGCACACCTGGCGGTAATGTAGTGTAGATAACAGTGAGTGACTTTACTGTGTACTTGCTTAAAGTGTAACTCCACTTTTGTTGAGAAAATAACATTCCCCTCTGGGTGACCTTTGTACATTACAAGGATTATAACAACCTTTGTTGCAGATTCCTACCTTTTGTTATTCTGAAGAAATCCATGTGTGTTTGTCTGTGTCTCTTGGCTGAGTGAGTCTAATGGGAGTGGTTTCATAATTATCAGTCAGCTGTGGCAGCTGCAGGGCACTAATGAGGACATCTGCAGGGCCTGCATCCCTTTAGACGTGTTCCTATATGAAATATCTCACCAAAAATTAAATTTTTGTTGCAGGGGATGCCTGAAATCTGGTTTGTATCTTAGGCAGACTTCTAGGAAAATCAGTGAGCAAATCACACAAGCAGGAAATTATGTTTCTGAGGAGTGGTCAGTACACATTCTGTGTACAGAACAACTCCAGGTAGCCATATTTCTTTGCATTTATAGAAAATTACAGTGGCTAGAGATTGAAAAGGAAAGGTAATTTTTAATAACATTCAATTACAATATGATTTGTATAGCAATTGTATACCCTATATTATTTTTTTCTTTATTTGCTATTTTTTCCCCCCACAAAAGTAGAGTTACCCTTTAACCGCTTGCCGACAGGCTCGCGCCGATATACGTTTGTGGGCGCACGCCGCGACCTCCGTGAGTGTGATGTCCGCGGGGATACCCGCGATCGTCTCACTGAGAGGAAGAACGGGAAATGCTGATGTAAACAAGCATTTCCCCGTTCTGCCTAGTGACAGGACACTGATCACAGCTCCCTGTAATCGGGAGCGGTGATCAGTTTTCTGTCACACATAGCCCCCCCCCACAGTTAGAATCACTCCCTAGGACACACTTAACCCCTTCACTGCCCCCTAGTGGTTAACCCCTTGCCAGTAACATTTACAGTAATCAATGCATTTTTAATCGACTGATCGCTGTATAAATGTGAATGGTCCCAAAATAGTGCCAAAAGTGTCCGATCTGTCCGCCATAATGTCGCAGTCATGATAAAAATCGATGATCGCCGCCATTTATAGTAAAAAAAAATTATTATTAATAAAAATGCCATAAAACTATCCCCTTTTTTGTAGACACTATAACTTTTGCGCAAACCAATCAATAAACGCTTATTTGCGATTTTTTTTATTACCAAAAATATGTAGAAGAATACGTATCAGCCTACACTGAGGAAAAAAAAAGTTTTTTTATATATTTTTTGGGGGATATTTATTATAGCAAAAAGTAAAAAATAAGTATTTTTTCAAAATTATCGCAATTTTTTTGTTAATAGCGCAAAAAATAAAAAAACCGCAGAGGTGATCAAATACCACCAAAAGAAAGCTCTATTTGTGGGGAAAAAAGGACGTCAACTTTCTTTGGGAGCAACGTTGCATGAACGTGCAATTGCCAGTTAAATTGACGCAGTGTCTTTTGCCAGCCAAATGGTCCGGGGCTTAAGTGGTTAACCACTTACAGCCCGGCTGCCATCGTTATACGTCGGCACTTTGAAGAGGGATATCGTAGTTATGGCAGCAGCTAGAAGTCAAAACGTCACTTCCGCCCATAGCTTTTTCAAACTACAATTTTTTTAAATTGCATTTTAGTGTAAATATGAGATCTGAGGTCTTGTTTAACCCAGATCTCATATTTAAGAGGTCCTGCCATGCTTTTTTTCTATTACAAGGGATGTTTACATTCATAGTTTCATAGTTTCATAGTTAGTAAGGTTGAATAAAGACATCTGTCCATCCAGTTCAACCTGAGTGAGTGTCTACAATTGTCCCTATCCCTGTACATTACACACTCACATCGGTCCCTACCCTCAAGGAGCCCACATTCATATACTAGGGCCAATTTTTGGACAGAAGCCAATTAACCTACCTGCATGTCTTTGGATTGTGGGAGGAAACCGGAGGAAACCCACGCAGGCACAGGGAGAACATGCAAACTCCAGGCAGGTAGTGTCGTGGTTGAGATTCGAACCAGCAACCCTTCTTACTGCTAGGTGAGAGTGCTAACCACTACACCACTGTGCCGCCCAAACATTCCTTGTAATAGAAATAAAAGTGACACAATTTTTTTTTAAAAGAACAGTGTAAAAATAAAAAATAAAAGGTAAAATAAATAAGAAAAAAAAATGTATTAGCGCCCCGTCCCGCCGAGCTCACGTGCAGAAGCGAACGCATACGTGAGTGGCGGCCGCATATGAAAACGGTGTTCAAACCACACATGTGAGGTATCGCCACGATCGTTAGAGGGAGAGCAATAATTCTAGCCTTAGACCTCCTCTGTAAGGCTATTTTCACACTGGGGCGTTGGGTGCGCCGTCGTTTTAGCAGCGCATTTCGGCCGCTAGCGGGCGGTTTTACCCCCGCGAGCGGCCGAAAAAGGGTTAATACCGCCCGCAAAGCGCCACTCCAGCGGCGCTTTGCAGGCGGGGTCGGAGCGCTGCCCCATTGTTTTCAATGGGAGGGAGCGCTTTAGGAGCGGTAAATACACCGCTCCTACAGCGCACCAAAGGTGCGGCTTGCAGGACATTTTTCAGCGTCCTGCAAGCGCACCGCTCCAGTGTAAAAGCCCTCGGGCTTTCACACTGAAGACACAGCAACGGCTGTTTCAGGTCGGTTTGCAGGCGCTATTTTTAGTGCAATAGCGCCTGCAAACCGCCCCAGTGTGAAAGGGGCCTTACTCAAAACATGCAACCTGTTGAATTATTTAAACTATGGATATGGAGATTTTTAAGGGTAAAAGTTTGTCGCCATTCCATGAGCGGGCGCAACTTTGAAGCGTGACACCCAATTCTCTTGCCTGGGCCCCACTGCTGGCCTAGGTCCTGACCCAGTGTGCACAACTGATTAATGCTTTTTAAATATAGTGTACATGGGAAAGCGTTAAAGATGAACAGGAATCTATATTTGCTCATTAGATATGCAGGCGATGTCCTGCTTAGTAGCTCTGCACAGTGACTGCGCTTTGCTGATTTTTTCCTCAGTGCAAATTTACAATATTGGGCTTGTCTATTTAAAAATTACTATGTAGTCCCTGAACCAACCACTATATTCCTGGGATCTTTGCCTGGGCTTTAGGTCGCACACAGAGCCTATGTTCAATATCTTTTTCCCATGACAAGAAATAATAATGCAAATTAGTAATTCTGACACATGCTCTACTGTTCCTTGTAAAATGTAGAAATGATTACATTTACTTACTTAGTCAGTATGGAAGTTTAAAGGATAAGTAAACCCCCCCCCCCCCAAAAAAAGAATAAAACTAGCATACTAGCTCATTATGCCTTTGTCTTGCAGGGTTTTTTTTTACCATGGTTTACAACCACTTTAAAGATTGCTGTTCACGAGCACAAACCATCCAACTTGAAGGAGCTGGAGCAGTTTTGCAGGGAGGAATGGGCAAAAATCCCAGTGGAAAGATGTGGCAAACTCATAGAGACTTATCCAAAGCGACTTGGAGCTGTGATAGCCGCAATAGGTGGCTCTACAAAGTATTGACTTTAGGGGGGTGAATAGTTATGCACATTGACTTTTTCTGTTATTTTGTCCTATTTGTTGTTTGCTTCACAATAAAAAAAAAAACATCTTCAAAGTTGTGGGCATGTTCTGTAAATTAAATGATGCAAATCCTCAAACATTCCATGTCAATTCCAGGTTGTGAGGCAACAAAACCCTAAAAATGCCAAGGGAGGTGAATACTTTTGCAAGGCACTCTATTACAATTTATTTTTTTTGGGGTTTAGATATGTTCTAGGAGGAACCCCCAGGGTTCCTTCAGGGGTTCCAGATTTGTCTTCCACCTATGATGACCTCCATAGGTAATTTTCCACTGGCATACAATGTAAAGGGGTCACTGCAATGACTGGCAGTGTAGGGGGATAGTTCATCCCTGACCACCTATCTAAGTGGACACTACAATTTACGAAGCCTGCGCTTCCTATATAGCCCTTATGATTATTCATTTTATGTTAAGATTATCATTGTCTTATATGGCAGGGGTATATTGTAAAGTGATACGCTCTGGGTTTTAAATATTCTAGCCCACAGATACCGCCACATTCTTCTTTCACTTTCTACAATGTACTAATGTTCTAATGTACCATGAGCCATGAACTGTAGATATAATCATTTTCAGCAGGGGTTCCCTGAGACCTAAAAAATATTTCAAGGGTTCCTCCAGGGTAAAAAGTTTGAGAAAGACTGCTTTAAAATGCTCTCCATTATTGGTCAATGTAAGTTATTAAATATGCAAGCTTTGAAGACTTCGGTTCCTTCCTCGGGAATTATACAATTGCATAATGCCTGAGGAAGGGACCTAAGTCCTGAAGCTTGCATCTTTAAAAACTTAAAGTGTTACTAAACCCTCAACAGTAA
Source organism: Lithobates sylvaticus (assembly GCA_028564925.1). Classification (NCBI taxonomy): domain Eukaryota; kingdom Metazoa; phylum Chordata; class Amphibia; order Anura; family Ranidae; genus Lithobates; species Lithobates sylvaticus. Next base: position 42,991,040 of record CM053032.1, on the reverse strand, counting down.
AATCAGTCTGTATATGCAGAATAGCATGCTTGTTATACTCACTGTGGAGCTTAAAGTGTTACTAAACCCAGTAATATGAAACTAGTTAATCCCTCCCCCCACAGTGCCCACAGCTTATAAATTCTTTTTACATTAAAATACTGCCACTACATACCTTTTTGGGTGGTCTGTATACCGTGGTTACATGATAAAATGCACAGTTTCTCCAGTGCTAAGAGTTCAGGAAGGAGGAGATTTCCACTGCAGCCTGTATACACGCCCACATGTGTGATGTCAATATCATGTGACCCGGCTTTCTCTGAGAACAAGTAACTGTTCTCTCCAGCATAAAAGACACAACTGAGCATGTTCAGGTCGGCTACTCTGCCTGTGTTAGCTGGCCTTCCCTAGATAGACCGTGCAGGAATGAAGGATCTGTGCATACAGGATAAAACAGCCTTTTTAAAATGTGCAGAGGAATTAATACCTTAAAGAGGAGTTCCCTTTAAAAAAAAAAAATTAAAAGTCAGCAGCTACAAATATTGCAGCTGCTGACTTTTATTAATCGGACACTTACCTGTTCCAGGGTCCAGCAATGCGGGGGAACAAAGCCCTGCTCGTCCCCCCCTCTGTTTGGCAGCGTTGGCATTCTAACTGTGGGCACCCGGCTGTGGCTTCACAGCTGGGCACCCACTGTGCATGCGCGAGCGGCGCCGCACAGTCATCTGGGACCTGTCACGTGTCCCAGATGACTGACAGGAGGGAGGGGGCAGAGCTGAGCCCTTCCTGCGCCGAGGGGAAGTGATGTCACCAGCCCAGGCACTGAAGGAGGCAGACTACGAAGGACCCCCTAGCAACAGGCATTTAGAGGTGAGTTAAAAAAAAAAAATTCTCCAAATGTTTTTTTATTTTTTTTAGGAATTTTAATGATTTTTTATTTTTTTTTATGTGCAACACCACTTTAAGTTCCATAGTGAGTATAACAAGCATGCTATGCTGCATATACAGACTGATTTTACTGATTGGGGGTAATTAGGGGTAATCCTCTGCATTGTGTAAAAAAGGCTCTTTGATGCTCCATGGACAGATTTTCCCCCTCCTGCAGGGTCTCTCTTGGCAAGGCCAGATAAGACACAGTGAGGGTAGTACTGCTGCACATGCTCAGTTTGGTCTCTATTGCTGGAGAGAACATTTCCTTGTTGATCAGAGCTAGCCAGGTCACATGATATTGACATCACACATGTGGGCGTGTATACAGATCCTAAATGACAGCCCAGTCCCTCCCTCCATGCCCAATAACTAAAATTAACTATTTTCATATTACTGGGTTTAGTAACACCTTAAGTTTGCCTATAATGCCGCGTACACATGATCGGAAATTCTACCAGCAAAAGTCAGATGAGAGCTTTTGGTCGGAAAATGCGACCATGTGTATGCTCCATCGGACTTTTGCTAGCGGAATTCCAGCCAGCAAAAGATTGAGAAAAGGTTTCCAATTTTTCCGGCGGAAAAAGTTCCGATCCGAAACTCCGATCGTCTGTAGCAATTCCGACACGCAAAATTCCTACGCATGCTCGGAAATAATTTTACGCATGCTCAGAAGCATTGAACTTAATTTTCTCGGCTTGTCGTAGTGTTGTACGTCACCACGTTCTTGAGAGTCGAAAGTTCAGCAAACTTGTGTGTGACCGTGTGTATGCAAGCCAAGCTTGAGCGGAATTTTTTCCGACGGAAAATCCGTTCGTGTGTACGCGGCAGAAGAGGAAACTTCCATCACCCTGTATGTACTACGAGGGAAAGTTTTTTAGTTTTTTTTAAAGGTTCAAACCGATTTAGTTAATTAGCAATAAATGTCAATGAGGAGAAACTCCTTTCATTTAATAATAAATAAAACTCTAGTATTGTTTTTCACCATCTGTTCAACCAACTGAAACACTAAAACCCCAATCCCATGCGTCATAATGTCCCCTAGTAACCGTGAACTTCAGAGATAAAATCAGTAGAGATGGCCTGAGTCCACAAAATCTCTCCCACATCCTTCTTTGTTAGCAAAAATACATAAATAAAAAGAAATGAAAACTAAAATCATCTGCAGAGATGACTATGAACTTTTCAGTACAGGCAGAACAATGAGTAAGCAATATTAGGTTATTGCCGGTTATGAAATAAAATAAGCTGAATTGGCTAAAATGGAAATAGAGCAAAGTGCAAACCCTAAAGATTTTAAATATACGTATTTGAATATAGTTAACTATTTGAATTTCCAGTTTGTTCTACAGTTAAATCTGACTGGAAAAATCAAATGGAAATTTCAAGCTGGACTTTGGGCAGATATAAAATAATACTATTTAATGCTGTTATATATTTCTTTAAAGTCTAAATGTAGCTAAAAGGGGACATAACGTACAGTCAGTAGGATGTGTCCCTTGTGCTGATTCATTTTCTGTTAGTAGAAATCTTCCTCCGTTCATGCCCCCCACCCATCCGCCATAGCTTTCCAGTGTAATGGAGGTTAATACAACTAAGGGGCTGCCACAGGCTCTCATCAAGAGTGCCTGATTATGTCTGCCCCTTCTGCCCAGCTCCTCTATTCATAGACACCATAATACAGCTTCTATGAATAAAACAGGATCTATAAATAGAGGGGGCAGAGCTATCAATCTTTAACCCGTCCATTCTGCTTTCCATTCATAGAAGCTCTAGTATGGCTTCTATGAATGGAGGAGGTGGGTGAAGGGGCGGGCATAGTTTGGCTCTCTTGATGAGAACCTGGGACAGCCCCTTAGATGTATTAACCCCCATAAAACTGGAAGGGTACAACAGAGGTAGGGGCGGGGTAGGGCATGAAAGGGGTAAGATTTCTACTCACAGAAGAGGAATCAGCAAAAGGGACACATCCTCCTGACTATAAGTTATGTCCCTTGTGCCGATTTTTGTGTTTTTTAATTAGCTACACTTAAGCCAGCCATAGATGGAGCAATTTTCTTTTCTGCAACCAGTCAGTGTTGATGGGGGATTGCCTCTTGTGAAGCCATTGTGTTCTCCCATCAGGGTGCTTGGGAAGCCAGGAGAACACAGAGTAGAGATATTACTGCTAGCGGCTATAATTACTGCCGCTAGCAATAATCGCATGTAAAATCCAACAGGCCGGTGTACCCAAGTTGATCAATCGATCAACTTGGGTACATTCAGCCTGCCCATACATGGTTCGAATCTCGGCCGGTCCCTGCTGAACCTTTTGAGATTGGAACCATCTATGGCCGGCTTTAGGCTTTAATACGCATTACTTTATTTGTTCAAACAGAAGGCTGATATCGGACTTCTATTATCCCCTACACAGCAACTCTCAGGCTGGAAGGGTAGGGCCTCACTAGGATACAATCAGGCTCTGCCGCATGCTAATTTGCTATCCATGGGAGAGAACAGAGCAAACAACATTAATGACCTATTGCCAGAAGTGTAGCATTTCCAAATCCTTGCTAAAATATAAACAGAAAGGTGGGTATTCTGAATTTGTGGGCTTGTATTTTTTTATACTTTCTTGGACATGCTAGCTGTTGCTGAGATCCAATGAAGGTTACACTTTTTGAAACTGTATATTATTTATTACAGTTATTTAAATAGCGCCATCAATTGACACTTTACAGTCCCTGCCCTCAAGGAGCCTATAATCTAAGGTCCCTAGCCTCTCATTCATACACATACGAGATCCACTTTAGACTGAAGTCAATTAACCTACCAGCATGTGATTGGGGCATGGAAGGAAAGTGGAATTCCTATTGGAAACCCACATAGTCACAGGAAGAACATGCAAACTCCAGGCAGGTGGTGCTGTGGTTGGGATTCAAACAAATTACCCTAGTGCTGCCCTTTTCTGAAATTTGCTTGAAGAAGATTTTGTTCTGCAACTGCTTCCTATTTCCAATTCTTATTAATTATAATTTATAAAATCAGCATCCATATGTCAGGTTGCGGTGGGGGATTGACACCAGTGTATGCCTTTATTCTAACAGAGGAAGTGGAATCACATTGCTGATTAGATTTAAAGTCACAAAAATGGCTGAACAAACTTGCAAATCCTTGGTAGATAAGTCAGTTCACATATGTGTCTTTCAATTTGTGTATTTATGAGTTTGCCTGGAGTTCTAAAGTTGAACTCCGGGAATTCGAAAAAATCTACCTTTGCAGTGGGGCACTGCAAGGGCAAATGCTTGCTTAGTCTACGGGTGCAGGGTAAAGGTGTGTTACTTACCCTATCCTTTAATCTGACCAGCTTCAGCACTGTTCTCTTCTTTGGTCTGGCAGGCACCATCTCTGTTCTCTTCTACCTGAAGCTCCAGGTGGTCCTTCATCGTCATCACATTCAGTGCAGGAATATTAACCCTGCATTGTACATTTGGGAGGCAAGCATGTGGCAGTGGCCCGAAGCACCTTAGAGAGGTGGCAGTGATGGATGGGTTGCATGGATGGAGGCTGAAACTAGGAATAAGGTAAGTAACATCTTATCTGTGCACCCTAGACTAAATGAGCATTTAACCCTAAAAAATAAAACCAATATAAATGATCTTCTGCAGATGGTGCAGAAGATTATTTAGGGTGATTTCACACCTTGTTTTGTGTGTTCGTAAGGGTGACTTTTCCTCCATGTATGCCACTGCTTAGCAGCACATGCGGTCGCTAAGGGGACTGATGTCTCTAATCCCTCAAACAGAGGCCGCAGCTTTTTTTCCTTCACGCTGACATCGGCAATCACAGAGCGCAAGAACGGGAGGGTGTCCATGTACTCCCTCCTTGCCATTTAAGCCTGCACTGTAGTCGTCTTTCGGCTATAGCGCGGGCAGCAAGTGGTTAAAGTGCCACTAAACTCTGGTTTAAATTTTTATTTAATTTTTGCTGCTGTGATCTACCTTCCTGTTAGAAATTGGCTAGGTTTGTTCTCCCATGTATCCCTGTATCAGTGGTAGGTGTGCCGCACCCCTAATCCATGTAACCGGCCCCTAATCTACATGCAGGGCGCCAGACGCATGGATTGCAATGTTTTTTTTTTTTTAAGCACATGATTAGAGCCTGAAGCTCTAATTGGCTTCAAAAAAGAGTGGGCTCTGCGCCCCGAGCCCACCCACTTGTGTAACAATAGTGAAATAATATTCGCTATTGTCTTCCTGATTCTCCTCCCGGCCAATCAGGAAGCAGCTCCTGAGACCCGATCGGCCAGGGAGTCTTGGGACTCCAAATCGTGTCTCAGGACACACTTCCTGTTCAGCCCGGAGTAGAACTGAGAGGAGAATGGCTCGGCTCTTCATTCCCCCTGCCTCCTAAGTTAAGGTTAGTCTCCGCCACCGCCTTCTCATTCGTCTAATTCTCGGGGGGGTCATTGGTGTGCTTGTGGCGACCGCTGACTTCCCATCCGCTGTTTGTCTCTCGTGGGGGGGGGGATGCTTGTGGCGATCGTCACCTTACCATCTGCCCGGGGAGGGTGGATAGCGTTAGTTTGTCGCCCCCCCCCCAAAATATTTGGCAGCAGCTGCCACTGCACTGTATGTAGGAATGTAGCCACCCTTTCTTCCTCTCTCCTGAGATGGACTATGGGATTTGTAGTGTGCATAGAGTAGTGCACATGACCACAACTAACGCGCACTGCTCATTCCAAACAAATCGAAGTGAAGGGGAGAGGGGCAGGTTCAGAAGCTCATGGAGGGTGTCACAAGGAGGCAGAAATACATTGTACAATTTTATGAAAAATGGATTACAAGGCCATTAAGTAGTGGATGTGTATGGAGGATTTGTGGAGAATAATGATATCGTGTCACTATAATAATTATTTTTTCTATTTTAGAATTGTCAGCAATATATTATATATTCCTATTTTTTATTTATTTAGCAGAGGAATGAATATGGAAGCATTGTTGTCAGAATTGGATGGATTTTACAGAAAATACTATTATACCCAACCGTTTTTTTTCTGTCGCAGCTCAATGTCAGATGAGGACCTGTACCACTTAAAATGGATTGTTGGAATGTTTCTAAAAAGATTGCATTGATAAAGTAATCCACCTTCAAACACAAACCCCACTTAATCAATCAAATATTTAGATCGATTTCATGATAAATGCTTATTTTATTTTTTTTCACGGCGCACTTTAGAACAAATTTTCGACATTTGGTTTCATTTCCCTTTCTTCGCTGTTTAAACAATCTCTTTTCTGACACTGAGTGAAAACACGGCCTGTTTATTATTTCAGAGGGAAATGTTTTCTTATTGAGGGGGAAGCCTATAGTACAATATTTGCTAACAGCATGTGTCTATTTAGACTGGTATCGCAAAACTTGAATCACCCTAGGATCTATTCCCAGAAGCATTTGTGATAACGAAGACCGTTTATTAATATGCCGGGTCTCCAGTCTAGATAAAAGTTAGTCCATTAAAAATGAAAGTGTCCGACCAAAACTTTTTTCTTAGTTTTGAATAGAGTGTGTAATGGTTAGAACCCCTTTCAGGTTTTTACTTCTGTTAGGGTTCATTCATGTATGTATTGATATCTGAAGTTACACCCTATGATGAGGGTGTAACTATATGGGAATCCTTTGACAGTAATACATATCAGAGTATTTCCCTGACATTTTCCAGCTGTGTCTCCTTTGGCCTCTGTGGTTGCATGTTGTCCTGGGGTGGGCTTGGTTTCACTTTGGCAGATGGTGGGAATCGAAGATCTTCTGCATCTTCCCCAACGAGGACTTTCTTCAGGTATTTCTGTCACATGCTTTATATCATAAGTACTAGCCGAAATACTCATGCTTTTATGAGTTGTAACCCAGATTTGTAAATAACATTTTTATAATTCTTTATTATACAGAGTACGACTGTCTTAAATGTCCAAACCAAGGTAAGTGCAGCTCCAGGTGGTATTGCTTGTGTTAACACCGTCCTAGTAGTAGGAGATAAAGGGTCCTGGCTCAGCAAAGTCAAATGGCAGAAAATGGAAAAAGGACAGCCGCACTCCAAAATAATACCTTTATTGAATAAAGCTTAATCCATACATCAATCAGAGACACAGGTCCAGATAAAAACTGACGCATTTCGCACCGTTAAAGGCGCTTAATCATAGCTAAGCTATAATTAAGAGCCTTTAACGGTGTGAAGCGCGTCAGTCTGATCTGGACCTGTGTCTCTGATTGATGTATGGATTAAGCTTTATTCAATAAAGGCATTATTTTTTTTTCCATTTTCTGCCATTTGTCTTAAATGTCCCATGGGAATTGTACCTCTGTTCTGATTTTTAGGGGAGGGATGTGGGCAGTGTAGGTAGTTTATTACAGCTATATTACGTTACATTGGTCTCTAAAGAGCGATCTGCGATCATATTTTGACCGGCGGGTGGTTGACCGCCTTTAATCACTTCCTGCCTGCCCACTGTCATATGACGGCGGGACGAAGAAACTCTTGTTCTGGGTCACCGTCATATGACATGATTTCCTTTGCGGGCCACTAGGGGGTGCGCACGCCGTGTCGCTGAGGACCAGATGCGTGTGCCCGATGGCTGCGATGTCCGTCGGACAACCGCGATTGCCCAGTAACTGAGCAGGACGTGGATCTGTGTGTGTAAACACACAGATCCAAGTGCTGTCAGAGGAGACCAATGGTGTGTCTCTTGTACATAGGGACACCGATCGGTCCCCTATCCCCAGTCAGTCCCCTCCCCCCACAGTTAGAATCACTCCCATAGGGAACATATTAACCCCTCGATCACCCCCTAGTGTTAACCCCTTCCCTGCCAGTCACATTTACACAGGAATGAATGCTTTTTTATAGCACGGATCGCTGTATAAATGTGAATGGTCCCAAAAATGTGTCAAAAGTGTCCGATATGTTCACCGCAATATCGCAGTCATGATAAAAATCGCAGATCGCTGCCATTACTAGTAAAAAAAAAAAAAATAATAAAAAAATGCTATAAATCTACCCCCTATTTTATAGACGCTATAACTTTTGCGCAAACCAATCAATAAACGCTTATTGCGTTTTTTTTTAACCAACAATATGTAGAAGAATACGTATCGGCCTAAACTGAGGAAAAAATTAGTTTTAAAAAAAATTTTAATTGGATATTTATTATAGCAAAGTAAAAAATATTGTGTTTTTTCAAACTTGTCCCTCTTCTTTTGTTTATAGCACAAGATATAAAAACCGCAGAGGTGATCAAATAACACCAAAAGAAAGCTCTATTTGTGGGGAAAAAATGCTAAAAATTTTATTTGGATACCGTGTTGGATGACCGTGCAATTGCGGGGTACTTGCAGAGCAGCCCCATTTATTTGATTGAGTTGCATTCGACATGCGCTACACCCCTGGCTGTAGAGGAGGTGGTGGAGCACTATGGGGAGGTGGTAAAAAAGGTGCTCAACTGCTCAACTGTGGGGTTTTACTGCCCCAAACCACTAGTGTGAATGAGCCCTAAGGCTGGGTTCACATATGCTGTGGCCCGTGGCTCACAGCATGGGGTCCGGTGCGTCCCTATATGCCTATTCAGGTGCAAATCAAGTCCAAATTTTTACCTGAATTCCCACCTGAATCGAAACCAAAGACACACGGGACTCTTTTTAAATGCGGACTGCAACCACCCTGGAGCTGTGTAATCCCACTCCATTGAGAGCCAGTCACACTCGCCTGTCATGCGAATTGGATGCGAGGAAACCCGCATCCAATTTGCATATGTGTGAACCCGGCCTAAAAAAGATTTACCCTTACTTTCTGTTCTCTTGACAATATTTTACCAGACAGGAAACATTTCTCTGTCCCCATCCCTAGGGATTGCAAAGCTGCACCATTTGCATTGTCTATACTTGCATGGCCCCTCCCACTCTGACTACGATTGCCTACAAGTGACAGGATGGTGCACATCTGTAAGTAAATGTCCCCAGTTTACTGCAGGAGCATAAAGACTGTAAGGCAGGCCATCGATAAATCAATTTTCTTTGCTGTAACCCCAGGGTGCAGGAGAGAAAATTGCTTGTTTCCCCGATCAACACAGTCAGTGTTGATAGGGGAATGCCTCCTGCTTCAGGCCAGCAGAGCACAATGATTACTGTTAGCGGTTATAGTAAATAGTAATAGTAAATATAGTAATCACATGCCAAAAATCCAACAGATTGGTTGTACTGAAGTCGATCAATAAATCGACTTCTGTACAACTAGCCTGACCATACATGGATCGAATCTTGGCTGGTCCCTATTGGCCTGGCTGAGATTCAATCCATGTATGGCTGGCTTAACTGCCTCCAACCACCCTCCGACATTCACTGGAACTTAAAGCTCGCACACACGATACGAAAATTGGAAGTGAAATTTTGTCCGATAAACGATCTGCCGATTTTCAGATTTTGGGTGCCAGTAAATTTTGGGTGTCGTGTCAGTAAATTGCAATCTAGTAGGTTGGCAACCCTGCAATAATGTTTTCAGTAACGTCTTTCAAAGAAATATTTCTGTTCAGTTATAACCTAATTTTCTATAAATGTATCACAACCACATATGGCAACTTCTACTCTAGGTAATTATGTGGAATATTCAAGTATGTTTTGAGCAGATGTCTTTTTTCATATGTTTGCTGTATGCTTACCAAAAAAAAAAATCATTAAACAACCTTGATTATGTTTTCAATTTTTCTTTTAAGCCGAACTCAGATATAAAATACACATGTGAATGCAGATCTGTAATCATTAACACATCATTAAATGTAGTTTTTAATGCAAACAGTGTAGGTACCTGAATTTGACATGGTATTATGCCCCGTACACACGGTCGGAAATTCCGACCACAAAATCCGTCGGATTTTTTCAGACGGATTTTGTCAGACACTGGTGTTGCATACACACGGTCGGACAAAGTTGTCGGAAAATCCGATCATTCTGAATGTGGTGACGTTCGTTGCGTATGACGGAACTATGTAGAGGCTAGTAGCCAATAGCTTAGGTCTCGTAATTTGATCTGAGCATGCGTGGCACTTTGTCCGTCGGAATTCTCTACACACGATCGGAAAAAGTCCGATCGGATTTTGTTGTCGGAAAATTTGAGAGCAGGATCCCGCACACGGCGGATTTTCCGACAACATGGTCCGATCGGACATTTTCTGTCGGAATTTCCGACCGTGTGTACGGGGCATACGCCGCTTGCAGACCCTGTACAGCAAAGGTCAGAATAGAGGAGGGAAAAACAACACGAGGAGCCAATCAATTGTGCTAATATACAACTATACAACATGCTAATAGGAGGAGAGAGCAGAGTGAAAGAGAAATTAGATCACCAGCCTGCTGCTTCTACTTTCACTGTCCAGTCACTGGCTGGAAGAGGGACCTGCAAGTGTTACTTAAAGTGATACTAAACAGAGAAATGTAACTGCCAAAATTCATTTACATACCGTAAATCATATATATCATGGCACTGTATTTTTTTTTTAAATCCTAAAGTACCTAATATTCCTGCAGTGCTGTCTGGTCACGTGACCTTTCCCTGTTCTTTGGCATCTACAGGGAAATATCTTTAGGAGGGGCTTCTGTTACTCTGCTGATATATGCTCTCAGTGTGAGTCTGTGTCTGGCCAGCCCTGATTGGTGCTGTGCCAGTCACATGGCTAAAAAAAAGAAACAGCTTCAGAAGAGCAATTCAAATAAAATTATGAATATCATAAAAAAAAATTTTTAATCTTTATTGAGCGCTGTCACACTTGAATGACAATTACTCTTTTTTTCACACACATAAAGCTTTCTTTTGGTGGTATTTAATGACAACTGGGTTTTTTGTTTTTTGCTAAACTAAAAAAGTAAAAAAAAAAATGCTTTTTTTTCCCGTGTTTGTTATTACATTTTGTTAATAATCTTTCTTCATAAATGTAGGCCAAAACGTCTACTGCTAAATTTCTTTGGTAAAAATTACGCAAATCAGTGTATATTATTTAATCTGTAGATAATTGATAGAGTCCACAAACTATGGTATATATATTTGAAAATCGATCATTTCTCATGTACTGGTTTCTTGAGGCCTGAAAATGCCAGAACAGTACAAATACCCCCCAAATGACCCTTTTTGAAAGTAGTCCAATAGGCATGGCAAGTTTTTTTAATTGTTTTTTTTTTTTGCAAATTTTTTTGGGAAAATAAAGAAATAAAAAATAAAAAATTGTTTTTATTTTCTAATTTATTTTTTACATACAGTCACCAGCATCATCATATAACTGGGGTGGCAGTGATCAGGGAAACTGACTAGTGACAATGGGGTTGATTTACTAAAACTGGAGAGTGCAAAATCTAGTGCAGTTGTGCATGGTAGCCAATCAGCTTCTAAATTCAGCTTGTTAGATTAAGCTTTGACAAAAAAAACCTTTAAGCTGATTGGTTTCTATGCATAGCTGTACCAGATTTTGCACTCGTTAGTTTTAGTAAATCAACCTAGTATGTAATAGTAATATTTTTTTTCCATTTAAAAAAAAAATATATATTTTTTATTAAAATGTTCATGATTTTTTTTTTTTTAAATGCTGTGACCAGGGCAGTATAGTGTTACCATAGTGGGGAGATGATCTGTAATTTTTTTACACACTATGATTGCTTATAACAGTGATAATAACTGTTATAAGCAACCATTTTTGTGAATGGCATGCATTCATCTAGTGTGTACTATTGTGAAGTTGTAATTGGCCACAGCTATCACATGGTACAGGTGTACTGTGATTGGCCCTGTCTGTACCATGTGATCACTGTGACTAAACACAGAGATCCACACAATCGTACACAATTAATGGTATGAATGGAAGCCATTTATTGTGTACAATTGCCATGTAATCTGCTGTGATTGGTCACAGCAATCACATGTTACCCCCAATGGCCCAGGAAACTGATTTGTCATCCGCCGGGTCTGGGAGGACACAGAAAGTGACAGATCACGCTGGAGCATGGCACGTGGGGTGTGTGCGAAGCGTGATCTGGGAGGACATCATATAATGTCCACCTAGGATGGCAGCACTCCCGTCTGCCATAATTCTATTATAGGCCAGATGGGAAGTGGTTAATATGGTGTAAACAGAGTCAAAGATGATTGACACTAGCTTTCGTTTTGTTCAGACAGCATCTGCAGCCAAGGCTCTTTTTATACTTTACAAGTATTAGCAATTAAATTTGATATATTTTTTAAAGTGATATGGCAGATTTTTGTATGTCATACTTACCTGCTCTGTGCAATCGTTTTGCACAGAGCAGCCCCGGTCCTCCTCTTCTTAGGTCACTACTGGCCCCTCCCTCCTGTCCCTACAACAAGCAGCTTGTATGGAGGGGCAACTAAGCAGGCTCACTCCAGAGTCGCTGCTCTGTGTGCTTAATTACACACGGAGTGCGGCTTGGCTCTGCCTCTGCTCTCTCCTCATTGGCTCACTGGCTGTGATTGATAGCTATTAGCTCCCACTGCTGTCATGCACATCACTGGATTGAGGTGGGGCTCAAGTAAGTTTAAGGGGGGTTGAGGGGGGAGCTGCACACAGAAGGTTTTATATACTGATTTATGTTAAAACTAAGCATTTTTGTGAGTTTGAAGTCCTGAAGGGAGTTTGAAGTCCTATGCGTTACTGCCAGTTTAACGTCATATAGTTTTGTGCGTTACTGCAAGTTTAATGCCATTTACTTCTGTGTGCGTTACTGCAAGTTTAACGCCATTTACTTCTGTGTGCGTTACTGCAAGTTTAACGCCATTACTTCTGTGTGCATTACTGCAAGTTTATTGCCATATAGTTCTGTGCGTCACTGTACGTTTGGCGCATTATATTGCAGTATATTATAGTGTATCCGTGGAGTGTGTCTGTGTAATGTGAGTACTCAAATTAAAGTGCACCAAACCCCACTTTACATTGACCACTTTACTGTTTGACAGGTGCATATCATTGCAATTTTTTTACAGCAAGGCCAATTCTTACTTTCAACAAGACTATCTCAATAGGGTTACGGTGGGAAGGCGCCACCGACGACACCCAAAGACCAATTTTTCTGCACCTGTTTGACAGGTGCATATCATTGCAATTTTTTACAGCAGGGCCAATTCTTGCTTTTATCAAGATTATCTCTATAGGGTTACAGTTTGTAGGCGCCACCGACACCCAAAGACCAATTTTTACTTCTATCCAAAGACAAAGTGACACCAGAATGTATCCAAAAAATCTCTAATCTTGTTCCCAGTGCAGTACATTGTAGCCTCATCATACACACTGTCTCCCCAGCTGTTGCTGAGCAAAATAAATGCAGCTTGCAGGGAAAATGTCTTTTTTTTTTGGCTTTATAAATGCAATTATTGCTGCAGCAGATTCTAGACATGGTACAGATCTGCCACTTTACAGGTAGACTAAGGCCGCGTACACACGAAGGGACAATCCCGCGGGATTATCCTCTGGACTGAAGTCCAGCGGATAATCCCCTCGTGTGTAGGCGCCGGCGGACTTTTTGGCGCCAAAGTCCGGCGGACTTTTTGGCGCCAAAGTTTTAAGTTTGGTTTTAAAATTATCCGCTGGACTTGGCAGTCCGGCGGACAATCCCGCCGTTAGTAGGCAAGTCCGCGGGACTTTTGAAATGAACGGACTTGCCACTCATCGGCAAGTCCGTTCATTTAGCACGTGACTTCAGGTTACGTAGCTAGCGTAGGCAGTTACTGCCGCCGCGCTAGCTCCGCGACCTGGCATGGATTTAAAGGGACTCCCCACGCCGAAAAAATGGCGTGGGGGTTCCCCCCAAATCCATGTCAGACCCTCATCCGAGCACGCAGCCTGGCAGGCCAGGAAAGGGGTGGGGACGAACGAGCGCCCCCCCCTCCTGAGCCGTACCAGGCCGCGTGCCCTCAACATGGGGGGTGCCCTGGGGAAAGGGGGGCCGTGCGCCCCCCCACCCCAAAGCACCTTGTCCCCATGTTGATGAGGACAAGGGCCTCTTCCCGACAACCCTGGCCGTTGGTTGTCGGGGTCTGCGGGCGGGGGCTTATCGAAATCTGTGAGCCCCCTTTAATAAGGGGGCCCCCAGATACCGGCCCCCCACCCTATGTGAATGAGTATGGGGTACGATGTACCCCTACCCATTCACCTAAGGTGTAAAATGTAAAGTACAAAAACACACACACTTTTGAAAAAATATTTTTATTGCACTGCTCCGGGGGTCTTCTTCCGTCTTGGGGGTCTTCTCGCCGGACTCCCCCGCCATTTACCAAGCTCTTTTACCGAGCGGGGAAGTCCGGCTACCTTCTTCGTCGTCGCCGCCGTCGTCTGGGGGGTCTCGATCCGCCTTCGGGGGTATTCCGGGGTCTTCCGGGGGTCTCTTCTGTTCTTGCGGCGGTCGTCGTCTTCCGCGCCGCCGGCGCCTTCTTCTTCTTCTTGTCCTTCTTCTTGTTCTTCTTCTTGTTCCGATGTTGACCCGATGCTCTCTCTGCCCGGAATGGCAGAGGCGCGCTGCGCTGGGACTTATATAGGGACATGGGGACAGAGTCACATGCTCATGTCACATGGTGACCCCGCCCCCTTGTGATGTCACAGTCCCAGCATCCTCCAGGAAGACGACGACCGCCGCAAGAACAGAAGAGACCCCGGAAGACCACCGACGGCGGATCGAGACCCCCAGACGACGGCGGCGACGACGTGAAAGAGCTAGGTAAAAGAGCAGAAGAGAGCGGAGGAGTCCGGCGAGAAGACCCCCAAGACGGAAGAAGACCCCCGAAGCAGTGCAATAAAATATTTTTTCAAAAGTGTGTGTGTTTTTGTACTTTACATTTTACACCTTAGGTGAATGGGTAGGGGTACATCGTACCCCATACTCATTCACATAGGGTGGGGGGCCGGTATCTGGGGGCCCCCTTAGTAAAGGGGGCTCCCAGATTCCGATAAGCCCCCGCCCGCAGACCCCGACAACCAACGGCCAGGGTTGTCGGGAAGAGGCCCTTGTCCTCATCAACATGGGGACAAGGTGCCTTGGAGTGGGGGGGGCCGCACGGCCCCCCTTTCCCCAGGGCACCCCCCATGTTGAGGGCACGTGGCCTGGTACGGCTCAGGAGGGGGGGGGCGCTCGTTCGTCCCCACCCCTTTCCTGGCCTGCCAGGCTGCGTGCTCGGATAAGGGTCTGAGATGGATTTGGGGGGAACCCCCACGCCGTTTTTCGGCGTGGGGAGTCCCTTTAAATCCATGCCAGGTGACGGAGCTAGCGCGCCGGCACTGCCTACGCTAGCTACGTACCTGAAGTTACGTTCGAAATGAACGGACTGCTCCGTGTGTGGGCAAGTCCGTTCATTTTCAAAAGTCCCGCGGACTTTTGGCCGGCGGATTGTGGGCAAGTCCACACGCTCGGAAAGTCCAGCGGACCCAGCTGGAAAGTCCGGCGGGATTGTCCGCTGGACTAAGTCCGCCGGCAAAAGTCCGCACGTGTGTACGCGGCATAAGGGAATCCCCCAGGCACTATATTGGAAGGAATTTTTCATTTTTATGCTTTCATTTTAAAAACCACTGCTCATTTAAAAATTACGCTTTTCACAATTTTTTTTTTTATTGATACATGTCCCCCAGGGCAGTACCCAGACCCCTATAACCATTGTATGCCCAATTACTTGTATATAAGCCTTCAAAATGGGCACTTTTAGTTCGAGTCCCATTGACTTTAATGAGGTTCGTTATTCGGGTCTGAACTTTCTCGATGTTCGAAAAGTTCTGGTGCAAACTGAACAGGGGTCCGTTCGGCCCATCCCTAATCAACGATGAGGCCCTATTCCTCCCACTGACACCAACAATGGGGCACTATTCTTCCCACTGACACCAAGGATGGGGCACTATTCCTCCCAATGATACCAATGATGGGGCACTATCCCTCCCACTGATACCAATGATGGGGAACTATTCATACCAATGATGCCAGTGATGGGTCACTATTCCTCCCACTGACACCAACAATGGGCACTATTCCTTCCACTGACACCAATGATGGGACACTATTCCTTCCACTAATACCAAAGAGGGGATGCTGTTGACTCCCACTGACACCGGGGATATTTTCTACTCCTGCTGGCCACAGTCTTGCCCCCCTAAAGTTTGAAGAACAGTAAACTGGCCCTTTGTTTAGAAAGTTTGGAGACCCCTGCGCTAACAGATAGCTAAAAAGATCAATGGTGTCAATGGGAACTTATCTGAGGGGCAGACGTTGTTCATTGCTTGAGGAACCCCTAGCAACCTCAGGCGGAACCCTAGGGTTCCATGGAACCCTGGTTTAGAGAGTGGCATAGTCATCTAAAGAAGAGCTCTCCACCTTCGCAGTCCATAAGATAGAAGTTTCAGGAATGCTGTGCCACATGACCAAAGATTTAGGTACGTTAATGGGGTTTTAGGTATGTTTCTATACCATTTTTAACTTCAGTTAATATAAAAGAGATAGGTTGTGTGTGTGTTTTTTGGGGTTTTTGTGCTGGGATTGGTGGTACAATGCATAGGCTCCTGCAGACAATTTACTGAACTCAATAAAATGACAGGAGCCCGCAGGGAGAAAAACGTCTTAATTCAGTACAGAGCTGGGGCTGGGAACTGTAACCATGTTTCCATTTACACCATACAGTACATATAGGTGTTAGATGAAGCAGGGTCAGAAAGGAGGACTAATGCTGCGTACACACGAGAGGACTTTTCGACAGCAAAGGTCCGACGGAACGAATCCGTCGGGCAATTCGATCGTGTGTGGGCTCCATCGGACTTTTTGTGTCGAAAAATCCGACAGACTTTAGAAGTAGAACATGTCTTAAATTTTCCTGCTGGAACTCCGCTGGACCCAGTTCCTATCGAAAAATCCGCTCGTCTGTGTGCTAGTCTGGCGGACAAACGCTACGGCAGCTATTGACTACTGGCTACGAACTTCCTTATTCTAGTCCGGTCGTACGTCATCACGTTCGAATCCATCAGAATTTAGTGTGATTGTGTGTGGCCAAGTCCGTTCATTCGAAAAGTTCGTCAGAACTCCATCGAAAGTCCGTCGGAACTCTGTCGAAAGTCTGTCGGACCTAGTCCGTCGAAAAGTCCTCTCGTGTGTACGCGGCATTAGTCTTTAATGAAGTCACAGAACCCTGGGGACATTGATGTTGGTATAGTAGAGAAACATAAAGATGAATCTTTTATCTTGCCCAAAGCAGTCGGCCATAGTAATGTGTCCCTTTTCTTCTTCCTGTGCTATTATCAAGACATAGAGAATCTGATTGGTTGTTGAGGAGAGTGCAGACAGTTCTTCTCTAGGACACTTAGAAAACTTAATTTGGATGAGGTCATCAAGTTAATTTCCACAAATAAATCACAAGCCACCATCAACATATGTTCATTTATTTTTCCACTTTCACAGTCCCCATTATCTCACTGCCTTTGTGGTTTATATGAAAACGGCTCGCCTTTTGTCTTGAAAAAATATACACAGAGCATGTGGAAGTGGATTCTGTATGGTGTAATGGTCATCTGTCATCTGAAGCCCAAAATTCAGTTCTATTTTTAAGTGTCTTCTGGCGGGAATGTTCAACTGCCTTCTATATCTATAACTATACTGATTATATCAATGCTGTCCAAGGGAAGACAAAGTCCTTACCACTATATTAAGTGTGCCATTGCTTTCTTGAAGCTGAAATCCACATTTTGTTTTCTTATTTTCCTATGACTCTTCCTTACAGCTTTTGCTATTTGCACATAACTTCTAACCTATAGAAAGCCGCAAGAACAAAAATGTTATATATTGCAGCTTAACAGTTCTGTGGTAGCTGCATTCGTTTTCTTTTTTCAGGCAAAGCACTTTTTCTTCAGGTACAGAAGCATAAACACAAGTGCAGCACTAAAAAGACTAATGTCGCGTACACATGATCGGAATTTACGACAAAAAATGTTCGATGGGAGCTTGTTGCCGGAAATTCAGACCGTGTGTAGGCTCCATTGGACATTTCCGACAACAAAAATTTGAGAGCTGGTTCTCAAATTTTCCATCAACAAAATCCGTTGTCTGAAATTCTGATCGTGTGTACACAATTCCGACGCACAAAATTCCATGTATGCTCGGAATCAAGCAGAAAAGCCGCACTGGCTATTAAATTAAATTTTTCTCGGCTCATCCTACGTGTTGTGTGTCACCATGTTCTTGACATTCGGAATTTCTGACAACATTTGTGTGACCATGTGTATGCAAGACAAGTTTGAGCCAACATCCGTCGGAAATAAATCCAGGATTTTGTTGTCGGAATGTCCGATCATGTGTACGCGGCATTATTGTGAAATGAAATTCAACTCAAAGAAATGTGCAATGATCATCAATCAAGGAAATATGTGTATTAATCAGGGACAGTCCCAAAAGATTTAATAAAATCTTCTTTTAAGCTTGAATATATAATCCTTCGGGAAACATGACACTGCTGTGATCCACCATCATGTGCCACTTAAATACTCTTACCAGAGCAAATGGATACTTTCAGATAAAGAAAAAATGCGCTTGTTTATCTCAATGGTCACCATCTGGGATGCAGTGCAATTCCACCACCGCTCCAGATTATATACTTATGACAGCCATAACCTCAGGTTTGTATCTCTCCGGAATACCATGCACTTCCACCTCCAACCAGGTTACACACTCATGACAGTCAGATTACTTGTCCATAGCACGTGAAAAAAACTTCTATGCTCAGAACGACGTCAGATGTTATGAAACGTGTAGGGTGGAGCCAATGCTTGTGACGTTATTACGCACTTTAATACCAGGAACTGGCTTGTCTGACTCCTGGGACCATTCGCTCTTACTAAGCAATTATGTGATTTTTTTATTGTGAGTATTTAGTGCATTTTAAATAAAGAATTGTTGCAGTTTTACACTATGAGGCTTTTTCAGCTTTTTTCACATGCTATGGCCGAAAGATCCGACTGTCATAAGTGTGTAACCTGATTGGAGGTGGAAGTGCATGGTATTCCAGAGAGATACAAACCTGAAGTTACGGCTGTCATAAGCATCTGGAGCGGAGTGCACTGCATCCCAGACGGTGACCATTGAGATATACAAGTACATTTGGACTATTTCTTTATCTAAAAAAGTCCATTTGTTCTGGTAAGCGTATCTATGTGGCACATGATGGTGGATCACATTGGTGTAATTTTTAACGAAGGATTATACATTCAAGTTTAAAATAAGATTTCATTAAATCTTTTAGGACTGTCACTGATTAATACACATATTTTCTTGATTGCTGATTGTTGTACATTTCTTTGAGTTTAATTTTCTTTCACAATACGGTAAGTCTTTTTAGAGCTGCACTTATGTTTATGTATATTTGTCAATTCGTGTCGATTGACATGTCAGCTGCTTTTCATAATCATGCCGTGTACACATGATTGGAATTTCAGCCAGCAAAAGACCGATGAGAGCTTTTCATCGGAAAATGCGACCGTGTGTATGCTCCATCATAATTTTGCTGTCCGAATTCCCGCCAGCAAAAATTTGAGAACTATTTTTCAGACGGAAAAACTTTCTATCGGAAATTCCGATCGTGTGTATGCAATTCCGACACGCAAAATTCCTACGCATGCTCGGAAACAATTCGACGCATGCTCGGAAGCATTGAACTTTATTTTTTCTCGGCTCGTCGTAGTGTTGTACGTCACCGCGTTATTGACGGTCGGAATTTGGTGTGACCGTGTGTAGGCAAGACAGCTTGAGCGGAATTCTGTTGGAATTTCGTTGGGAAAACCATCAGAGCTTTTTCAGACGAGAATTCCGATCGCGTGTACACGGCATAAGTGCTATTTACCTTGGGCTTATACTGTAGGTACAGAAGCATACCTGTTGACCTTGCCACACTCCCAGTGTCCTTGTAACTTCCTGTGCCCTAAATTTATTTTTTAAAGCAGACTCCCCCACCTTTTCCCCCCCAAGTAAAAAAAGGTGCATGTAGTTCTTGCAAATTACCTGAATCTATTCTATTCTTTCTGAAAAAGCTAGTGCCTTCAAGCTGTTCCCTGGGTAAACGTTGTCACCAATGCCTTCAAGGAAGATCCCGTGTGTAAACTGCGAGATGTACAGTACATATTTGGCTTTGCTAAAGAAGATGTATGGGATTGATAAAATATGCATACTCACCTCCTTGACGTAGCGTCTATATGGTTGCTACAGCTGTCCCACGTCGTGCTCTAAGACCAAGAACTAACCGATCACATGACTGCTGATAGTTCACCCCCCAATCTGCTCCAAGCAGAGGCCGTTCATTTACCACTCTCCACTCAGTTCCTCCAGCATTCACTGGAGCGCTGGGTTGGGAAGGGGGTGGGAGCAGCTGGCTCCGGCTTTCATCCGCATTCTAAAAGGCCAAGCCAGTTGTCAGTTAGGCAACCATCGGATCCAGGGCTGGTGTAAGGATATTTGACACCCTAGGCAAAACCTAATTTTGCCCCCCCCCCACTGGATCCACCCTTGACTGAGATATTTGCAGTGCCTCTCCACCTATTTCTTCAGCTGTGGTCCACAGGCCCACACGTACGCCTCTGGACCCGGCCTGAAGACAAATAGTGGTGGCACCAGCTCACTTCCACCTATTAGAAAAAGTATGTAAGAACAGTCCCCCCCCTGCCCCCAGACTGTCCTGATCAACCACCCCCCCCCCCCCAGAGCAGGAGCCAGGAATACCCGTAATTGAGCTCCATACTCGGACCAGGGTCGGGGAGGGGCGGAGCCGAGATGCTGGGGTGAGCTGAGGGAGGAGCCAGGAATACCTGGGGGTGAGCTACATAATCAGAGCCGGACAGGAAGGGAGGGGAAGAGGCGCCAGGAGGGGAAGGGAGAAGGATCATAAATGCCCATTGGTCTCCTGATCCCGCCTCCCTTCTTGAGCCAAATGATTAGTTACACTGACTCCGAGCTGCATCCTGGCCGGGGCAGTGCCACCGCGCACTCTGCACAATTGTTTATTATGGTCAGTCAGCCCCTGCTCGGGAGATGTCAACTGGTGGAGAATAGGGAAGCCAGCAGCCGCGGCTGCCTAGTTCGCTTAGCGGTAGCGCCGGCCCTGAGTGGATCTCTACAGTTTTGTAGGGATGCTTAGCGAGCCTAGTGCAGCTCTGCCTCGTCGTCCGCTTATAGCTGGAAATAGCCCACTATCAGCTGACTCTGGGTCACAGGAGAGCAAAAGTAATTGTAGTCCTGTGACCCATAAAAGAAGTATGGCCGATAAAGCTATGTCCATACTTCCCCTGGGTTGATATGATGTCCGGACATTGAAGTGAAGATATCTGGATGATACCTGCGGCTACAGGCATCATTCAGGTATCTTTTATTTTTTAGATGGCAATTCTCTGCAATGTAAAAGCCATTCTCTGCAATGTAAAAGCCATCATAGGGGCTGTTTTGCTGAGACAATACCGTGTGACATAAACAATTGCAATGACCGCCATTTTCTTCCCTAGGGTTTCTGCTAAAAAAATATATATGTTTGGGGTTCTGAGTAATTTTCTAGCCAAAAAATTGATTTTCACATGTAGGAGAGAGATTACAGAATTGGCTTGGATGGCAAGTGGTTAATGGTGGTAATGTCGTATAAAGAGTGGGGGGTGGGGGGGGCACATAAATTAGTGTCAGCAATCATCCATCTGGGAGATACAGAACACCTCCCTCTTATGTAATGGATAGAAGGAGAGAAGGGGATGTTTGCAATCCAAATCACGAGAGCAATGTGGTGACAATGTTACACCATTATGGTAAGTATTGTTTGGTGAGTGACTGTTATCACCCTGTGGCAGGAAGAAATAAATGAGAAAAATCATGAAAAAAGTAAACTAATACAGCCATCACACAGGTTTTCCGATTAGGTCTGCTTGTCTGTTTTTTAGTAGGACCTGATCAGAAGCGAAAAGTGGGTCTATGGGCAGGCTGATGTAAAGGACTTGTGCCCGTTTACATCCTCCAACCTTCAAGTCCATACAAGTCCAGAAAAAAGAAAGAAAGAAAAGGATTGCATCATTTACAAGTCCATAGAGCCATCATGGGTCTTCCCCCGTCCGCTATGTAAATGCAGACACAAACTAAGTGGGCACGGATGTGAAAAAACTGACATCCATCCCATTCAGCCTTGATTCAGCAGGGAATCTGCTCATGCATCTCTTGCTGAACAGAACAGAATGGCACTACGTGAAATGGCCCTGAGGACTGATTTGCTGCAATAGATAACATTTCTGTTCCCACATATCCCAGGAGGCATAATCTTCCAGAGGAGGAGGGGGCGGGCTTAGCATGTGTTGTGCTTGTTTGTTCACTTTGATATGCTTTCAGTGTCCCAGGAGGCCAAAAACCAGTGCCAAGGAACCAGGAAATGCCAATATTGACTTAATTAAGTGAATAGCCCGCCCTCTTCTTCTGCCTCTCAAGCCTTACTAATGGTCCTGAGCTTTCCCTTTTCCCTTTTGTGTGTGTAGGGATCTGCTGCCTTCTAGTGTCTGAATTTGTAAATTCCTGTAAATATATATGCACTTGGGTTGTTGGGGGGGTGCCCCTGGTTTGTTGGCTTTGAAACCCTGGAAAGAGGAAGTGGAGGGAGAGAGAAGGTCTCAGCCACATGTCCTGTCCATGCTGCCGAACTTCAAGTGAGAAGGGACTATTATGCAAGTATTTCTATGATCTAATAATTTTACTGCAGCTGCTGGGGCTCAGGGGACTTTGTAACTGAACTTTGGGGCATCATTCATACTGAGGTATCTCTGTTAAAGTTGATCTTCATGCTCTGAATAAAGTTCCCTCCTCTCCAACCCCCCATAGCACTGTCTATTTTTTTATTGTTTATTTGCCTTTCTTTCTCATAAAAAGTGTCCAGACCGGCCCCACCATGCATGTCACTCTCCTAGGCAAATGACAGGCACAGTGCTCACTGTGCCTCCTGGGACATGTACGTCACAGATCCCAGGAGGCATAGTCCTTCATTCAAAAAGGAGGAGGGCCTAGTCCCACATTATTGGGAGGCCTGCCGGCTGAACCTCTTGATTATGTTACAAACGACATGGCTGCACTGAACCAAGCAGTGTCAGAGACAAGATAATCTCAGTGGGACAACACTGGATCACTGGGTGGGTGAGTATTTGACTTTGCAGAACACACTAAAAAAAATGGGGGAAGAGAGGTTAAAGATCCACTTTAATACCTATATATATACCAGGGCCCTTTGATTCCTTTTGTATTGAATTGTATTGTAACTGCACTGTTTGCGCACATGTTTTAAAGTGTTGCGCAAATTGTTGGCGCTATATAAATCCTGAATATTAATAATACATGTAGCAGGCATGTTGTAATGCAATTTCTCCTTTTGGCCACAAGATGGAGACATAGAGATGCTGATTGGTCATTTCAGAGAGAGATAGAGAACACTGGGAAAAAGGGGAGTTTCAGGAAGTGCTGAGGGGAGAGAAGAGAGGGAAGTACTCAGGTAAAAGAGAGAGAGAGTGCTGACAGGAGACAGAGGAGAGGCGATTGCTTAAAAGGGAGGGAGATACCAAGGCTCAAAAAGTCCTTTGCTGGGACACAGTGACACTTAACAGTTAGCAGAGTAGGAGTGTGTGAGGGGAAGGAACTGAAGTGCCAGAGTGAGAAGAGAGACACACGCTGACACCAGGGACTGTGTTCCCCCAAAAAGGAGGAGGGATATCCTAAAGCCCAGAAAAAAGAGTCTGTGAGGAGAATAAAGAGAGCGGTCTGAGGAGAGAGAGGGAGTTAGAAAGAGTCTGGTAAGGTGACAGGTGTGAGGAAAACCGCTGAGACTGAAGAGACGGAGAGAGAGATACTCTGGCAGCATCAGAGGGGGAGAAAGTCAAGCTTTTCCAGAGACTGCCAGGAGAGTGTTGTCTGGAGACAGAGGAGTGAGGACGATTGAGGGGAGCCAGGAGCAGAGACAGCCATGTGGTCCACTACTGTTTAATCCAGGGACCCTACTCAGCAGCCAAGCACCACTCAGCTCAGCAGAGATGACCCACGCCTTTCAGGGATTGAGATACCCATCCGGGTATCGGGTCGGCCTCTGCCTGTTCACCTTGCGAATTTCGCTACCAGTCATCTCGATCGGTCATCGGAAAGAGATCCAGTGCCTTACAACATCGCTAGGAGCATCAGGAGCCTGAACCAGCACCTGGGACTATTGTTGTGTCATTGCACAGAGGACTGGTGAGCGGGTGTAAATCCAACATCCTTCTTGACACTATACTGACACAGCATGCAGACACCAATTTCCCCTTTTAGTGTCACGGGATGCTTGTTTGGAGCTACCATCTCTAGAAGTTTGCCCTTTTAAATCTCTAACGGAACATTCTAGAGGATTACTGCTCCATGCAAGCTTGTTTAAACTTTCTCTTAAAACAAGGGCCCCACCGTTTGCTAGCAGAAGACATTAGTATTCTTCACCTCAGGACATGCAACATTACAGAACCGTGCTTACTGTACTTGTGTAACCCTTTTCTTTTCGTTGTGTGTTTGCCTCTCAAAGGTGTTTGTGGCCCAGAAGGAGCTGAGAAGTTGACAAGTCTTCTCTCCTCCCTCTCAGCGCCTGTTTTAATGGCATATAGATTACTGCCGCTTCTATACCTGCAGTTGCTAAATATTGTAGGTTGTCTTTTCTAATGTTTAACTAACTTTAACTAATATTAGTTATTTGCAGCAAGGTTTAACAGTGTTTTAAGTTTCCATATGCTTTAAACCGTGCTAATATATTCAACTTGTTTATCACTACCAGGTGTGTGTCTATTTTTGGTGATAATCCACAGCTCGGATAACGGTATTTACCACATGTGTCCTTAAATGTGTTTGCAGTCATTTTATTTAACCAGGTGTGTCAGAGGGGCTGAGGTCATTCTAAAGGCCCATACACACGATCAGACTTTTTGACAACAAACATGCAAATTAGCTGTTTTAAGGCAACATCCGACCGCGTGTACGCTCCATCTTTTTCTTTTTTCATCAGACTTTTGTTGGCTGTGCGAACGGACAAACTTTCCGGTAACAAAAGTCAGAGGGAGCAAAGTCCGATCGTGTGTACAGAAAATCATAGGACTTTTGTACAAAGTACAAACACGCATGCACAGAACCAATGCAAAAGATCAGACAACAATACAGAAGTTGACCAAAGGTGGCGGGAAAGAGCAGAAAAAACACGTGATTTGGTGAAAGTTGGCTGAAAAAGTCCTGCCGTGTGTATACAATACAAGTTCACGGCCGACGCCCTTTGTACAAAAATCCACGGGAAAGTTTGTACAAAGTCTAATCGTATGTATGAGGCTTTAAGGCCCGTACACACGATCAGACTTTTTGACAACAAACATGCAAATTAGCTGTTTTGTGGCAACATCCGACCGTGTGTACGCTCCATCGGACAAACTTTTTCAGTTTTCATCAGACTTTTGTTGGCTGTGCGAATGGACAAACTTGCTGCCAACAAAAGTCTGATGGAGTAAAGTCCGATCGTGTGTGCACAAAACCATCAGACTTTTGTACAAAGTACAAACACGCATGCTCAGAACCAATGCAAAAGATCAGACAACAATACAGAAGTTGACCAAAGGTGGCGCTGGAGTATTTGAGTGTCCTCCTTTTGAAGCGTCGTTAGTACGTTGAAACGTCACTATGTTCGTGTTTGTTGCCTAAAAAGTCAGATCGTGTGTATGCAATACAAACTTGCGGCCAACGCCCTTTGTACAAAAATCCACGGGAAAGTTTGTACAAAGTCCGATCTTGTGTATGAGGCTTTAGAGTTGGGACTGAGATCAGAGAATACAAATTCACCAAGCGGCTCCTTTGGGGGAGGCGCAACATACAAAAGGTGCATAATTCCACCAGGACTCCTATCAGGTCCTTTGCTGATAATACCTGTTTGTACATTGGGTGTATGTATGTAAGTATATGACTTGGTGGGTGTCTAAGGAGTAGTAATTTTTTTCTAAGGTTAAATGCACTAAAAGTAAAGTTATTTTTTTAATTTAAAGTGAAGGTATTTTTTAAAAGGTTATACATCTGATCATATCTTAAATGTACTAAATGTGCTAAGCAGTTTTGTATACAAAGCAAGGATTATGTAATAAACAGCCGTCATCATAAATCACCAATTTAGACCAGGTGGACAAATAAAAGCAAGTAACAACATGGAAGAATGTAAACAGTCTTACCGAAATCATTATTGCTTAAAGCACTTAAGAAAAAATAGCTTAGCAGCTTAAGCTGCATTGACATAATGACATCCCATTTATGGTCCACATTTAGGAGAGATTTACACCAAAAGCACCATCTGCATCCTGCAGTTATTAACAGATAAAATTATTTGTAAAATTAAATATTCCTGGATCTTTACTTCTACAGCCTGTAGCGACGTGTTGTTGTACTTTCAGAAATCGCCTTTATTTTTTTGGTATATTTCTACAAACTACTGTGTTCCATATGTTTATTAACACAGCGGATGTTATAGGCTCATTTGCATTAACAGGAAGCTGTGTTTGCTTATATCTAAACTCAAGTAAATTGAAATAAAAGCACTGGGAATCAGTTAAAGTGGTAGTAAAGTCAGTTGTTATAAAAATGGCTACCAGGCAGGGTTTTTATAACAGAAGAGACCCTAGAAGACTCTTCTGTCATAAATCTCCCCCTTGCATGTCAGCGGGTAATGTGATCTGAGCCACACATGCGCAGCTCAGACCATTTTTACCACCCTCTCTGTGTGCCGCTGCGATGTGACGTTGCCCTGGCACAGCCAAACAAGTGGCTGAAGATCGCAAACCCGGAAGAAAGACCGGGCGAAGATGGAAGCTGATGGGACAAGGGAGAACAGTGAGAGGGCAGTGCTGGAGGGCTGCATTTTTAGGTAAGTTTTTCATAATGTACTAGTATGCAGTGCATACTAGTACATTATGGCGTAAGGCTGCCGGGGGACCCGTTTAAAAAAGAAAAAAAATTTGACTTTACTACCGCTTTAAAAGAGAATTCTGGTGAGAGGAAAAAAATCTATAAAATTACACAACATCAAGTTTTGTGCTTTTCTTGCATCTTTTATTTTGAACCTCACCAGCCCCTGCACATTGGAAGTTACCATTTGCCAATCCTTCCAATGAAAGAAGTTGAAGACACAAGATGAAATAACCAATTCCAGAAACAAAGACTAATGCCGGCCATAGAAGGTATGAATCTTGTCCGGTTCAGCAGCTGAGATTTGAACCATGTATGAGCAGGCTGAATGTACCCAAGTTGATCGATTGATCACCTTGGGTGCAACTAGTCTGTCAGATTTTACATGCGATTATTGCCAACCACTTTTATACCTGCTAGCAGTAATCACTGTATTCTCCTGGCGGGTAGTTGCAGGAAAGAAAATCTCTCTGTCTTTGGCCACTTAGGCAAATGATCATTCTCATGCCCACAGCCTGGATACCATTGTAGCATCCACCATAAAGAGAGCCTATCACTAAATGGCAGGTAGGAGCCCAGAAAAATCAGGTATAATATTTTATTCACTTGCAATTTGTTAGGGAACTTCACCACTCCATGAAGAGCTGGCATTGGCTACCACAGCCAGTTCCCCTTCTCTCCCATATTGTCATAGCCCTCTCCTCTTCTGTGAGTGTCTAATTACTGTCTTTTCTTGCTAGCTCCTTCACCCCTCTTCTTACTTCCCTACACAACCTTTTATGTAGCAGCCAGGAGCAGAGGAGGGTAGGGCAATACTACAGAGAAACCATTCTCAACCAGGGCTCTATGGAATCCTAGGTTTCCTCCAGAGGTTGCTAAGCGGTTCCTTGAGCATTGAGCACTTTCTGCCTCTCAGAATATAACCATTATCTGTGAGGGGTATTCTTCTCAATATCCACTAATGTAAAGAGTATTCTTCCCAGTGATCACACTAATGTACCAACAATTTATAGATATAGTAATTATTAGCAGGGGTTCCCTGAGAGGTATTTTAAAGGTTTCTTTGTGTTAAAAGGTTGAGAAAGGCAGCTATAGGGTATCACTTGAGTGACAGCTCTAAAGCCGCGTACACACAACCGGACTTTTCGACCAAACTGGTCCGACGGAACAAATCCGTCGGACAATACAACCGTGTGTGGGCTTCATCGGACCTTTTCTGTCGAAAATCAGACTGACTTTAGATTTAGAACATGTTTTAAATCTTTCCGACGGACTCGAGTCCGGTCGGAAAAATCCGTTCGTCTGTATGCTAGTCCGACTGACGAAAACCGATGCTAGGGCAGCTATTGGCTACTGGCTATAAACTTCCTTATTCTAGTTCGGTCGAAAGTCATCACGGTCGAATCCGTTGGACTTTGGTGTGATTGTGTGTAGACAAGTCCGATTCGACGAAAAGTCTGACGGAATTCAGTCCGTCAAAAAGTCTGGTTGTGTGTACACGGCATAAGTCTGCTGAGGTGGGTGACATCTCACCCAAGGTGGTGGTGGTAACCAGCAGTTTCAGACCTTTTGGGTGTCCACACAGAAGAAGCTCCTACAGGTAAATAACACCTACATGATGCACCAAAGGACACCTCCTCTCAACCCACCACCAAACCTGCACTATGCATCCACCAGTTATCTTTATGCTTGCTCCTCTGCTGCTGGCCTGCGAAGGAAGTGGCAATGATTACGATTGTACACATCTCCATGTGACTGTGGGGAGACGGGTGGTGTGTCATGTGCTTCTTCATACTTGGAAGTACCAGGATTTTTTTAAAAAGTGTTGGAAAACACGACACTAGACACATAGACTGTTTTCTTTTGGGTTGAGTTTTTTTCCCCTTGACATTTGTTGTTGGAAAGACAGTTAGGAACCTGTCGTTTTCCACTTGCTTCCATGGAAGGTTGCTTGATCTACTCAGTTGGGTTACTGCAACCTCGCCTAATGTACAACTTGTAAGTTACCATGTTCATTTTTTTAAGTCCAAACCCGCACTCTTGGAGGTAATATTTTTAAAAATACTTTTTATATACATACTACACTATAAGGGCTCCACCTCTCTTCTTTTTTTTTCTGATGGACAACCTGGGTTGTTCTTTGGGCCCCCACTTTCTCAGCTCCATCCTGCGGACCCCTAAGGACCACCACTATACAAATACTTTTTCCTGACATGTTGCTTTACATTTGCTTCCTAGTCATTGTCCATTGAAAATGTGCATGTCACGCTGTAATAGGCTGTTTTCTTTTGCTTGCAGTTCCTGTCCCTAAGTGATCCTAACTGATTGGCTCAATTTACTAGGATGGATGAATTTTTAATTCCATTTATTATACTATCTGGGGCAGCATGGTAGCTAAGTAAAAGAAAAAATCTTTTCATGTGACAACACTGAAGAAATGGCACTTTGCTACAATGTAAAATAGTAAATGTACAGCTTGTATAACAGTGTAAAGTTGCTGTCCCCTCAAAATAACTCAACACACAGCCATTAATGTCTATACCGCTGGCAACAAAAGTGAGTACACCCCTAAGTGAAAATGTCCAAATTGGGCCCAAAGTGTCAATATTTTCTGTGGCCACCATTATTATCCAGCACTGCCTTAACCCTCTTGGGCATGGAGTTCACCAGAGCTTCACAAGTTGCCAATGAAAGTCCTCTTCCACTCCTCCATGACGACATCACAGAGCTGGTGGATGTTAGAGACCTTGCGCTCCTCCACCTTCCATTTGAGGATTTGAGGTTTGAGGAGACATGCTTGGCCAGTCCATCACCTTTACCCTCAGCTTCTTTACCAAGGCAGTGGTCATCTTGGAGGTGTGTTTGGGGTCATTATCATGTTGAAATACTGCCCTGCAGCCCAGTCTCTGAAGGTAGAGGATCATGCTTTGCTTCAGTATGTCACAGTACACATTGGCATTCATGGTTTCCTCAATGAACTGTAGCTCCCCAGTGCTGACAGCATTTATGCAGCCCCAGATCATGACACTCCCACCACCATGCTTGACTGTAGGCAAGGCACACTTTTCTTTGTACTCCTCACCTGGTTGCTGCCACACACGCTTCACACCATCTAAACCAAATAAGTTTATCTTGGTCTCATCAGACCACAGGATATGGTTCCAGTAATCCATGTCCTTAGTCTGCTTGTCTTCAGCAAACTGTTTGCGGGTTTTCTTGTGCACCATCTTCAGAAGAGGCTTCCTTCTGGGATGACAGCCATGTAGACCAATTTGATGCAGTGTGCGGCATATGGTCTGAGCACTGACAGGCTCCCCTTCAACCTCTGCAGCAATGCTGGCAGCATTCATACATCTATTTCCCAAAGACAACCTCTGGATATGATGCTGAGCACGTGCACTCAACTTCTTTGGTCGACCATGGCGAGGCCTGTTCTGAGTGGAACCTGTCCTGTTAAACCGCTGTATCATCTTGACCACCGTGCTGCAGGTCAGTTTCAGGGTCTTGGCAATCTTCTTATAGCCTAGGCCATCTTTGTGTACCTGTAATAAAATAAATAAATATCTCATAATTGTGTTCAGTTACCAAACTCAATTATAACTTAGGTTTGAAATCATTATTAGTTATGTATTTATTTATTATGGCATGGACAGTTACTTTTAAAAACCTGGTTTTGTAGTGAATGTTTTTTTATTTTTAAGGAGTTTTAAAGGCAGAAGATTTTTTATCTTAATGCATTCTATGCATTAAGATAAAAAAACCTGTGTTTAGCAGCCCCCCCCCCCCCAATTACTATGTATCAGGCATCCCATCTCTCTCCAGCGATGTCCACAAGTGTCTAAGCCATCCAGGACACTCCTCCTGATTGGCTGAGACACAGCAGTGGCGCAATTGGCTCCCGTGGCTGTCAATCAAAGTCAGTCAACCAATCAGGGGAGAGAGGGGGCGAGGACAGATCGGGGGCTCTGTGTCTGAATGGATACACACAGCTCTGACTCGGCTTGGGTGCCCCCATAGAGAGCTGCTGACTGTGGGGGCACTCGGTAGGAGGGAGGGGCCAGGATAACAAAGAGGGACCCAAGAAGAGAAGGATCTAGGCTGCTCTGTGCAAAATCAACTGCACAGAGGAGGTAAGTATAACATGTTAAAAAAAAAAAAAAAAAGATTTTACAATCACTTTAACTTATTACCACCTCAAGTGCTTCTTTTTCAGCTCTCCTCAATATGCAGGTTTAGAGACCTAAAGCTGAACCCTAGGCAGGTATAAAAAACACAAATGGATGAAGCTCTGTAAGGATTGATACCTAATCAAATGTATATTATTTTTTTTCAATCAGTGTAAGTACCTGGATTTGACCTGGTATCAGTCTATTGCAGCTGGAATGTAAGAGGAAGAAGCAACACAAGGAGGAAATCAGTTCATATGCTGAAAAGGAGCATGCTGATTGGCGGAGACAGCAAAGAGCTAAGCTAGTCACTGGCCAGTCATAAGCTGGGGCGGGTCCAGGACGACTTGGCCACAGAGACAATAGGTTGAATGATAAAGGCCATTAGATTGAGGATTTCTAGTTCTGTAGGTGGAAGTCTCTGGATTGAAGCTGAATATCGCAGCAAAAGTTGGTTTTGTTATTATTGTTATCTTATTTTTGGCTTGAATTCTACTTTAAAGCAAATATGTGCTTTTCCCAAAGAGATAAAAGTAACAAATATGCTTTAATAAGCAGCGGCTGGGGGCAAAGAAAATACTGGTACTTCCAAGTATTGATGAACATGTGACTCCCTCCCCTTCCTCTCATGTAACAGCACTGGTACTTGGCCCAGGGCTGTGATATGGGGACTGGGAGAGACTCCACAGAGATGTGAAAGCTCTGACTATAGCAACTTAGCTTAAATATGATACAGTAGTATATGGCACTGGGGAAAGCAGCAGTAAAGTGAACCTGTTAAATGTGTTCTGTATGGGCAAGGCTTTACATTTACAAACCATAAAAAAGTTTAGGTTTGGATTCCTTCTTTAAGCATATATGAAAGCATTTACATCTATGAATTTGACGTTCACTGTCTGAAAATGGTTAAACATCTCCTCCCACTGTCCATAGCATCACACTGTGAAAGTTGATGAAGAACCACATTTATTGAAGGAGTATTCCACCCACCTTTGTCTAATTGGTGCTATGGGCTTTCCCCTTGTTCAAGGCCTGTCAGCAGGCAGAATAATATAATGCACATCCAGGCAGTGTGGGAGAGAAGTGAGCTGGATTTATTGGATGAGAAATAACCTCGGTACACTGAGTGCTTGAGCTCTGCGATTTACGACCCTCTTTGGCTGAAGCACTCCCCTTATGTCTAGGTGTCATACCCAGCTGGAGACTCTCGTGTATAATGTTCCTTATGTCTTAACTGTCTTTTTTTTCAGAATTTATCATGGCTCCCTGTATATGGTTATAAAAAAAGTATTTTATTACCTTCTAAGATTTCAAAATCATGAAATAAATTAGAATAAGGCATGGTGGTTGGTTAAATCTACAGTCACCCAGGTAAAGTAGAGCATGCACTGTTTTTTTGTTAACAGGAAACCTAATGCCCTTCTAAATCCCATTATCTCCTGAAAAACATTTAGCCATTCATTAGTGATCTTTTAGCGCTTGGAGATTGCCAAATCTGGTAACTAAAAGGGAGGATTTTGTACTACCACCACTAGGCCCATACCCTGCCCCCCTGATTAGTCTTGAAAAGGCGCACTTGCGTTCCCTTAAAATGTGCGTTGATGATTGGTATTCGCAGTAAAAGAGGTGTTTTATACGGAATGCTGGCCTTGACCCGGTTAGGGCTTAGGGGGCGGAGTGATGTCAAACATTAAAACCAAACACATTAAACCTCATAAATAATACAATATGACACAAATTATTTTAATTGGAGTATTTTGACCACAGCTTTTATTAAATAACAAAATATTAACAATAACATGATTTAGAAACCAATGTATCAAAAACATACACAAATTCTCATACAACCTTTAAAGCCAGGTCCTTGACAGTGCCACCCAATAACATATTCTGTTGTAAACCCATACTGGCCACCAGCCATCTACAACCAGCTCGGTGGGTACATACCAGTCATTTTTACACCATTATTCACCTGGAATAAACCTTAGTAAGTACTTTCTTCATGAACACCACATAATCATACATATTTGTGACCATTAAGGTTAAACCACTTGTTCAAACACTACCAACGATCTTACTTTTTTGGCACCATCAATGCTGTGACAAAAGTAAAATATGCCTCACATATCCACCATTCTCTTTGCATATCTCAGTTCTCCAAACCTATGCACTTTTAGTCATAGCCATATCCATACATTTAACAAGAGGGTGGGTGGTCCAAATTGTTCACCAAACTGTCTGTTCCTCCTTGAGGTTTCTCTAAGCTATAACCACTTCTTACACCTCCCTGCATCATAGCCCTAAACCATTCCCCACCCATTCCTAACCCTTCTCCTGCCTCCCAGCACACCCTGTCATATGCCCTTTCTGCTATGTGCTCAGGGCAGCTCATGCTGAGTCTTAAGCCGGAAGTCTGGACATTTGGAGGCAAGAGGCTTGTTTGTGGAATCGGTACATATTTCATTCTTCCCCTCCCTATCTTGACAGCTTCTTCCCTCTTACTATACACATGTTCAACCACACACTCCCCAACCATAAGCCCTATTGGCCAGCCCTCACCTCCCACAGCTACAGGCCCATCCATCTGTGGTGAAACACACTAGTCCCATCAATTCACTTCAATTCCTACAACCCTGAAGAAGCTCCCAGTCTCTACCACTATCATCATTAAAAGCCCTACTGCCAGTATAAACTATTCCATTATGCTCCCACAGGGGTTAGATTTGCCGGTAGAAAAATAGAGCAGGGGGTTAGCACAGATATACAGTGGTGTGAAAAAGTGTTTGCCCCCTTCCTCATTTCCTGTTCCTTTGCATGTTTGTCACACTTAAGTGTTTCGGAACATCAAACCAATTTAAACAATAGTCAAGGACAACACAAGTAAACACAAAATGCAATTTGTAAATGAAGGTGTTTATTATTAAAGGTGGAAAAAAATCCAAACCATCATGGCCCTGTGTGAAAAAGTGATTGCCCCCCTTGTTAAAACATACTATAACTGTGGTTGTCCACACCTGAGTTCAATTTCTCTAGCCACACCCAGGCCTGATTATTGCCACACCTGTTCACAATCAAGGCATCACTTAAATAGGAGCTGCTTGACACAGTAAGGTCCACCAGAAGATCCTTAAAAGCTACACATCATGCCGAGACCCAAAGAAATTCAGGAACAATTGAGAAAGAAAGTAATTGAGATCTATCAGTCTGGAAAGGGTTATAAAGCCATTTCCAAAGCTTTGGAAATCCAGCGAACCACAGTGAGAGCCATTATCCACAAATGGCGAAGACATGGAACAGTGGTGAACCTTCCCAGGAGTGGCCGGCCGCCCAAAATTACCCCAAGAGCGCAGCGACGACTCATCCAAGAGGTCACAAAAGACCCCACAACAACGTTCAAGGAACTGCAGGCCTCACTTGCCTCAGTTAAGGTCAGCGTTCATGCCTCCACCATCAGGAAAAGACTGGGCAAAAATGGCCTGCATGGCAGAGTTCCAAGGAGAAAACCACTGCTGAGCAAAAAGAACATCAAAGCTCGTCTCAATTTCTCCACAACACATCTTGATGATCCCCAAGACTTTTGGGACAACATTCTGTGGACCGATGAGACAAAAGTGGAACTCTTTGGAAGGTGTGTGTCCAAGTATATCTGGCGTAGAAGGAACACTGCATTTCAGAAAAAGAACATTATACCAACAGTAAAATATGGTGGTGGTAGTGTGATGGTCTGGGGCTGTTTTGCTGCTTCAGGACCAGGAAGACTTGCCGTGATAAAAGGAACTATGAATTCTGCTGTCTACCAAGAGATCCTGAAGGAGAATGTCCGACCATCTGTTCGTGTACTCAAGCTGAAACGAACTTGGGTTCTGCAGCAGGACAATGATCCTAAACACACCAGCAAGTCCACCACCGAATGGCTGAAGAAAAACAAAATGAAGACTTTGGAGTGGCCTAGCCAAAGTCCTGACCTGAATCCTATTGAGATGTTGTGGTATGACCTTAAAAAGGCAGTTCATGCTCGAAAACCCTCTAATGTAACTGAATTAGGACAATTCTGCAAAGATGAGTGGGCCAAAATTCCTCCAGGACGCTGTAAAAGCCTCATTGCACGTTATCGCAAACGCTTGGTTGCAGTTGTTGCTGCTAAGGGTGGCCCAACCAGTTATTAGGTTTAGGGGGCAATCACTTTTTCACACAGGGCCATGATGGTTTGGATTTTTTTTCACCTTTAATAATAAACACCTTCATTTACAAATTGCATTTTGTGTTTACTTGTGTTGTCCTTGACTATTGTTTAAAATTGGTTTGATGTTCCGAAACACTTAAGTGTGACAAACATGCAAAGGAACAGGAAATGAGGAAGGGGGCAAACACTTTTTCACACCACTGTACTTGCTGTCAGCTATGTTTCATATGGCTTGATTATCCACATGCTTAGCACTGACTGGACCTAAGCACACTGCAGACTTCTAAGTGGCAAACTGACTTTCATGTTGAGGTTTACAAGCAATCTCCCATCCAAATGCTGTCAGCCAATTAAAAAAAACAGCAGATCCAAGCTCAGTAGGGATGATCATGGTTGGTTAAACAGGAATCGCACCATAGCTCCATGATGTTCTTTCCTGGACCCAAGTGTAATCTGTATGCAAATCCTGGAAAGAAAAGGTGGGATACCTGTCCCCCTGTCCACAGTTCTTCTTTAAGCCACTTATAGTTACAGTAAAACCTTGGATTGCAAGCATAATTCGTTCTGGAAACATGCATGTAATCCAAAGCACTTGTATATCAAAGCCAATTTCCCGATAAGAAATAATGGAAACTCAGATAATTCGTTCTACAACTATTTATTCATAAGTCCTTCAGTTTATAGTCCATATAAAAAGATTATAGCAATGTGATAGGTTGTGTAACCACAAAATGTCCATCCACAAATGGAAGCCTCCACAAGGGGATTAGAAGCAAAATCCAGCAGGAGCTACAGAGTATAAAAGAGAAGAGAGGCGCCTCTAAGTGTAGCAATATGGTTACATTTAATGAAGGTACAACATTTAGCAACAAACATGGTTGATGATTAAAAGAGGAACACCTAAGAATGTAAGCATCCGGAGTAAAGCTGTCCACATAGATCATTCTCTGCACCGCCGGCTATCCCCTCTACCCTGCAGTAGAGCAATTTGAAAGCTAGGCTTGAAGCGCTCGTGGAACACAGCGTGGAAGGGATGACGTTGATGGCGGTGTGGAGGATGGTCTATGTGAACAACTTTACCCCAGATGCCTGCATACTTGGATGTGCCTGGTTTAATCATCAACCATGTGACTTGCTAAATGTTGTACCTTATCTAAAGGTGACATATTCCTACACTTAGAGGCGCCTCTCTTCTCTTTTATACTCAGTTGACATGATGCTACTTGTATCTAAAGACAACGCTTGTATATCAAGTCAAAATTTATTTCAAAATTTTGCTTGTCTTGCAAAACGCTCGAAGACCAAGTTACTCTGAAACCAAGGTTTTACTGTATTTCAATTTCTAAATTTCTATCAGGTAGCATTTGGCTTGTATTTTGCAGGTTCATTTTTAGGACCACTAGGAAAAAAAGGTTACCAGCAACCATGGGGAGTTTAATGTGCAAGATAGACAGCTGCAGCAAATGAATGCTGGGATGAAGGCGAGAGCTACTCAGCAGGCAGATTGTGTCCCCTGAGGGAGTTGAAAGGCTAAATTTTCATGTTTGATGAGCGAGTACCTTTAAAGTCATAACAAGGTGAAAAACTTCTTTTAATTGTCATTCCTTGCAAACAGAATATGTGTGAAGTGCTAATTGCCTTAGCTAGTATATCTCTCTTAGTCACAGAGGGATATTTCTTTGATGTTCAGACTACTGATCCACACAGGTACACTTCTGATAACCCTGCTTGCTCTACAGCTTTTATGACAAGTTTGTCCTAGATATAGAGAATAATATGTGAGATCTCAAATTCAAATACAACCAAGGCACATCAGCAATAGAGACTGATATGAGCAGTGAACATTTAAAGGGAAAGTGTAATGAGAGACTGTAATGGAGGATGCTGTTTCTCACGTACCTTTCCCAGACTGCTAGTTGCCTGGCTGTTAAACTGATTCAATGGCTTCCAAAAATAAGTATGCAGATTAGGAGACTCTGACTGTCGAATTTGCATGCTTGTTTCGTGTCAGGGCCTCAAGGTATTGAATCCAGAGACATGCAGGCAACTAGTACTCTTGGGAGGTTAGTAATGGCAGCCCTCATATTTCTTTATGTACAGCATTCCTTTAATGTGGACCTTGCACTAAAAAAGCTAGGTCCGCTTACATAGTTAGGCCTCTCCTCATGGCAAAATGTTGTAATAAGAAAAAAAAAAGCCTGTGGTTGGAAAAAGGTTATCATACCCTTGGCTACCACCCCCGGCCCCTAGGGGAGGGTGAAGTCATGATCCTTTCAGCGAGATTCTGGAGAATGTTGAGTACTCCAAATCTAAGATGCTTCAGTGCAGTGCAGGAGCATCTTGTTGTGTTATTTGGGGTACTTAACATTTCCTGGGATCTACCAGGAAGATGGTGATGTCACCCCCTGCAGTGCCAAAGCCAGGATTAAGACAAGTACTTTTTTCAACCACAGGTTTATTTTATTTGCTTTAGTGCAGCCTTTTGCCATGGGGAAAGTGGGAACTGTATAAGTGAGTAGATTTTGCTTTGTAGTATAAGGTTCACTTTAAGCTACCATAATGGCCAATGTCAATGGCCTTTTGTTCATATAGGAACTGCTGTTCTCATCAAACAAGTCTATGGGAATGCAAAAGCAGCTTAAAATGCAGACAAATGCAGAGAAAATTCAACAGTAGGTCAAATTCAACAGCAAATCATTTTAAATGGTCTTAGAAGGGTCCTGAAATGATGTCAAAAGCACATTGCCCTAAAGGTGTCTTAAGAGTGCCCAAAAACAGGAAGGACAGTCAGACATGCAGGCTTGGTCAACAATTTCTCCAATAGGAAAACAGGAATGATAAGACAAGGTTTTTTAACCTGTCCAACCTCTATTTCTCCTGGTAACAGGCAGCTATTTGTGTTTGCAGGTACATGCAACTGATGCCTTCTCCGTTTGACAATTGTTCTTTCATGTCCATATCTATCTTTAGATTTTGGGCAATGATTGAACAAAGTCTAAGGCCCCTTTCACACTGGGGCGGTTTTCAGGTGGTACAGCGCTAAAAATAGCGCCTGTACACCGCCTGAAAAAAACGGCCCCATTCACTCCAGTGTGAAAGCCGGCGGGCTTTCACACTGGAGCGGTGCGCTAGCAGGACGGTAAAAAAAGTTCGGCTAGCAGCATCTTTGGAGCGGTATAGGAGCGGTGTATTCACCGCTCCTATACAGCTCCTTCCCATTGATTTGAATGGGACACCGCTACGGCGGCGCTCTGCGGGGGATTTTAACCCTTTTTCGGCTGCTTGCGGGGGGTAAAACCGCACCGCGAGCGGCCGAATCCCGCGGCTAAAACGACGGTAAAGCAGCGCTAAATATAGCGCTGCTTTACCGTCACCGCGGCTCCCGCCCCAGTGTGAAAGGGGCCTAACTGACCAAATAAATTTCCATAAAAATGCATGTTTAGATTGGCTAATCTTAAGGTTGAAGGTGTCTGCAGATCTTAAATTACGCCCCTAGACATAAGGTTATTTAACAATTTGAACATAACTGACTTGTTATGCTAACAATCTTCTGTCTATGAGCAGGTTAAGTCTGTATCCTATATAATATGCTAGTCAGCACTACTTATAGTGGATGTAAACACATTTTTTTTTTAAATTAAGGCTTGCACTTTGTACAGTATAGGATTTTATGTCATCTGTGCCCAGTCTTGTCACAAAAGAGTTATCCTAGCTCTGAGCAGTCCTCTTATCTTTTTTTTTGTAAAATAAAAACTGACACACAGAGAAATAGGATTCAGTTCTTCCCCCTTGCTGTGACAGACAGGTGAGTTACATATCTTATGCACCAGCCTGAGAGAGACATTCAGTGTACTTCCCATTCCCCCCTCCTTTCTTCTACAGCTACCCCAGAATTGGCTGCTCCAAACATCAACATAATTGGGCATGCTGAAGTCATGTGGGGACTTTTCTGGGTTTTGTCTGGATGTTAGTGATCATAGCAGAAGTTCAGTGTAAGAAATACACAGGAGAAAATGCATGTTGACAAGGGAAGTCTAGAGGTGTAGAGCCCTGAAAAACAGACCCACCCACAAAATCTGCAGTTTTTCGGGTCTCATAACAGACAGAGGGGAGACATTTGACAGGTAATGATACATGCATGAGGCATGCATATCCTTCTAGAAAACCACTATGGCAGTAGTTTAGAAAGGATGAGAGAGGCTTTACATCCACTTTAATCCAATACAGTATAAATATATAAGATAAATACATTAAACATTTAATAATTGGTGCAGAGACTTTGGAGTACTGGGAAAATAAGTAAAGGAATGAAAAAACAAACTAAAAAAAGTACAATACAGCAGTGCACCCATGAGATAAAGCAAAGGACAGTTGTTACTAACTGAACCAACTCTTCAATGTTATCAAACTGGCCAGCAGCTGTGAATGAGCCCCTGACAACAGATGACTGGCAGAATATTCTTTGAAAAGTTAGTCTGAGCTTAGTGGGCTAGTCTATTTGGTTATAGCTATGTTTTTTTTTTTGTATAGCTACGTAATGGTTGCCCATTTTAATAAACACCATAGCCGCTTGACTGCATTCAATTATTTGGTGTCTGAGAGTTTTGTTTATACAGTACTGTATATGCTGCCTTGTCCCATCCCATGTACGTGTGAACTAATAAACTGCAGAAAAAAACAATATAGGTTTCTTAAGACATAGTCAATGCTCTTTGATTAGTCCACTAGATTATATACCTGAAACCAACCCTTTTTTATAATCTTGAATTACAAAGTACTTAATCTCCATGCAGCTTACTACCACTTTAGTAGTTTTATTCATTTAACAAGCATGTACAATAGCAGTGGTCAAGAGGTCAAATAGCTCAATCTACTCTTTTGAACATTGCAATGTTATATACATGAGTTCCTTCCTTTTCCTTTGTTCCTTTTCTGCTTCTAATCAGTCAAAAACTAAAACCCACTCATTGTGGGTTTCTAAATCCCCAGAGTGGTGGGCAATGGATTTGCCGACCATGTTTAAACTACCATCATTAAGATAATTTATTTGCCAAATATTTTTCTTTCTTGAGAAAACAGAAATGGACATGACAAAATATTGTCAATTTGGTACGGCTGTCCAAGCCTGACCTAGCTAAGTAGAGGTCGGAGAATGTTTATGGAGCTTTCAGGATTATGCTGGCCTAGGTCACTTTTTGGGACTATATAATAAATATTGTGCCTTTTAGTTTGGCATTTCTAAAAGCCTTGTATGTGTAGAACTAATAGTTTGTATTCTTCTCTAGGTTCTTTGGGGCAATCATAGGAGTCTCCGTATTAGCTGGAGCCCAACAAAGAAGACTTTTGCTGCAATGTGTATCTAAGCTAACTGTACTAATGGCCACCCATAGCAAAGAAGAGCACACACAGATCAGAGAATGGGAACAACTGTGCAGAAGCTGGCACATTAGTGTGCATAATTTTAGTTCAGGCATATATGGCCTGCTTATACATCTTTTAAAATCTTGAATTAATAGATTTTAAAGAGGTATGGGGCACAGTTTATGATCTTTTGCAGACAGTAATATTTTTTGGATCATAGCCAATATTCTCCTTAATTTAAGTACTGTATATCTAAAGCCATGATATTGAAAACTTTCAACTTTTTTTGGCTGTTTGTATCCAAATAGGGAGATTTTTCTTCACTTCATTTTCTTCAAAAGCAACAGCAGTTGAAGAAAAACCCTTCTTTAGGTAGTTGTCTCTTATTGTAATGTATCCCCCCATTTTCTGCTCCGGTAACTGCTGTCAAATTTTGGATTTCTCATAACCTTCTGTCCTAGTAACATTGACTACCAGGACAAATAGAGAGATGAATCTTCCCTGTGGGGTCAAAGACAGCAATAAAAACCTGACATGGGGTTTAACACTTACACACTCTATCCAAAGCTAAAAAAAAGCATAGCCAACTGGATCTGCAGGGTGTATAAACATGCATGACACGGATTGTTGTGTAACGATAGGAATAACAGCCCATGCAGCTGCTATGGAGTCTGGGATGGGAGAGGGCCCATCCCACAGTACAGTTTACAGTTTGAAAGGGCTGAGGTCCGACCTTAAGATACTTTTGCTAGTCATAGATCTCCTTATGGGCAGCATTTACTTATCTATCTTAGCAGTGTAGACTTTTTTGCCCACTGAATTTCTGAGTGACAGAAATGAAGTTAAAAATCTCAGAGTTTCACCTTTCAATCCTTTCAATAAAACCTTTCAGAACAGCAGAGATGTGTGGTTCTACAAAAAAGATTAAAGCCCAACAAAAATGAACTATTTCCCATTTTATTAATCTAATTTCACCATATTACCGTTCTCCTACACCAACACATCACTCTTGAGTACTAAAAAAAGCCTGTTTGTCAAACTCAATCACTGCTAGTAAAGGCTATGTACTTTGTAACACTACTTACACAAACTAGCTGTATAGACTTTAAGGAGTTTTAGGGTTGCGTTTCTTCATTTCTTGGCAATATACCATTCAATTTACCATAATTGTTACATCTTTTCCTGTGATGACATTATAAACCTCCTAGAATAAATATATCAAATGTCCCATTCCCGTCCTGCATCCACCTTTAACCCATCCTGTAAGACTACATTTATGTCTTGAAAATAAGGCTATGATGCTGCAAGTCCTCAATTTTTCTTTAGCTGTTGGATAAAAGTGGGTAATATATCAGGACAACGCTGTACATACCGTAGAACGCCATGAGAAAGTTAAAGTCCAGCACCAACATGGTGTAAAGTAAAATTGCAGTACTTTATTCGTTGTCAATCAAGACATCAAAAAAATCCATCCAGTTTAAATATTGACGCGTTTCAGCCCCACAAACTCTCTGCCTCTGGGCCTAAGGCCCAGAGTTTGTGGGGCTTTAACATGTCAATCTATACACTGGATGGATTCCTTTGATGTCTTGATGGACAACGAATAAAGTACTGCAAGTTTACTTCATACCGTGTCGGAGCTGTACTTTCACTTTTCTCATATATTTCTGTTTTACCTGTGTAGAAAGACATACTCGTTTAAGTCTGCTTTTCGGGTCATTCATGGGCACCGCTTCCTGCTGAGGGGACAACTGATCCAGATGTGAAGGTTATCTCTCACTGTACGAATTCTCTACTGTCCCCACTCAATGACATCACTCCATTTGGGACCCTGAGAGAACCCGCCATTGGACAGCCAATAGGAAGTGTCCACATCACATAGGCTGGACCCCCAAAAAAGGTCTTTGTTGGAAGAAAACCAAAAAGGAGTGAAGGATTAGGACCCAAAGTCACCTGACCATGGGTTTAGGTAAGTAACAAGGATATTTAGAGTTTTTTCATTCCAACTGATCAACTAGATGGTAGTGGGAGGGTGGGATAGGAGGAGGTTGTCTTTTGCCTGGAGTTGGGCTTTTGAGCAGCTAGTGTTTTAACAGAGTTTGTATCAGAGTTTGAGAGTAATTGGGTTGATTTTTTAAAGGCAAATAGGCCATTCACTTTGAAGGGGAAGTTGTATCTTGCATGTGAAATGGGTGCTGAAATTTCACTTTACAAAGAACCCTCAATCCTGTACATCGAATATAAAATATTTAATGTTTTCTATACTTCTCCTTTGATTTTCTCTGTCACTAAAATAAAAAATAAAAATTGTTTTGATCCCAATAACTATTATAAAAATCTAATGAACATTCCCAGTGGTGTATGGTCAACTTAAAGTAGAAGTTTAGCCTAAAACTA
The DNA here is from genome assembly GCA_028564925.1 of Lithobates sylvaticus. Taxonomy (NCBI): domain Eukaryota; kingdom Metazoa; phylum Chordata; class Amphibia; order Anura; family Ranidae; genus Lithobates; species Lithobates sylvaticus. Next base: position 42,948,041 of record CM053032.1, on the reverse strand, counting down.
CAATCTCTAAATTTACTTGCAGCCACAATCTAAAACTAAGCAAAAATCACTATACATACCTTTTCTGAAGCCGCTCCAGTCTGGTCCCACGCTGAGCTGTCAGTGGCGGCTTTCTTTGTAGGCCTGTGCAGAAGACGCAGCCGACAACAGAAGCCTCATAGTAACTGTGACGTCACTTCCCAGGCATTTCCCAGCCGACAACAGCCTCCTGGAGACTGGACGGCATCAGAAAAGACATGTGTAGCGCTACCCCTGCAGGAGCCGCTTAAATATAATTGGTTCTGTAATCTGCCTCTCAACCCCAAGAACAGTCTCACCCATCTGGCACACCTGGCAATAATGTTAGTGCGAGCAATACAGTAAATTGACACAAATTATAGTAAAACAGAAATTATCTTTACTGTGAAATCTCTTAAGAATGAAACAAACAGTAGCAGTATAACTGAATCATAAACTTAAGCGAATCATATCTTAAGTGAATCAACTAAGTGAAGATGTCTGAAGGTTAAGAGTGATAAACTCAATGATACTATCTGGCTGATTTCAGGGGACTCCTCAAGGAGAATGACCCTGAAAGCAGAGGTAACCACACAAAAATGACAAATTGCAGTATGAACAATAAAACTTCAATAGGATAACCACCATCCCCACCATCCCCACTTAAATTGAGATCTATGAGTCCAGGTAGGAGGAGGGCAGAGGAATGACCCTTTCTTATGTCAGACCTTTCCCTTCTGTCCCCTGACACCACAGTCCCAAAGAATCGCAAACACTGTACCTAATTCAGTTTAATAATGTAACTTCCAAGTCAGATTTCCACGCTCATTCACTATATATCCTGAGCCCGGGGTGTATGTGTGTGCCCGTATGGCACCAGTGACTTAAGTTGTATTCCCTTGGAAGAAGAAGGCCAAGAATCTTCAGCTAACTACTTTAGTTGGTGCACTAAGGTGTCCTGTTTGGTAGGAGTGGTATACAGTGTACTGGCAGTACTCAGGTAAGCACGGCGGCTACTGTGACTACCCAACTGAGTGTAAGTGGGGCACAAATCCTCCTAGTAGATGAGTTGGAGAGACAACAACAGTGTCTGCATACAGTATTCTATCTTGTGAAGGAATGGGCAAGTGCCTGCTCACCAATTCTGCGACCAAGGCCTCAAGGGAGATGTCCTGGCAGGTAGGCTCTGCAGGAAGGCTCTTCGGGTTGCCCGACTGGCTACCCCACAACCGGAACACTTTGCGCCGTTTGTACAGGTGCACCTGGAGATGCAATGAGAATCTCCTCGCAGGCAGGAGGTCCCCAATCGCACTCTCCCCTGGGTCCGGTCTTCTCCCTTGTCTCATGGTCTTTGCCCAGCTCCCAGGCAGCCTCTTGGTAAATTTCTCTCGCCGTCCTGAGGGCAGGCTGGATTGTGTAGATTTGCCCCCATAGTGGGGCTGCTTGTGCTGGGGACTACATGTCTCACAATTCCTTACTCCTGCCGTCCTGTCTCTCCATTGATCTGCTTCCCCCTGCCAATGAGGAAGATGGGGAGGGAGCAGAACAGGCCTTTGGGTCTCTGTGAGCGCCACTTAGCGCTCTTTACAGTCCGAGTAGAGGGAGAAGCCTGCTGACAGGCTCCTGTGTCCCTGTGAGCCTGTCAGTGTTGATATCAGGAGGTGCAGGGCTGTGGGTGGGCTGAGTGGCACCCACTACATATGTATAGTGATTTTTGCTTTACAGGGCTAGATAGTATAGTATTAGATTGTGGCTATAATTAGATTTAGAGATTTTAGTTTTAGGCTGAACTTCCACTTTAAGCTAGAGATCCCCATCAAAGTTTTGTTATGGGGCCCCATGAGTTTGTAGTTATGCCTCTGATTACAGATATTCATTTTTGGATACCAGTTCATGGAGGAAAAATCTTCCAACAGCCAGCATTTTTCTAATATTTTTCCCTACGGTTATGGGTAGCATTTGCATTTTGAGCCATTACAAGAGAACATTGTGGAACAAATTATATTGTTTAAATGATATAAAATGTGCCAAGCTCATTGAGAATACATTTAGGAAATATTGTACGATATACTTTCTTGCAGTCAATTAGGATGATTAAAAACATTTGTAATTATAGGTGACTTATGTTTTTCTATTGTGTCTCCCCTGGTTATATCCACAGTCAGCCTGAAATGTTCAAATGTGGCCTGCGAGATAGCAGAAATTAACGTTGACATTTCAGTGGAGTGGAGTGGAGGAAAATTACCACTAAATATACTACATGTACTAATCTGGAGGAAATCAAAATGTCTCTGTTGCCCATAGCATCCAATCAGATTAAAACTGACATTTTGCAAGTGTCAGTGACAGAATGGAGGCTAGTATTTCATTGGAGGTATGGGCAACATATTTTATTTCATATATCTATTTAAAAAAAAAGCATAATTAAAGTACATATAAACTCAATCACTAGCATTTCAGATAAGCTTTTATATGTTGATGTAATTTAAAAGCAGTTTTCAGTCCTTTTCATTCTTCAGCTTTCAATAAAAAAGAATACTTGGTGATCCTGCCAGGAAGGACCTTGTTCGGGCACTTCCTGTTATGGGGTGACAAGTTTCCCAGTTGTACTCCCGCATATTCACTCTGTCACATGTTCCCCTAGTGGGGACAACAAGCAAGCATGCTGACACACAGCTGTATAAGCATGGTCCACCATTGTCCCCATCAGGAAGAGTCCAGAGCAATGCTGCAACAAATGCTGGTAGGCAAGAAGTGACTGAAAGAGGAGCAACAAGATACAACGTACACAAAATGGAAAACTGTATTTTCTACATTAACCAGTTCCCACCCAGACCAATTCTGATATTTCTCTCCCACATATAAAAATCTGCATTTTTTTTGCTAGAAAATTAGAACCCCCAAACATTATATATATATATTTCTACAAGAAACCCTAGAGATATTATATTTTGGGAACCTGTGTTGAACTTTCGACATAAAGGAGCAACTTGACAGCAATGTGGAGAGTTCAATATATATCTGGTGATGTTGGCCCCCAAAACGCATTGGCTGTTCTTACATGCCTTTTCTTTACCAACAATTAGAATTATCTTGGACCCTTTCATCTGGTTTCGGTCTGGCGCTCCTGTATTTTATTTGCTGTTGGTTTTCCTGCTGGGGAGATTGACCCTGTCTGTTTGACCCAGTGACTATTAATGGGAAATCCAACATTTTACAATTGTCACCAAAACAGTAGGTAATAGGAAATCTTCCAATGGGGACACCTGTTTTGGTGACAACTGTCTAATGAGGGAATTCCCCACACTTTGTAGAGATTTGCTCCCCCCTTCCTGTAGCATCTTCAAGTTAAGAATTTAAGGTAAATCTCCCCAATGGGTCACAAGCAGCAAAAAAAAAAAAATACCTTAATGTTCTGACTTATAAACATTTGAAGGTTTAGCTTTACTTTGATTGCATGAATTATGTCCCTTGAAACAAGACCTGTCTGGTATTAAGAGAATTTAGCTAAACTACGGTAAATATCGTGACCTCTTTGTAATACATCATAATGGCTTTTACTTGGCTGACAAAGCAAAGATTTGCCTTTTTATATACATACTGTGCATTGTTCAGCACACCGGTGCAAAGTGGCCAAAATTACTCCCAATGATATAAATTATTTCAATTAAATACTCCTTTGGGCCACTAGAGCAAAGTATAATATAAATGATATGACTTCATTAAACCCACTTTAGATCTGATTAGGCTGTCATTTCCTACTAAGGCCTGATCTATTTCTTTGAATTATTTAATATTTCCTTATTGACATAATCCTCTTCAAGTTTCATTCGTTGCTTACTTTCATTTTACTAATACCTCCATGACATGATGTCATTTTAGGTGTCAGAATTGCTGGAAAAGTAAATACAGTACAACAATATGATGATGTAACGGTTTATGCAATTTTATTTTCACAAATCCTTATGCTTTGTCCAAATGATCATCTGTATGAAGACAGCAATGCGGGAACTGATAAAATCTCTAAATGTAATTGTGTATCATTTCTCATGGTTCTTGACTATAGGAGAACTGAAAACAAGTCAGTTCACTCCCTGACAGATCGAGTGACAGATTGAGGCCAAATGCACACTTCCACATTGCAGTAACATATGTATTACCACAACATGTGTTAACATATCTAATGCGTGTTGCTGCATTGCGGTTCCATTCATTTTCAGTGATATTGCACCTCAACATAAGATCTTGATGTCTCAAGCAGATGCTGCTGGCTAGTAACTCTCCCGGTCCAGCAATTAGCTTGCCAACATAGATTCACACTTGAAAGCCATATTTTGAGCCCATTCAAGACTCTTATTTTAACTAAAGCCCTGATGAGTAAACTATTTTTTTATCATTTGGTCTGGTGCTCCTTCCATTGGTGCATGTTCATTATCTGATGGGAGACACATAACCTGAGTCAGTGAGCTCTCCAAATGTTTTTGTCCTTTCCTTATTTTGTATGAACTCACATCAAAGTCCAAGTACCCCTTTAATGATTTTTTCTTCACCTTCACCTCCTCTGTTTGATTTTTATTGGTGTCCATGTCCCTGTTAGGGATATACACTTTTTTTATCATTTGTTCTGGTGCTACTTCCAATGGTGCATGCTCATTGTCTGTTGGGAGATGCCTAACCTGAGCCAGTGAGCTCTCCAAATGTTTTTGTCCTTTCACCACTCTGTATGAACTCACATCAAAGTCCAAGTACCTCTTGGATGCCTTTTTCTTCACATTCACCTCCTCTGTTTGGTTTTTATTGGTGTCCATGTCCCAGTTAGGGATAAACTCTCTTTTATCATTTGTTCTGGTGTTACTTCCATTGGTGCATGCTCATTGTCTGTTGGGAGATACCTAAACTGAGCCAGTGAGCTATCCAAATGTTTTTGTCCTATCACTACTTTGTATGAACTCACATCAAAGTCCAAGTACCTCTTGGATGTTTTTTTCTTCACCTTTACCTCCTCTGATGGGTCTGTATTGCTATTCTTGTCCCTGCTAGGGATATAGCCTCTTTTTATTTGTCCTGGTGACCATTTTGAGATGTCAACAGAACAAGAATAGAGAGGATATCCTCCTATGAAGATATCTGTTCCTATGACTACTGTTTAAAGCTGGCCATACATGGATTGAATTTTGGTTAATCTTTGTAAATCTGTTGAAAATCTAACCATTGGTGACCCTTCTAAAAACACCTGAAAACTTAACTTAACAGATCGAAGGAGCTGGGCAAACAAAAGCCAATCAAACAGTGACTGCAGCCAAACATAAAAATGAGATGTGAAATGTGCTTGGGTGCATACAGTAATACAAAAAAAGCAGCAACATACTATGTGATATTTACATCACAAAATAGGAAAGAAAAAGGTTGTGCGAATATCCCAATACATGAACCATATCAAACTTTGAATATAGAAATCAAAGAGTTCATTGAAACTGAGTCCAAGTGCAATAAAGGGAATAAGAGGTGCAATCCAAACATGATCAGTAGACAGGTAGACGTGGCACTTAAATCACTGATATAAAGAATGATATTTGGTGTGCAGTTGATAAAATCAACCACAAGGTGACACCATATGAGGCTTACCAGATCACAGTGACCATTTAATTAAAGATTGGTCAAAACAAGCATTGGAAATATGACATCATGCAGGTCTTCAATGTTGTCATCAGTGAGATAAGGGCTTTCTGATCATCTCACAATGGGTGTATGGGAAAGAAACCTCATTCAGAAATCTATCAAGGTGTTGGTACATTGAAGATAAAAGTGGAAAATCCTCATAGTGTATACCATAACTCAAAAATAGTAAACACAGACAGCGCCCATCTTTGAATGAATGATTTGTATAGCGCTGCAAATGCGAACTGAATCGCCTCAAGGCGCTTGGTCTGTCCTGTGGTGTCCTGCTTATTAGAAGAGGTGGGTCTTGAAGGCCCAATGGTTTTCTTCCATGCGGATGTTGGTGGGTAGAGCGTTCTATAGCCGAGGTCCTTGGACTGCGAATCTTCGTTCTCCCTTAGAGTTTAAAAGGAACTCCAGCAGGTAACATCCAAAATGGCTTCCCAACAACTTCCAGTAATGTAGCGATAGTATCACAGTAGGCTCCTCCCTACGCGTTTTGTCATATCTGTCATCATCTGGGGCATGGACACCATGCCGTGCCATCGCTCTTAATATAGGACACAGTGAAGCCAAGCAAACCAATCAGCTACATTCACTGTTCAGATATTTTAACAACTGCCTGTTCAGCCCAGCGTTAAATCTTTGTGTGTATGATCAGCTTAAAAGGGGATTCCCGTCTCTTCAAAGAGATTTTCTCTCAATTGCTGTTGTATCTACAGGACAGGAAGTGAAGCGTCCTGTCTTCAGAATAGCATCCTCACTACTTTATACAACATTTAAAAAAAATGAACTGACTAGTTGGATATTTCCTTTCCTCTGCTAGTTATAAATTGTTCTCTGTAACTGCCATAATTTGCGTTATCAAAGCGGAACTTCAAAAGGGGAAGTTCTGCTTCTTTGTATCATCCCCCGTACTCTTTAATTATTGGATTTTTCGGGGGGAAGGTGGGAAGTTTGGCCTTCCCCCACAGCCTTCTGGGACGCATCACAGGTCCAGAAGACTGTGGGGCCATTCACAAAGCGCAGCACGCACATGCGCAGTGCGAACCGGCTGTGAAACCGCAAAGCTTCACTGCCGGTTTCCCTTATTTAAGATGCCGGCGCCCAGACCTGAAGCCGGGATTGAAGATTTGGCTCAGGTGAGGACAATGCTGGATCCCTGAACAGGTAAGTGTCCTTATATTAAAAGTCAGCAACTACAGTATTTGTATTTTTAAACACACACATCCCAGTTCTGTGAGGAGAGAGAGATCGTGAGTTTCTACGAGCCTGGAACCACGATCTCTCATCTCCTATAGTCAGTCCCATCCCCCACACTTAGAACACACACATAGGGAACACAGTTAACCCCTTTATTACCCCTAGTGTTAACCCCTTCCCTGCCAGTGACATTTATACAGTAATCAGAGCATTTTTATAGCACCGATCGCTGTATAATTGTCAATCGACCCAAAAATGTGTCCGATGTGTCCGCCATAATGTTGCAGTCTCGATAAAAATTGCAGAACGCCGCCATTACTGGTAAAAAAAATATTAATAATAAAAATGCCATAAATCTATCCCCAATTTTGTAGACGCTATAACTTTTGCGCAAACCAATCAATATACGCTTTTTGCGATTTTTTATTACCAAAAATATGTAGAAGAATACATATCGGCCTAAACTGAGGAAAAAAATTAGCTTTTTTTTAAAAAAAAAATTGGAGCTATTTATTAAAGCAAAAAGTACAAAATATTGTGTTTTTTTCAAAATTGTTGCTCTTTTTTTATAGCGCAAAAAATAAAAAACGCAAAGATGATCAAATACCACCAAAAGAAAGCTCTATTTGTGGCAAAAAAAGGACGTCAATTTTGTTTGGGTACAGCATCGCACGACCGCGCAAATGTTAGTTAAAATAACGCAGTGCCGTATCGCAAAAAAATGGCCGGTCATTGAGCAGCCAATTCTTCCGGGGCTGAAGTGGTTAAACAATATGAGCATGGGAGTCCACAGGTAGGGGCAAGGGGGGTCAAGTGCCCCCCCCCCCGGAATCAGGGATCGGATCTTAAATTCAGCACAGTTGCATCCCTATCGGGGTGTGGGCAGCCCGCACCCGGGTGACACCATCAAGGTGCTGTCAAGCCCCCCCCCCATCAAGTGTAGTGTGACTTCGGTCTCTTTTCCCTGCTCAGTCCAGCAGAGAACTCGGCAGCACTGTGACAGGAGAATGGCGAGCTGCGGGCTATCAGAGGTTTCCCCTGCTTGCCCCCCCTTTCTCCTGTCAGGAAGAAGAGACGGCGGCTCTCACCAGGTTCCCCGCCCAGCTTCCTGCCTGCTCCGTTCCTTCCCTATTGGCCATAACTGAGGGCCAATCAAAGTAGACTAGGAGAGGAGAGCATCATAGGACATGTAGTCCCAAAGATTGGCGGCCCCATTTTCCACAGGGAGGAGGCTACAGCTCGATCAAGAGAGATTGAGAGACTGCAGCCTGGAAAAAAGCTGAGAGCGCTACAGGACAAAGAATGAGGAGTGTGCTGGGTGGAAGCCAGAGAGAGAGCCACGCTGCCCAGCGCCACCAAAAAGAGCCACGCTGCCCAGCGCCCCCAGAGAGAGAGCCACGCTGCCCAGCGCCCCCAGAGAGAGAGCCACGCTGCCCAGCGCCACCAGAGAGATAAAGACTGAGCCACTACCAGAGTACAGACATGCTACACTACTGAACAGAGTCGCCCCCGGGGAACCCAGAGTGAGCGATCGTCCAGCCAGAGGGATTACTGCTGTAGTTTTGCCGGGTCTGTTAAGAGGGCCTGTTGGCCATTATCCATTACTTATCCTAGGGACTGTACTACGTCTGAAGTCTCTGACCATGATAATGTGATAATGACATTTTTGAAAAGGGGTGGTGCATGGGTGACCCTAAAATGATGCCCCCCCTGAAAAAAGTTCTGCAGACGCCCATGAATATGAGCCCAGACTTTACATTTAATGCTTAATGATTTTTTCACTGGTCAGCCAGTATTTGATACTAATAGCTCATTCCTGGTTCAAAGCGATGCACAACTGTGAGGGACGGATACATTTTCATGAGTTGCTTGGTCCCTTTCACTGGCTGCTTGGACAGAACTCACAGCGGTCAAGTCATTCATCCATAACGTCATATTAAATTAATTCGATGAAACAGCTGCAGTCCAGTGAAGGTACAGATCACCCACCACTTAAAAAACACAGTCTGGAGCTACAACGGCTTCTGATTTCATAGAATGACACGAAGGCTTGCCTCCACTCCAATGTGTCACATTCAATAAGACGGCTATTTTGACTTGGCCGGCAGATAGCAAAATAATGACCTCATTGAATGCACTTAGCGCATCTTCTTTTAAGTAAGGGTGACTATTACTTCACTGTGGTCTTGCGGACCAGGTGACGTAATGACTGTGGAAGCTGCCTTTATTATTGTTGTTCCGTCTGATCTATTATACAGACATAAAGGGAAGCCCCGGCCTGTTTGGTTTACACATTGTTCATGCCTACTTAAGCATTCCTCTGTGCCTCTGTGTCTTCACTGCGGCCATAATTTGATGTTTTTCTCTGAGACTGTACTCTTTGATGATGGCGAGAGAGGAGCGCTGTTACAAATTAATTTAATACCTTTCTGGCCAACTGTAAAGCAGGATAATGAAATAATAAGTAATTAAAGTGAAGTTTAATTTGCATTTATTTTGCTTTCCCTGGTACCTCCATCTCTTTCTCATCAACATGTTAATGACTTTTTTGCGTAAAACCTTTCCGTTTTTATTACATATCTTATTTTAGACCCAGTGACATCATCACTTGATCTCTGTGGTTCTCCACGAGAGGCAGGCCAGTCATGGCTGATGGGAGGGGCTTGCAGGGTGCTGTACAATGCTTCCTGAAAACATCATGTGATACTGATACTGAACCTCCATGAAAGAACAGAAATCTTTTAACCACCTCATTGCAAGGGACTCCCCCCCCCCTTCCTGCCCAAGCCATATTCCAGCTCTCAGCTCTGTCACATTTTGAATGACAATTGCGTGGTCATGTAACACTGTACCCATATGAAATTGTTATAATTTTTTCCCCCACAAATAGAGCTTTCTTTTGGTGGTATTTGATCACCTCTGGGTTTTTTATTTTTTGCGATATAAACAAAAGAAGAGGGACAAGTTTGAAAAAAACACAATATTTTTAACTTTTTGCTATAATAAATATCCAATTATTTTTTTTTAAAACAAATTTTTTCATCAGTTTAGGCCGATGTATTCTTCTACATATTTTAGGTATAAAAAAATTGCAATAAGCGTATATTGATTGGTTTGCGCAAAAGTTATAGCGTCTACAAAATAGGGGATAGATTTATAGCATTTTTTATTATAATAAATTTTTTTACTAGTAATGGCGGCGATCTGTGATTTTTATCGTGACTGCGATATTGCAGTGGACATTTAGAAAGTAACAAGGGGAACTCTGGACAGCCGCACACCAGACGAAGATGAAAAATCAAATGGATTTATTAAAAACAGGAATCACATCAAAGTCCAAAAACACAGCAAAACAGGGAAGGGGGGGCACACAGCTGACGCGTTTCACGCTAAATACAGCGCTTACTCATAGCTCAGTGCAGTGGACATATCGGACACTTTTGACACATTTTTGGGACCATTAACATTTATACGGCGATCCATGCTATAAAAATGCACTGATTACTGTATAAATGTGACTGGCAGGGAAGGGGTTAACACTAGGGGGTGATCGAGGGGTTAATTATGTTTCCTATGGAGTGATTATAACTGTAGGGGGAGGGGACTCACAAGGGGAGGAGACCGATCGGTGTTCCTCTGTACTGGGAACACACCATCGGTCATCTCTCCTCTGACAGGACCGTGGATCTGTGTGTTTACATACACAGATCCATGGTCCTGCTGTGTCACCGGGCAATCGTGGGTGCCCGGCGGACATCGCGGCCGCCGGGCACACGCATCGGGTGCCCAGTGACACGGCGGGCGCGCGTGGCCCCTGGTGGTCCAGGAAGGTGAGGGCATATTTTTTATGGGTACAAGAAAGCCTGGGTTTTTTTTTTTTAGCCATTACCCGTAAGTCTCCCCACATTCACTTTGCCACCCATTTCTTTTCTATGGGCTCAAATCGCACTGCAAAGGTATCGGTTCATTTTGTGCTTTTCAGTTCGTTTCTGAATGGCCGTTCGTCAACCAGACATGTTGCGGAATCGGAGGAGATGACGTGTTATTTATTATTGGCCTTGGAGTTATTGCTTTGACCCAAGTCCAGTCCAGGAACAGGAGGAGGAGGAGGAGTTCTTGGACCAAAAGTTTGTTGCTTTATTAATCGTGACCAATTATGTCATATGCCTTTGCTGCGGGAGCTCCAGGAGAATAATCCAGATGATTTTCGGAATTATCTTTGGATGACGGACCCCTGCTTTCACCAGTGCCATCTTAATAGCATTGTGGGCCCCTGGGCAAAGTAATGCACTGGGGCCCCCACAAGCCTGCACTACCGCTCACCAAACGCAACCCAATCCCAGGTAGCAACCAGGATCACAAGAATGTATGTCCCCAATTCTAAAGACCTCCTGTCTCCATCCATCCCTCTGTTGCAGGTCCCTCCAACCTCTTTACCCTCCATCACTTCTATCCCTCTGTTACTCTATCCCTCCCTTCTTTTATCTTTCCACAACTCCTTGTGCCTTATATCCCTTCACATTTTCTATCCTCCATCACTTTCATCCCTCTAGTACTCTGTCTCTCCCTCTTTCTTTCAATAACTCCATCCCTCCATCCTTTGCTTCATTATTCCATTTCTCTTTTTCACTCACATCCCTCCATGCCTTGCTCTATCCCATCATCCATCTCTCTGTCACCCAGGCTTTACCTCCATTCTTTAGGGCTCTTTCACACACACGTCATTTTTTACGGACTCCGCTTGCTCAGCAGGGATCGCTCTGCTGAGCCGACAGATGACAGGTCCGTCTCCGCTCACTGTGGAGAGACGGACCTGTCAGAGCTCCGCTCTCCTCTATGGGGGATCGGATGAAAACAGATCTGCCTGTCCGTTTTCATTCCATCTGCCAGAGGGATGGACAATAGGGTTTCCATCCACCTGGATTAGCGGATTGGATTTCAGCGGACAGGTCACCACTGACATCCGTAGCTCCATAGAGATGATCGGAGCGTCCGATCAGGTCCACCTGAAAAACTGACAGACAGACCTGAACGTGTATGTGTGAAAGGGGGCCTAACTTACTCCTCACTCTTTCCATCTCTCTGTCCATCCACCTCCCCATCACTCCACTACTCTCTTCCATTATAAACAAATAAAAATACTCCAATGCGCTTCCACACTAAATTTGCTCACTACTAAATATATGAATAATAAACAACTTAAGACCATCAAGCACAATGATCAAATATATAATGATCATACGTTTTATAAAACACACACTATACATCACATTTCATCTACAAAACCAGCCTGATCTGTGATATTGCTGCTGCCTCCCCTCTCCTGGCATGCTGGGATTTGTAGTGCCACAGCCTGACCAGGGGTCAAGTCCTGGGGAAAAAAGTGTGGGAACTCCCACCCAAGATCCACTCCCCCACCAAAAAAAAGAAATAATACGCTCATATGCACGAACACTTCAAAAGTGGTATTTTTCATCCAATTTTCGTATTGTGTGTATGAAGCTTAACTGTTAAAAAAATCCTCAATAAACAGAAATACGGTAATTCTCTGAATAATCTGCATTCATTCAATTGTGCTTCCATGCAAATGTGAACATCATGTTCTGATCTTTATTGGGGAATGTTATTTTGTATATAGAGTGTTTATGTGGGGGGTTTACACTTTTCATTGAACAGAGTTTGGATAACACAGGGTTAAACGGAAAGGTCATAAATTAACTGCACATTATCTGGACAGAATGCTTGGGGAGATAGTGATGTGTTCCTGCTTAGGAGATGTATGTTAGCTTGTGGGGCTGCAAACTCTGCAGGGCTCCAACACACACTCGCAGCTATTCCAACCCTTCACATAAACTTCCCTCCTGGCATTAAACTTTGCCAGGTATTGTGCTCAGCTTACCACCCCAAACTGATGTTCCTCCCTCAGCTCACCTCTCTCCCTGCATGTCCTGTGAGCAGAATAGCTGTGCTCCTCCTCTGGGTTCTCTCATCATATGGCAGAAGATAGAGGAGGGGGGATTCAGCGGGACACACAGAGCAAGTATGCAGGAGACTGGTGGGGGATGAGGAGACAGAAAATCAGGAGGAGGGAGGAGCGCATCACGAGAGATCTGACTAAACACAATCTCTTAGCAGCAGGGACCTGATCTACCCATCAGCTAGCTGTGATTGACAGGTAGATTGAAGCGGAAGAAATGCCTGAATGGTCAGTCCACCCCTGGTGTGCGTCACTTACTATTGCGAGCTGTGTCGGTGGCTGCTGGTGTAGCACCTGCCACACAGCTTGCATACTTCAAAGTCTTACAGGACACAGCTGCTAAAGGGAACGGAGTTCCTGTTGTGGAAAAAGTACAGGAACTCCGTTCCCATGCGTTCCTGCAGGACTTGAGCCCTGAGCCTGACACATGAGGTGGTCATGCAGGAGAGGAGGCTGTGCTTGGTGAGCAGATAATGGGTAGGGACAGGGAGGTGTAATAGAGATTAGGGGGAGATCTCAGAAAACGTGCTCCCTTTAGAAGCAGAGCAGTTCACAGCCACACACAAAAACGATCTAGTGTAACAGCATGAGACAGGAGCCTGCTACACAGAGCCCATCCTCTACACAGAGCCCATCCTCTCCCCCTCCTCCTGCCTAATAAGATAAGCCACCGACAGGACTGCATGTTGTTCAGCTAGCTTACCTTAGGCTAGGCTGAACTCCGTCCTCCACTGCAGGCTCCACTCCTCCAAATAGCTTCACTCGCTCAGATAGATGGTCGGAGACTCTCGGTCTCCGCCGGCTGCAGCCGGGAACTGCACATGCGCAGTCAAGCCAAGAGCGAGTACTGCATCCCCCTAGATCGGAGCCAGCCGTGATGGGGCCCCATGAGCACTTGGGGCCCCTGGGTAAGACGGCCCTGGGTCGCTGGGCAGGTAGGGCCCCCCAGGCAAGTGGGGCCCCCGGGCAACTGCCCAGCGTGCCCATGCGAAAAGACGGCCCTGGCTTTCACCAACCCTTGTCATTGTTGACCCCCTATATTAAGAAGCAGGACACATGCATGATGCCGCGTACACACGAGTGGAATGTCCAACAGAAAAAGTCAAACGGAATCCTTTCATCATATATTCCGATCGTGTGTGGGCCTCATCGGATGTTTTTTTCGAAAATTCTGACGGACCTAGAAATAGAACATATTCTAAATATTTCCGACGGAACCAACTCCTATCAGGAAAACCACTCGTCTATATGCTGTTCCGACGGACCAAACACGGTGCATGATCTGAAGCAAGTACGAGACGGCAGCTTTTGGCTACTGGCTATTGAACTTCCTTTTTTCTAGTCCCGTCGTACGTGCTGTACGTCACTGCACACTTGACGATCGGACTTTGGTGTGATCGTGTGTACGCAAGACAGTTTCAGCGGAACTCCGTCAGAACTCCGTCGAAAAAACCTTCAGAGTTTATTCCAACGGGAAAACCGGTCATGTGTACGTGGCATGAGGCTTTTATTGAATTTTTTGGTTGAATAATAATGATTTGATTTGTTATATTTTCTATATTTTTGGATGCATAGAATGCACTTTTTGGTTAAGTTTTATTGGCAGACAGCATGTCTAATTTTATTTGTTTTCTTTTTTTAATGCACAATAAAAAAATTGTGGAGAATAATACTTGGCTATGTGTTTTACTTCAAATGACAGTTTGGGAGTCGGCAGTTACATTTAAAAAAATACAATGTAAAATTGACAAGGGACACCAACATAGTTGTATCTTTCATTTTAAAAACTAAGGGATAATGTTGTTGTGGTAACTTGCCCAAAAAAAACCCAAAAAAACAAAAAAACAAGCATAATAAATAATATTATTCTTGATATCACTAGAAAAAAAAAAGCCTTTGAAAAGCTGCATTTCAATATTTCATAATTTGCCACGTCACGAATGTTAATTCTCCATTACGAACGCTAGTTTACAAGACCGACTACTTCTGGCTCGTCCTTGCTTCCGAGCATGCGTGTTTGTACTTTGGACTTTTGTCCGACGGACTTGTGTACACACGCTCGGAAAATCTGAGAACAGACATTTGTCCGCGGAAAATTTTAAAACCTGCCATCCAACATTTGTACGTGGAAAATCTGACAACAATTGTCCGATGGAGCGTACAAACGGTCAGATTTTCCGCCAACAGCCTGTCATCACACATTTCCCCTCGGAAAAGCCGATTGTGTGTATGCCGATTTAGTACCACATCGATCTCATCTTAAAAACTAGAACTGGGCTCCTATCTCCGGAGATCTCTATCCAGCATAGGCAGCTCTCTCAATGAACACATCTGTTCTGATTTAGTATAAAATTGCATCTATCAAAGACTTTGTACATAGGGATTAAATGTACTTTTGTTTTGGCAAATGCACAATAAAGAACAATTCTATGCATATTTGTCAACTATATGATCTCACAGAACAAACAGAGTCTGGAAACTTAATCTGTACCTACCCCTTGCGCTGCCTTTTCCAATTTTTATTCTTCATCCACAGTGCCATGTCAGGAAGCCCATCACGTCTCGCTGATTGATCTGCAAAAATCCCAGAGTACATATGACCTTCTAACAGCGTATCATTTCCATGCCATATCATAGCTGGAGAAATGTCGTCTTACACTTTTTCACTGTTAGCGTGAGGGGGGGGGGGGGGGGGGTTTGAATTCTCCTTTATTACTGAGTGGAGTTAAAAAAATACTGAGACTTAATCTCACATTTTAGCATTTATTAAAGTAACGATGAAAAGAAAAGTCAGCGCAGTACAAATGTGGCCCTAAAATGGGAACTTAGAAGTTCCTATACAAATCTTTAGGTCCGCCTTTAATATTCATGGTTCAGTGGAACATTAGGGTTCCTCCTGAGGTTTTTAGGGGTTCCTCAAGCTGTAGAAAATGGACCTCCCACCTACAATGACCACCAGTGCAAAGTGGCATTGTTCCACTGACCACCAAAGTAGAAGGTTGTTTTTACCGCAAGTGCTAGAGGACACCCTCTCTAGTTTTAGGGGATACCATCACTAGTGTTATGTGACACCACTACTTCTGTTAGGGGACAGCACCACTAGTGGTAGGGGACCTTATTGCTTGGTTTAAGGAACACCACTGCTAATTCTAGGGGACACCACCACTTGTGTTAGGGGACACCACTACTGGTGTTAGGAGAAACCACCACTTGTGTTCCAGTGACCACCAAAGAAGGGGGTTGCTTTTACCACTAGTGTTAATAGACACCCTCACTTGTATTAGGGGACACCACTACTAGTCTTATGGGACCCCACTACTTGTGTTAGGGAACACCACCACTATTTTTAGGGGATACAACCACTAGTGTTATGAGACACCACTACTTGTGTTAGGGAACACCACCACTAATTCTAGGGGACACCACCACTTGTGTTAGGGGACACCAGCACTAGTGTTAGGAGAAACCACCACTTGTGTTAGGAACAGGGCTGCTGTTAGAAATCATGGGGCCCCCTACAGCCTACCTAATTGGGCCCCCAGCCCCGCTCCTGACCCAGCATACCTACCTAAAAGAATGCAGCTTTGTCTTCCAGGAGGACAGAAAGAAGCACTGGTGCTCAATTAGGGGAGATGGTGGGGGGGGGGGCGGTCCTGGTGCTTAATGGGGAGAGATGGGGGATCCTGGTGCTTAGTGAGGAGAGATGGGGTCCTGGTGCTTAGTGGGGAGAGATGGGAGGGTCCTGGAGCTTAGTGGGGAGATGGAGGTGCCCTGGTGTTTAGTGGGGAGAGATGGGGGGTTCTGGTGTTCAGTGGGGAGAGATGGCGGTTCCTGGTGCTCAGTGGGGAGATATGGGGGTCCTGGTGCTTAGTGGGGAGAAGTGTGGAGTCCTGGTGCTTAGTGGGGAAAGGTGGAGGGTCCTGGTGCTTAGTGGGGAGAGATGGGGTCCTGGTGCTTGGTGGGGAGAGATGGGGGTCCTGGTGCTTAGTGGGGAGAGATAGGGGTCCTGGTGCTTGGTGGGGAGAGATGGGGGTCCTGGTGCTTAGTGGGGAGAGACAGGGGGGTCCCAGTGCTTAGTGGGGAGAGGTGGAGGGTCCTGGTGCTTTGCGGGGAGAGGTGGAGGGTCCTCTTGCTTGGTGGAAAGAGATGGGGGTCCTGATGCTTAGTGGGGAGAGATGGGGGTCCTGGTGCTTGGTGGGGAGAGATGGGGGTCCCGGTGCTTAGTGGGGAGAGACAGGGGGTCCCAGTGCTTAGTGGGAAGAGGTGGAGGGTCCTGGTGCTTTGCGGGGAGAGGTGGAGGGTCCTGGTGCTTGGTGGAAAGAGATGGGGGTCCTGATGCTTAGTGGGGAGAGATGGGGTCCTGGTACTTTGTGGGGAGAGGTGGAGGGTCCTGATGCTTAGTTGGGAGAGATGGGGGTCCTGGTGCTTTATGGGGAGAGGTGGGGGGGTCTTGTTGCTTAGTGGGAAGAGATGGTGGGTCTTGGTGCTTTGTGGGGGAGGTGGAGGGTCCTGGTGCTTGGTGGAAAGAGATGGGGGTACTGGTGCTTGGTGGGGAGAGATGGGGGGTATTGGTGCTTAGTGGGGAGAGATGGGGGGTATTGGTGCTTAGTGGGGAGAGATGGGGGGTACTGTTGCTTAGTGGAGAGAGATGGGGTCCTGGTGCTTAGTGGGGAGAGGTGGAGGGTCCTGGTGCTTTGTGGAGAGAGATGGGGGTCCTGTTGCTTAGTGGGGAGAGGTATAGGGTCCTGGTGCTTTGTAGGGAGATATGGGGGGTCCTGGTGTTTGGTGGGGAGAGATGGGGGTCCTGGTGCTTGGTGGGGAGAGATGGGGGTCCTGATGCTAAGTGGGGAGAGATGGAGAGTCCTGGTGCTTAACGGGGAGAGGTGGAGGGCCCTGGTGTTTGGTGGGGAGAGATTGGGGTCCTGGTGCTTAGTGGGGGTTCCTGGGGCTTGGTGGGGAGAGGTGAGGGGCCCTGGTGCTTGGTGAGGAGAGATGGGGGTGGCCCTTGAGTTTGGTGAGGAGAGATGGGGCCCTGGTGCTTAGTGGGGAGAGATGGGGTGCCCTTGTGCTTGGTGAGGAGAGATGGGGGCCCTGGTGCTTAGTGGGGAGAGATGGGGAGCATGGTGCTTAGTGGGGAGAGGTGGAAGGTCTTGGTGCTTAGTGGGGAGAGATGGGGGTATTGGTGCTTAGTGGAGAGAGATGGGGGCCCTGGTGTACTATGTGGGCGGGCTAGAAGGACAGGACGATCGCAGCAACCCTTATGTGCAGTCTCACTGCCAGGCCCCTCTACTGCTTGGGCCTGGTACAGGAGGGCCACCTGTACCCCCTTATCAGCGGCCCTGGTTAGGGGGCACCACCACTAGTGTTAGGGGACACCTCCACTGGTGCTAGGTAGCACAACATGTTCACTATCTGTATTTCTTTTCTGTTGTTATTCATTGCATTTCAAGTTTAGTGCTGAAAATAAATATGTCATATGCAGCAAGTAGGTGTTAAAAAAATAATCTGTCCCTTGTGATATTTACCTAATCTCTACCCTGGTCCTCTTTGGTCCTAGTAACAGTTGATAGTTCTGTTATTTGTCATATGCACATATGCTGTTTTTGTATGTGCCTGTTCAATGTCGCCCCTGCGTGGGCAAACCATGGCTTGTCATACCTTGAAACCTAATAATAATATTGAACAAGAAAACACGATCTGCCTGGAAATCAAATACTCAAGGTACGCCGCCACATTCTTTTTTCTTTTTATTTACAATTTCTACAACTGACTGATCATGTATATCAAGTATATTAATTTTTAACAGAAGTTACCCAAGACCAGAAAATGTTTTTAATGGTTTAGGTCTTTGCTGTGGTGCTTCAACGGGAGTCCAGAACCAGCTTAGCCTAACATCTTTCTATATCACCACTGATGATAATTTTATGATCACAATCCTACAACCAATAGTAATGAATGGGATGTTCTGGAGGCCAAACTTGACTTTGCATACTTTGGTCTGCATTTGTATGGATTCAGGGAACCCTGGAATTCTCTTGAGATGTAAAAATGGACACGACATATGGCGGCTTTGCAGTTTACTAGCATCAACATTATACCTCCCAACATTTTGAGTTGGGAATGAGGGACACCTACTAGCAAACATATGTAGGCATAAGACACGCCCCCTGCCACACCCTCTTAAAGAAGAATTAACCAAAAAAAATGGTTAATTAAATCCACAAGGGCTTTTTTTTACCACTACTATTCCTTTATATTGGCTTTTAACATTTACAAATGCAGCAATTTAGAATTTGAATGAAAGGTTTAGCACTGGGGAAACATTTTTTGAAAGATAAAAAGTGCATTTTATATACAACTATACAGATCAGACCAAAATGAGGGACAAATGTGGGGGAAAGAGGGACAGAGGGACATTGCTCCAAATCAGGGACAGTCCCTCGAAATCAGGGACAGTCCCTCGAAATCAGGGACAGTTGGGAGCTATGATCAACATTATGATAAAATTCTGCTGGGAAAAAACGAATATGTTTGGGTTTTTGCCTTTAGTTATAATTTGATGCTACAAAATCATAGTCTTTTTCATACTGTGGAAAAAAAAACACTGCAGATTGCCACTAACCCATCACACATTCCTCGGCCCAATGAATGATGCTGTCTCAGTGGCCAATTGGAATGTGAAGTTGGTAGGAAGGACAGGCAAGCTTTACCACTCGGTATTTGGCCATAATTGCAGGCTTTTGTAGGATGCTGCAGGTTTGTATTTGCAGCGTTTTTTCCTAGAATGGTTTGGATCAAATCGTTTTTTTAGCTTCTAAATTCTGTGTCACAGCAATTAAATACATAAACATTTAAAAAGTTAAAAAAGATTCCCAGAACGCTAATCTATCTAGAGACAGCAAAGCAGTAGTTGATTGTTTTGGGCAGGCTGGATCTCATTAAAGCCTCTGATTCTGTTAATTCACTTCTATGTGCAAATATTAGCTTGTGCTATTGTTCTCCATAAACAGGCATATCAAAAGCATGTGAAGAGGTCTAAAGCTTCACCTGCTGGCTTAAAGCTGGACTCCGGTAAACCTAACAATGTTCTGCAAGGGTTAACTGCTCATTTCTGTCTATGGCAGAGTTTCTCAACCTTTTTTCAGTCATGACATCCTATTAAATTATGTTTTTTTAACTTTTCATTTTTGTGTCACAGCATTTAAATAATTAAATACATAAACATTTAAAAGGTAAGAAAAAAAAGATTGCTGGAACACTAATCTAGCTAAAGAGATAGCAAATCATTTGTTTATTGCTTCCGGCAGGATGGATCTCATTAAGGCCTCTGATTCTACTAATTCACTTGTATGTGCAAATATCAGCTTGTGCTATTGTTCTCTGTAAACACAGGCATATTATATCAAAAACATATGCAAAAAGGTCTAAAGCTTCATCTGCTGGCTTAAAGCTGAACTCCAGTAAACCCCAAAATGTTCTGCAAGGGTTAACTGCTTATTTCTGCCTAAGGCAGAGTTTCTCAACTTTTTTTCAGTCGCGGCAGCCTATGAAATTATGCACTCTCAAGGCACCCCGTTCTAAAATGTAAAAATAAAACGAATAGTATTACATAAAGCAGCAGCATCCACACATACAGAACATCCCACAATAGTTGCAATTTATTTTTACAATGCAAATATACCTTTGTGCATTGGTACTAACTAGAATTCCAGTGTTTTTCTTCTCTCCCAGTTGCAGTTAATGTGATCCCAGTGCTAACAGAGGGGAGCAGGGGAGGGGCAAGCATGGATGCTGTAAAGGCTTCCAATGTGGTCCTGGTCCTTATTAGCTGATAATATCATAGATTGTTAGGATGCCAGCAGCTGGCCCACATGATGCCCACAGTTGCAGTGATGTACAATAAAAAACTGTCCCTTGTGTAACAAAAATTAAGACAGGTTTGATCCACCGACTGACTTTTGATAATTTTTGGGCAATTTGGGAGAATTTTTAGGCACTTTGCCACGATACCCCTGAGGAACCCGGATGGCAGCATGGTTGAAAAATGCTGGTCCTGGGGATTTGGAAAAGCAGATCTACCTACCCGATCCTCTGCACTGCTAGACTAGTCCTTACAGTCCCTTCTCCCCCATGCTCTGATATTAACATACCTCCCAACATTTTGAGATGGGAATGAGAAACACCTACCGCTACTAGCAAATGTATAAAGGCATAGGACACGCCCCCTGCCATACCCCCTTAAAGGAGAATTAAACAAAAAAAAGGTTAATTAAATCCACAAGTGCTTTTTTCTTTACCACTTCTATTCCTTTATATTGGCTTTTAAAATTTACAAATGCAGCAATTTAGAAATTGGATGAAAGGTTTAGCACTGGGAAACACTTTTTGAAAGATAAAAAGTGCATTTTATATACAACTATATAGATCAGACAAATGATGGGGAAAGAGGGACAGAGGGACATTGCTCCAAATCAGGGACAGTCCCTCGAAATCAGGGACAGTTGGGAGCTATGCATTAAGATCCATGCAGGGTCCTTAGCCCTGCATAGGACGCGAGGATGCCAAGGGACAGTCCACCTCCAGAGCACGGGAGCATGCCCTCTGCCAAAGGAGGATCGGGTAAGTAAAAGTGTTTTTACTGTCCCCTGGGGTAGATGAACAGTTACCTCTTGCAGTGCAGAATAGATATATTATATTCATTACCTAATGATGTCCATGTGCATGTTCCCTGAATCCCTTGTGAAGCAAACAGTGTCTTACTAATATAACATTTTCCTTTTGTCATGCATTCTCAAAATCGTTATCAAATGTGCAATTATGCCATAAAGAGTTTTTCCTCTTTCATAAAGAACATAGTAAAAGCTCTGTGCCGGCACCCCTCCTCCATTGTTCATTGGTCGGACTGTTGCCTAGATCACCAGCCAATCAGTTGATTGAATGGAATCCCCACCAATCACCATTCAACAAAATACTTTAGCAGCTCAGAGATTTAGAATGAACCACCTACAGTAGCTCTTCGACCAAATCAAGGTAATTACCGCTCCAGGTGGTATCGCTTGTGTTCACACTGTCCTAGTATATAGGAGATGAAGGGTGCCGGCTCAGCAAAGTCAAATGGCAGAAAATGGAGAAAGGACGGCCGCACTCCAAAATAATGCTGTCAGGGAAACCGACTTTCCAGACGCTTTGGCCATGTTCCTGTGTTCCTGCGGCCCAGCGCTCCGGCGCACGCACATGCACACTGGCGCTCGCCTGTGCGTATTGGCGCACGTTTAGCTGCCCCTTGGCGGCCTATAAAAGCTGCTCTGGCGCACAGGTCCATTGCTGATTTGTCTTCAGCTCCTGCTACTTGACCCTGTTCCTTGCATCTACTTACCGGTTGTGACCTGGATTGTTCTTGACACTGCTGCTTATCTTCTGGCCTTGACCCCTGGCTTGTTATAATGGACTCCGCTTCTCTCCAGTGTTTGACACCCTGCCTGTGACCTGGACTTGCCTTCTGTCTCCTTGCCTTGACCCTCGGCCTGTGACCTGGACTTGCCTTGTGTCTCTCAAAGACACTACACCTCTGCCTGTGTTTGCATCATAGACTGTCAGTGTTTGACCCTCAGCCTGGTTCTAGCAGACTTGTCTGTTGCACCTGCCATCCTACCAGTTCTTGCACAAGCGCTCACCCCTACTGGACCTTCACACAAAGCTCCACCTACCATCTGGGTAGCCTGTGCCTCTTGGTGCCATTCACTCCCTGTACCACCTCCAGGGGGCGAACTGCGCTTAGTCGCAAGGGTGAACCGCTCTCTGCATCTAGGCCTCGGTAAGTACGTAATGTGTCTTTTATACACAACAAAATAATACATGGTGGTCACCTGACCAATTGTATCTAATCCATATAGCCAGTGGCGGTGCATGCATAGAGGGCGCAGGAGCGCCGCCCCCACTCTCCTGCACCGCTCTATCACCAATAGATAGATTCATGCATTGCATGAATCTATCTATTGTCACCGCTGCCGCCCCCTATTCAGGTGTCCGGCCCCTTGTCGGGAGCCGGGCATCTGAATTACAGCAGGGGGGGGTGTTTTTGGAAGCGCCCAATTAGAGCTGTCAGCTCTAATAGGCGTCCTGATTAGAGCGGTGGGCTCTAATAGGCTTCCATAAGTGTAAACAGCGGGCGCAATGCTGTGCGTTCGCTGTTTACACAGTGTTGTGTTAGAGAAGCGAATACTTCCCTAACACTGACCCGCCTCTCAGCCAATCAGGTTGCCGGGTCTGTGTTACCTGTCACCTGATTGGCTGAAATTACAGGCACTGTGATTGCACGCCTAGGCGTCCAATCATTGCAGAAGACAGGAGGAGCGCGGGAGAAGATATCGGGTTGCAATGAGGAGACACTGCTCGCCGCCTGACGCCGTCACCAGCTGCACACTGAGACAAGGTAAGTGCCGGGCAGATGGCGGGCGGAGGGCACATTGGTAGCATTTAATGGGCACAGTGGCAGCATTTAATGGGCACAGTGACAGCACTTGGGGCACAGTGGCAGCGTTAGATGGGCACAGTGGCAGCACTTGGGGCACAGTGGCAGCGTTTGGAGCACAGTGGCAGCATTTAATGGGCACAGTGGCAGCATTTAATGGGCACAGTGGCAGCGTTTGGGGCACAATGGCAGCGTTAGATGGGCACAGTGGCAGCACTTGGGGCACAGTGGCAGCGTTTGGAGCACAGTGGCAGCATTTAATGGGCACAGTGGCAGCATTTAATGGTCACAGTGGCAGCGTTTGGGGCACAATGGCAGCGTTAGATGGGCACAGTGGCAGCGTTAGATGGGCACAGTGGCAGCATTTAATGGGCACAGTGGCAGCGTTTGGGGCACAGTGGCAGCCCCCAAACATTTTGAGCACCAGCCGCCACTGCATATAGCTCTTCGACCAGTTGAGCTGCTCGGTTGCCTGTGAGGTATTTATTATGGTAGAACACAATCTTATTATCATAGGTGATGTGTATCGGTTGTTATTATGTGGAATGTACAGGCTACAACATATAGAATGACCTCACTGAGCTACCAAATATTTATAGCTTCGTACCAGCCCTACTCTCTCACCCAAAACAGATCAAAGAACACATCTGGAAACTCAAAGAACAAACATTTTCCCTGATTCCCCCAAAATGTGAAAAGCTGATTAGAGAAAGATTAGCCTTCAATGAACAGAAAAGAACATCATGCTCCGTTATCCTTGTGTGGGAGCAAGATGCCGGCACTGACTGCTGCATGTGTAGAATGCTGAATAGGAATCATGAATGGTATTTAAAGTGGACCTAGCATCAGATATTATTTTCATTGTAAGTGCATGCATAATAAGTGATGTATAACAGTAATACCTACACTTATTTTTTACTGCCTACAGAGATCACAGAATTCTCCCTGACAATATAAAAACTTGGAGTCATCTTTGTTTAGGCATCATCCAGAGTCAGCATCTTCCTGGACTGAAATCCTGGCTCTAATGCCCCGTACACACGGTCGGATATTCCGATGGAAAAAGTCTGATCGGATTATGTTGTCGGAAAATCAGATCGCATGTGGGCTCTAGCAGGCTTCTTCCTGTCGGAATTTTCGCTTGAAAAAATTTGAGAGCAGGATCTAAAATTTTCCGACAACAAAATCTGACTTCATCAGACTTTTTCCGATCGTTTGTAGAGAATTCCGACGGACAAAGTGCCACGCATGCTCAGATCAAATTATGAGACCAAAGCTATTGGCTACTAGCCTCCACGTAGTTCCGTCATACGTGTTGAACGTCTCCACGTTCCGAACGATCGGATTTTCCGACAACTTTGTCCGACCGTGTGTATGCAACACCAGTTTCGGACAAAATCCGTCAAAAAAAAATCAGACGGATTTTGTGGTCGGAAGTTCCGACCTTGTGTACAGGGCATTAGTAGACAAAGCAGTTAATTTCACAAATGTCAGACACCACAGATCAGCTCCTGCACCAACCTTTTACCTTGTGACCTCTGGAAGATTTACCCTCCTTCAGGACCAGGCCATCTTTTGCCATACGGCACTGCGTTAATTTAACTGACAATTGCGCAGCCATGCAACACTGTACCCAAATAAAATGTCTGTAATTTTTTCCCCCACAAATAGAGCTTTTCTTTTGGCCTTGAAAAAGACAGAAGGCGCGAAGGCCTAGCGCATTATCCCCAAACAAAGGTTTTATTGATGTACAAAGATAGGTGATATACTCACAAAAAAAGACTTGAATAAAAGCATATCTTAACCCCTTGCCGACCAGTCACCGTCATTATACTGCGGCAGGTTGGCTCCCCTGCGCGAATCGCCGTAGATGTCTGCCGGCCACCCGCGATCGCTAATATAATATAATAAGCGCAATAGTGGGAATGTGTCCTTAGTGTAGGCAGATGTAAAAGCCCTTCATGAATCCAGTAATGTATTCATTAAAATGATTACATGCATTTGAAATAGTAATTTAGTCTGTCTTGGTGCTAATTCCAGAAATCTCTTCCACAGCAGCATTTAGAGATACCCTCCGAAGACTGTTGGAGGTCTGGTTGAGTATATTTATCCTGGATGACAAGCGGGCATTCCTGAAGCAGCTTTACACCAGAGATGAAGCCTTTGATGTTCCATTTTGGTCATTATACCCTACCGATGGTCCATCTTGTTCACTGAAGCCTATTTTGACCACCTTAGCCGGGGTCAAAATGATCTGGTAAGCCCCCTACTTTTTAACACGAGGTGGAGTGATTTTTTCTAGAGGGCTTTCCAGGGTACTTGGGAGTATTAGTAGAAGGCGGTGGAAAGGTGGACGTGGACTTTGGCTCAGCGTGTCTCTCCAAAATGCAAGTTGCTGTGAAGCTGTACATTGACATGAGAAACTGAGAGTTAACTGGAGAACAGTTGCAGTGTTGTGTGCATTGTGAATGTTCATCTCAAGTGTGGAGGTCCACCTTAACCACCTCAGTACAGAGCATTTTCCCCTCCTTCCTGCCCAAGCCATTTTTCAGCTTTCAGCGCTGTCACATTTTGAATGACAATTGCGCGGTCATACAGCACTGTACCCAAATTAAATTGTTATAATTTTGTTCCCACAAATAGAGCTTTCTTTTGGTGGTATTTTTTGCGCTATAAACAAAAGAAGAGGGACAAGTTTTTTAAAAAAAAAAACAATATTTTTTACTTTTTGCTATACTAAATATACCCAAAAAATATATAAAAAAATTTTTTTTCCTCAGTTTAGGCCGATACGTATTCTTCTACATATTTTTGGTAAAAAAAAAAACACAATAAGCCTATATTGATTGGTTTGCGCAAAAGTTATAGCGTCTACAAAATAGGGAATAGATTTATAGCATTTTTAGTATTTTTTTTTTTAACTAGTAATGGCGGCGATCTGTGATTTTTATCGTGACTGCGATATTGCGGCGGACATATCGGACACTTTTGACACATTTTTGGGACCATTCACATTTATACAGCAATCCGTGCTATAAAAATGCATTGATTACTGTATAAATGTGAATGGCAGGGAAGGGGTTAACCACTAGGGGGCACTGAAGGGGTTAATATGTTCCCTGGGAGTGATTCTGACTGTGGGGGGAGGGGACTCACAAGGGGAGGAGACCGATCAGTGTTTCTCTGTACAGAGAACACACCATCGGCTCCTCTCCTCTGAGAGGACTGTGGACCTGTGCGTTTGCACACATAGATCCACGGTCTCGCTGTGTTACCGGGCAATCGCGGGTGCCCGGCGGACATCGCGGCCGCTGGGCATGTGCATCAGGTGCCCAGTGACATGGCGGGCCGGTGTACTGTAATTTTCTGTCCCCCATCAGAAACTGTCCGCATGCGCAGTACACAGGACAACCAGATTCCGAAAATTGCCGAAGATGAACGGCGCCTGCACCGTGAGTCCACTTTCAAGCCCCACCATCCAAGCGGACATAGAGTTAGAATATAAAAGAGCCGAGCACAGCGAGGCCGTGCCCGCAGCGAAGCGAGCCCGCGAGGGGCCCTCTAAGTTTGTGCAGCCCTATGTCCACTTGGATGGTGGGGCTTACACCTCGACTCACGGCGCAGGTGCCGTTCATCTTCGGAGATTTCCTGAACATCCTTCTGCTCCGTACTGCGCAGTGCTGCGCCTGCGCAGTACACAGCAGACACTTGATGATAGCCGGACTATTCCTGACAGAACACTGGGAAGGGGAGGACGTCATATGGCACCCTCCCGTCCTGAGAGCTGCACCGCCTGGCCGTCAATAGACAGCTGGCGGTAGGCTAGTTGTTAAGGTTGGGTGTCCCCCCACGGCAGCCTCAGCCTTGTCGCAAGGTATCGAGAATGCAACACAAAGTAAAGTTACCCCATGTGCATGTGTAAAGTGACCCTGTAACAAAGCGCCAAAGGTAGCCCAGAAGACCCCACCCCTGGGTAGGCCTCTCATGCGACCCTTGCTTGGCGCCTAATGTGGAGGGAAACATGGAGGACATGACTGACATCCACCCCCTACCCTTACATATGGAATAAAAATGTCTTCTATGGAAAGGTCTGTTGTCTAGAGGGAGAAAACACTGTATTTACATTCTATAGGAATGCATTCATACTTATTTAGACTGTGGAGCTAAACCCCTGTATTCCTGTTTGTTGTAACAGTTTCTCAGCTAAATGGTACTGGAAGTTTGTTACTCTTTTAGCATAAGATTACTGTATATACTCCTATATACGCCTCAGATGCTGCATGATATAAACAAGCACAGATGGCAAACAAAATAAAGCAGCATCTGTCAGAGGAAAAACTTACACTTTGTAGTAACTTACACTTTGCAGATCATACCTCCTAGTAATAAATCAATATATATAAAGTCCAGCATTATTAAAAATGAGAAGTGTAACATGAATTCAAGAAAATAAAAAACAATGTGACAATATATAAGTGACATAATGTAAACTCAAATTCATCAATAAAAGTCCATAAAGTCCAAAAATAAAGATAAAAAAGGAGAAAATCAATAAAATATAAGAAAAGGGTCCAGTGTTCCAGAAGAACAGATTCCACAAGAAAAAAAGAAATAGACAATTGCATGCATAGGAGAGCCAGCTTCCCCAGATCCTCCGTGTGCAACAATGTAAAAGGTTGGTAACGTTAAGTCTGATCCCACCCAATGCGTTTCATCATATACTTGACAAGCCCCTGACAACGTCAAGTATATGATGAAACATGTTGGCTGGGGGGGTTACCTCAGGCCTGAGGGGTTGGAAGGAGTTTAAGGGCTGCGAATCCTTGACTGTAATGGGGCTTTGCTACAAAATTACTACAGGGTGACCTAGCTGGTTTCTGCAATCAAGTGTGTGCTGGTGGAAGAAGAGGAGCTGTATATAGGTGTCAGCAGTGGTGTATTTAGGTTTTGTGCTGCCCTAGGCCTGACTAAACCCATGCACCCCTAATTTAAATATGGCCACCCCTTCTTGTCAAGGCCACACCCCTTTGAGTTTAAGTCCCACCCTGTCATCTGTAAACCACACACCTTCCCTTTTAGGCTCCACCTTTTCAACTTAGAGCTCCACCTTTTCCTCTCTCTACATTAAAAGTGGGTACCAAGTGTAGCCTCATCACTGCCCTTCAATGCAGCCTCATCAGTACCCATCAATGCAGCCTCATCATTACCCATGAATGCAGCCTCACCAGTGCCCATCAATGCAGCCTCACCGGTGCCCATCAATGTAGCCTCACCGGTGCCCATCAATGTAGTCTCACTGGTGCCCATCAATGCAGCCTTTACTGGTGCCTATCAGCGCAGCCTCACCGGTGCCCATCAATGCAGCCTCTTTAGTGCCCATCAATGCAGCCTCTTTAGTACCCATCAGCACAGCCTCACCAGTGCCCATCAGCGCAGCTTCACCAGTGCTCATCAATGCAGACTCATCAGTGCCTATCAAGGCAGCCTCATCAATGCCCGTCAATGCAGCCTCATCAGTGCCCATCAATGCCTCCTCAATGCAGCCTCATCAGTGTAGGTTATCAGTGGCCACCAGTGCGGCCTCATCAGTGCCCATCACTGTAGCATATCAATACTAACTTATCAGAGCAGCTTAAGAGTGCTGCCTAATCAGTGGCAAGAGTGCAGCCTTAACCTCTTTAGAGCCCTTACACACTGAAAGTGCCCGGGCGTCGGCATTTTAGCGGCGCTAAAAAGGGTTAAATCTGCTTGCAATATGCTGCTGCAGTGGTGCTTTGCCGGTGGTTGATTTCAATGGGTAGGAGCGGTGGAGTAAGTGCAGGGTTGGTGACCAACCGATCAGGGGGGGGGGGGTGGGGGGGTGCCTGTGTTTGTGACTGGTGCACAGTCATGTTGGAACAGGAAAGGGCCATCCCCAAACTGTTCCCACAAAGTTGGAAGCATGAAATTGTCCAAAATGTCTTGTTATGCTGACGTCTTAAGAGTTCCCTTCACTGGCAATAAGGGGCCAAGCCCAAACCCTTGAAGAAGCAACCCCACACCATAATCCCCCCTCCACTAAATGATTTGGACCAGTGCAAAAAGCAAGGTCCATAAAGACATGGATGAGCAAGTTTGGGGTGGAGGAACTTGACTGGCCTGCACAGAGTCCTGACCTCAACCCAATAGAACACCTTCTGTGATGAATTTGAGCGGAGACTGCGAGACAGATCTTCTCATCCAACATCAGTGCCTGACCTCACAAATGTGCTTCTGGAAAAATAGTCAAACATTCCCATAGACACACTCCTAAACCTTGTGGTCAGCCTTCCCAGAAGAGTTGAGGCTGTTATAGCTGCAAAGGGTGAGCCAACTCAATATTGAACCCTACGGACTAAAACTGAGATGCCATTAAAGTTGTTGTCATGTGTAAAGGCAGGTGTCCCAAGTTTAGGTCAATATTCATGCTTTTCTTGAAGGCCTTTTCATTTTCTTTTCATGTTAAGAAATGAGCAGATATTAGACCTTGCCGTTTGCAGTGACAAGCCACGTGTTTTGTACCTACAACCACAAGCAAATATCTTAAAATTCTACACAGAACTCTTCTAATCCTGGAAACCCAGCGGGGACATGAAATGAAATCCACAGGGTAGAAGAATCTCAATTTTTTCATTTCATAACTCCTTACTGGAATCAGCAGAAAAAGAAAACGCCAAGACCGTCCCACCTTTCTACTAATGTAACATTTGACAATTACCGGAAACGGGGAAGTGAGAACACATTCAAACACTCATTTAACTTCCCGCATATTGTGGAAAGATCAAGATTAGGGGCATTGTTGTGTCCAAGTCAGAGATCTCGTAGTCACTGGCACCTTAATGCACCTTATTGTGAGAACCAGAAATGGGAATGATATGGTGTAGACCTGTCACTGCTAACTGGGTTCGGAAACAAATCAAGGTCATAAAAACCTTTAAGTTTTGCCAACTTAGTAACGCCTTAAAAAGGAAAAAAAAAAATGAAGTCACTTTCTTTTGGAACCAATCAGTGAGCTAATCTCATGATTATATAGAATAATTTACTTCCATGGAATCACAGGGAGATGTCTGCCGTTGGGAAGGTCGAACATTCTCTTATAAAGTTCATTGCAATTCAATAAGTCAGATGTGGGTGGATCATTAAACGTACTACTAAATTACTCTGCATATTGGATACCTAAGCTAGTTTTTAGACCACACACTGCTAACCCTTGACTTACTAAATGGCATATTTAATCATGGTTGCACAATGCTCAAGCACAGCCTCTTTAGAGTCACCAATTTATCAACCTGTTCATGTGTAACACATATGTGCTGCAAAATGAGAAGAAAAAAAGGGTGGGCTTTAATGTCCACACGTTACCCATATGTGTCACTAGAAGGTAATGTTTCTGTGCTGAGAGCGCGCTCAATGTGCGCTCCACCACAGAGAATGAACTGTGAAAGACAGTGCTCTCAGTCCCCTCTAACGATCGATAGCTGGTGGGACCGGCTCGCAATCAAGTGACCACTGTGACAGCCAATCGCAGTGGTCACATGATCGCCAATCCTTCCCACCCCCTGGCATATAGAGCCTAATAAAGGGATGCAGGGGCTGGGCAGCCTATTTAAACTAATGACAGTCTGATAGCGGTCACCACTGTTTGCACGTATTCACACAATAGCTGCAGCTATTGATGGATGACTGAGTCTGGATGCAGTCAGCTGGACATCTCTCCCTTACTGCAGCTAACCACTCTGTATGTGGCTACATAAAAATAATGGCGGCTGCTGTCAATTTGCCATATGTTTAACCACTTGCTTACTTGGCACTTAAACACCCTTCCTGCCCAGACCAATTCAGTTTTCGGTGCTCTCACGCTTTCGAATGACAATTACTCAGTCATACAACACTGTACCCAAATTCATTTTTTGTCCTTTTTTTTTCCACAAATAGAGCTTTCTTTTGGTGGTATTTGATCTCCTCCGCTATAAATGAAAAAAGACCGAAAATTAAAAAAAAAAAAAAAAAAAACATTTTTCTTTGTTTTTGTGATAAAATTTAGCAAATTATTAATTTTGACCACAATTTATACTGCTACATATCTTTGGTAAAAATAACCCAAATTAGTGGATATTATTTGGTCTTTGAGAAAGCTAGAGAATCTACAAGCTGTGGTGCAAATTATACAAAATTGATCACATCTGATGGTGGCCTATCTCATTTCTTGTGACCCGAACAAGCCAGGAAAGTATAAATACCCCCCAAATGACCCCTTTTTTGAAAGTAGACATTCCAAGGTATTTAGTAAGAGGCATGGTGAGGTTTTTGATGTTGTCATTTTTTCCCACAATTCTTTGCAAAATAATTATTTTTTTCCCCCACAAAATTGTCATTGTAATGGGTTATTTCTATCACATGGCATGTGTATACCACAAATGACACCCCAAAATAAACAGGTGACAGGTGGCAGCGGGGACAGATGGCACATTTTTTTTGTTTTTTGTTTTTTTACTACTCACGGCCGCTGCAGCCGTTCATCTCTCCATCCTCACACGCTGTCTCTGTGTGAGGATGGAGAGCGGCGCTGAGAGATGATCTCATATGTTTACATATGAGATCATCTCTCATTGGACACGCCGATCGCTCTGTAAACGACCGCTGTGATTGGCCGTTTACAGCGATCTGTGACTGGCTGTGTCCGAGGGACAGCACAGAACTTACCCGATGCGCACTCTCAGGAGTGCGCATTGCGGAAGTAAACAGGAGGATGTCCAGGGACGTCCTCCCGGCAGGGAGCGCCCGCGCTGTAGCTGTCTTTCGGCTATAGCCCGGGCGCGAAGAGGTTAAATAGGCTGAGTGGCCGCTGCTAATTGCATTCCCTGGTCTGCTGATTCTTGCCGCTGGAATCCGGTGGCTGCATGCATGGGCGTCTGCAGAACTTTTTTTGGGGGGGGGGGGGGCATAATTTTAAGGTCACCCATGCTCCGCCCCATTTTCATGTCTGTATGTACTGCAAAACTTGGCTGTGCCAGTAAATTGTGGATGTCATGTCAGTAAATATCAAACTGGTAGGTTGTCAACACTGTCCAGGATCACCCGGCTAAAGAAAAATGGTGTACTATAGCTATGACTGGATAAAAAAATGAAATATACACATTTATGATATCATAACTTCAGGTTTTGGCTGTGTCTCGGTCTAAGGTAGATTTTAAAGGTAGATTTTAATTTCTTCAATGGAACCATGGAACCTCAAACTAAAAAAGGTAATCATAATCATGGATAAAGGTAATAATCCTTTTCTTAAACTAAATCAACCTAATCAATGAGTCAAGCCCTTGATTATACAGTATAGTTTAATTCATCTCCTCTGGATTACAGAGGAATTCCTATAACATGGCCTTCTGGTGAATACCGAAGCTAACATCTTCCAAAGGCTAATAATTTTCTCTTACACACATCGTAACACGACTCCAGCACACTGCGCCGAGCCCCTAAATCATAACATTTGAAACTAAAATCCTCCATAAATAGATTTGATTGGTTTCCAGATGGGCCGTTCAAGTATATCGTAATGGGATTTCCTCATCTGCACATAATCAAGCCTGTGCTTGTATTAAACAGTTCATTCAATACCATTCATGAAAGAGGATGGGGAGGGTTTACATCAGGCTGCTAGTCAAGGTGCCCATATACCACACAAACATAATGCCTAGTCTGGTTTGGGTTGATTTCAGATCTTCGACAGAGGTGAGCGACCAGATTGGAAACAGATGTACAGAGACCGCATACACCAACAGATGAGATCATTGGGGAACCACATTGAAAAGGAATTCACAATAAATAAACTTTTGTGATGGATCACTGGATCATGGAAATTGTTTACATCCCTAATCATTATGAGAGGTATTAGTGAAAGATTAGATTTAAAATCGCTTTAATAGTACCTTCCACTCATAACTGATATATTCTAGATTGTGAGTGAAAAAGAACTGGAATGGATTGGTGTGCTTCAGCCATGGGTGAATGAAAAGCTCTTTGAAGGTTGGTTGTGCTGCATGTGTGACTCTCAAGGCATAAATTTGATGCAAACCCAAAACAAATTAAAAACCTTAAATAGATTTTAGCCTAACTGTAAGTCCTGTGTTTTCTTTTTTTTACTTTTAGTATACATACATTTATTTCATCTGTTTTCTGCCTGTTCATATGATATGCAGCGTATT
The DNA here is from genome assembly GCA_028564925.1 of Lithobates sylvaticus. NCBI lineage: Eukaryota > Metazoa > Chordata > Amphibia > Anura > Ranidae > Lithobates > Lithobates sylvaticus. The sequence goes on along the minus strand of CM053032.1, from coordinate 42,914,515 downwards.
CTGGTGCTTTCCCTGGTGCAGGGTCCTCTCTCTGCTACACTGGTGGTGGGCAGTCTTGAATGTGGTAGAGAAGGGTAATTTGTCCTGTGAGTCCAGATAGGTGGGGTGCCACACCCCCAGGAGGTGTGTCCATGACAACCTAGGGTCACATGAAGAGATTGAATGATACTTTGCCCCTTTTAAATAATTGAAAGGCCTTATTTGACATGGAATGAGAATACTGCTATCTGCACGATACACAGTGACTACTGTTCCTGCATTTTACCTTCTATTCATAAAAAACAGATAATGGTGGGGCTATGGCTTAACCCCGAGGAGCTCTCAGTCACACATACCCCTCAACTATATAAGGTTCCACAGGAATGTCTCAGGATTTTAACACAATTCCAGCACCATGCGGATCTGGGCTGTATCCTGGAGACAAGAGCTGGACCCAGTGCCGATCCTGACCTCCCTGGGGCCCTAAGCAAAATTCTGCTGAGGGGCCCTCTACCTGACCCGTGATGCCGTGAGCTATGTAAACCATTTGCCATTGCCACACAGTCACACCTGACACTTCAGCGCTCCCAATACAATCCTCCCTCCTTTAAACAAAACAGTCAAAGAATAAGTACAACAAAATAGAACAGATATGTATACAATCTATATATCTTTACACAGTGTGGATCCCCCACTTACATCAGGGTCCCCAGAGAGCCACCCCTTACATCAGGATCCCCAGAGAGCCCCCCCTTACACCAGGGTCCCCAGAGAGCCTCCCCTTACACCAGGGTCCCCAGAGAGCCCCCCCCTTACACCAGGGTCCCCCCCCCCTTACACCAGGGTCCCCAGAGAGCCTCCCCTTACACCAGGGTCCCCAGAGAGCCTCCCCTTACACCAGGGTCCCCAGAGAGCCTCCCCTTACACCAGGGTCCCCAGAGAGCCTCCCCCTTACACCAGGGTCCACAGAGAGCCTCCCCTTACACCAGGGTCCCCAGAGAGCCTCCCCCTTACATCAGGGTCCCCAGAGAGCACCCCCCTTACATCAGGGTCCCCAGAGAGCACCCCCTTACATTAGGGTCCCCAGAGAGCACCCCCCTTACATCAGGGTCCCCAGAGAGCCTCCCCTTACACCAGGGTCCCCAGAGAGCCTCCCCCTTACACCAGGGTCCCCAGAGAGCCTCCCCTTACACCAGGGTCCCCAGAGAGCCTCCCCCTTACACCAGGGTCCCCAGAGAGCCTCCCCCTTACACCAGGGTCCCCAGAGAGCACCCCCTTACATCAGGGTCCCCAGAGAGCACCCCCTTACATCAGGGTCCCCAGAGAGCACCCCCCTTACATCAGGGTCCCCAGAGAGCACCCCCCTTACATCAGGGTCCCCAGAGAGCATCCCTATAAAGCCCCTCCTTACATTGGGGTCATTGCCCTTTACATCAGAGTTCCCCCTTGCACTGTAAGGTGGAATCCTGCATACTATGATGTAAAGGGGAACTCTGGGACTGTGGGGAGGACTCGGGTGACCAGAGAAAGAAAACACTAAGATAAGGGGGTTTACTGATAAGGGGGAAACCTTTATATCAGTGCCCCCTTACAATATTGTATTGACCCCCCCTAGACTGGCCTGGCGGTGCTGTCACTGACCTCCTCTCAGGTGCATCATGCAGGGCTCAGTCAGTCGGCTCCAGCTTGGTGGCTCTGGTTTTATCCCATAGTTTCCTCTCCACAGTCCATACATGTCTGACTTCTCCCATGACCCCCATCCTGGCTGCGCTCCCTCTCTTGACTCAGGGGAGGTCAGAGGCTGCGGATGGGACAGGGGAGGTCAGAGGCTGTGGGGGGAGGGCAACAGGAGAGGTCAGAGGCTGCGGGGGAGGGCAACAGGAGAGGTCAGAGGCTGCGGGGGGGGGCAACAGGAGAGGTCAGAGGCTGCGGGGGGCAACAGGAGAGGTCAGAGGCTGTGGGAGGCTGTGGGGGGCAACAGGAGAGGTCAGAGGCTGCGAGGGGGGGGGGGACAGGAGGTCAGAGGCTGCGAAGGGGGGGGACAGGAGGTCAGAGGCTGCGAAGGGGGGGGGACAGGAGGTCAGAGGCTGCAAGGGGGGGACTATAGGTCAGACGCTGCAAGGGGGGGGACAGGAGGTCAGAGGCTGCAAGGGGGGGGACAGGAGGTCAGAGGCTGCAAGGGGGGGACAGGAGGTCAGAGGCTGCAAGGGGGGGATAGGAGGTCAGAGGCTGCAAGGGGGGGGGGGACAGGAGGTCAGAGGCTGCAGGGGGGGGGACAGGAGGTCCGAGGCTGCGAGGGGGGGGGACAGGAGGTCAGAGGCTGCGAAGGGGGGGGGGGGACAGGAGGTCAGAGGCTGCAGGGGGGGACAGGAGGTCCGAGGCTGCGAAGGGGGGGGACAGGAGGTCAGAGGCTGCAGGGGGGGGGACAGGAGGTCCGAGGCTGTGAGGGGGGGGACAGGAGGTCAGAGGCTGCAGGGGTGGGACAGGAGGTCAGAGGCTGCGAGGGGGGGGGCAGGAGGTCAGAGGCTGCGAGGGGGGCAGGAGGTCAGAGGCTGCGAAGGGGGGGCAGGAGGTCAGAGGCTGAGGAAGGGGGGGCAGGAGGTCAGAGGCTTTGAGGGGGGACAGGAGGTCAGAGGCTGCGAGGGGGAGGGGGCCAGGAGGTAAGAGTCTGCGAGGGGGAGGGGGCCCAGGAGGTAAGAGGCTGCGGAGGGGACGTTTTATTTTTAAAAATGGCGCCACTTGGCGCCATCGTGTCACTGGTGCCGCTGCCGCCACTGTGAGGGCAGCGGCGCCTGAAAAAAAGATCGCCGCGGGGCCGACATGCAACTGCGCATGCGCCCGCCTTTCCGACATGTTGCATGTCGGGCTACTGCGCATGCGCCAGCGCTGTTGCCGCTGCTCGGCAATTTTCGGAAAGGCGGGCGCATGCGCAGTTGCATGTCGACCCCGCGGCCATCTTTTTTCAGGCGCCGCTGCCCTCACAGTGGCGGCAGCGGCCCCAGGGGCCCCCGAGCAGAGCCGATCCGCCGCGGGGCCCTACGCAGCTTGCGTAGTCCGCGTATAGGGCGGATCGGCTCTGGCTGGACCGCTTCTTCTAGCACCTTACTCCAACTCAAGCAGACTCAATGGAGTGATCCCCTACTTGACGGAGTCGGCATAGTCCAGGCCAGCCTTTCTCAACCTTTTCAACACAGAGGAACCCTTTAAATACCTTTGCGATCTCAAGGAACCCCTGCTAAAAATGATATATCTACAACTCATGATACATTAGTGTCAGAACCGTTTTTAAGGCAGGGCAAAAGGGGCAGCTGCCCTGGGCCCCATCATTGTAGTGGGGCCCAACGCAGCTGCCTCATACTTGCCAACTATCCCAGTTTAAATTCCCTTATCCCTTAAAGTTTTAGTCCTGTGCTGTGTCCCGATATCTCAGTGTAAACTTCTGCTGCTGCTGCCCAGCTTTATGTAAATAGTCATGGACTGCGGCATTGATATGTAAATAGAGGTGGCATTCATATGTATATCATGTCCCCCTGAGGTCACAGCCACCATCACTTCTGCTGAATTCTGCCCACTGGGGAGGTAAAGGAGCATGCTTGAAAGTCCTGCCTACAACTGTGGTCATTAAGCCTAACATCAGCCTGTTCTGCAAAAGTAAGCAAATTGGAGGTGGAACCCTTCTTCAAAATAACACTTGAGTCTAGCTGCTATTTATTGTATGTCTCAAAGCATGTGGAGAGCAAAATTGCGTGAAAATGTTTGCCCAGGGTCCAATCAATAGTAAAGAAAGCCCTGATTAGTGTGACAGACAGTGAGGTCATTGGGAAGAATTACCCCTTTACAGATGGCTAAAAATATCAATGGTGTTAGTGGGAACTTATCTGAGGGGCAGAAATTGCTCTTTGCTCAAGGAACCCCTAGCAACCTCTGAGGGAACCATATGGTTCCATGGAACCCTGGTTGAGAAACCCTGGTCAAGGCAGTAGAAGGAGAAGGGCAAGAGCAGCAGTATGAGACTTTGACTTCCATGCAAGCTAAGTGTTTCCCACTGACCCATTGTTTACCCCACACCACCCTACTGGGCACTCAGTGCCAGATTTCCAAATAGGCAGAGTAGGCACCAGCCTATGGACCCCATGTTGTTTAGGAGCCCCATGACAGCGGATTGAAAAAATACTAATTTGATCTTGAAAGAAAATTACAATCAAGCTTTTTTAAATTGTTTACAAAAGATTGAACAAATTAGTCAACTCAAAGAAACAAAAACTTTAGATTAACCACCTGCTTACTGGGCACTTAAACCCCCCTCCTGCCAGACCAATTTTCAGCTTTCGGCGCTGACGCACTTTGAATGACAATTGCGCGGTCATACAACACTGTACCCAAATTAATTTTTATCCTTTTTTTCCCCACAAATAGAGCTTTCTTTTGGTGGTATTTAATCACAGCTGGGGTTTTTATTTTTTGCTAAACAAACAAAAAGAGATGGACAGTTAAAAAAAAAATCATGTTTAATAGTTTGTTATAAAATTTTGCAAACATGTAATTTTTTTGCTTCATTGATATGCGCTGATTCGGCGGCACTGGTGGGCACTGATAGGCTGCACTGGTGGGCACTGATAAGGTGGCACTGATGGGGACAGATAAGTCGGTACTGATGGGCACAGATAAGATGGCACTGATGGGCACGGATGGGTGGCACGGATGGGTGGCACGGATGGGTGGCACGGATAGGTGGCACTGATAGGTGGCACTGATGGACACTGATAGGTGGCACTGATGGGCACTGATGGGCACTGGTAGATGACACTGATGAGCACTGGTAGGTGACACTGATGTGCAGCACATTGCGGGCACTGGCACTGTGGGCACTGACAGATGGCACTGTGGGCACTGACAGGTGAAGCTGGTGGACACTGACAGGTGGAGCTAGTGGGCACTGGTAGGTGGCACTTGCATAGGGCACAGGTGGGCACCATGGACCTTGGGCACATTGCAGTGATGGGGACTGATGTCCCTCTCACTGCAGCCGGTGATCGTCTGTCAGAAAAAAAGCCGATTACCGGCTCTGTTGTTATCACATGATCAGCTGTCATTGGCTGACAGCTGATCACGTGGTAAGGGGTCGGGATCGACCCCTTACTCGGATCTGTGATCCAGCGAGTCTCACAGGGGGCAAGCAGGCCGCTCGTGAACGGGACGACGTCAATAGACGTCGTCCCGGCAAGTTAGATCCGTGCTGTAGCCGTCATTTGGCTATAGCGCGGATCTCAGGAGGTTAAAGACTCCATAGACAAAATACTGTTATCATGTAATGTACCCAATAACATAATATACAAACCATAGATATCAGGTCCACATTACCGTTTGTCTCTTAAAAGCTCACCTTTTTTCAGTTGTTACATAGTACATAGTTGGTAAGCTTGAATAAAGACAATAGTCCATCCAGTTAAACCTGTGTTGGTGTTTGTGTGCGTGTAGAAAATCATTTCCCATAGCCCTGTATATTGTTTGCACTAAGATGCACATCCATGAGTTTTTTAAAACTATCCATACTTCCTGCCAACACCACTGATTGTGGAAGGGAGTTCCACATTCTTACCGCCCTGACAGTGAAAACCCCCCTACGCAGCTGGATCTAAAATTTTCTGACAACAAAATCCGATCGGACTTTTTCTGATCGTGTGTAGAGAATTCCGACGCACAAAGTGCCACGCATGCTCAGAAAAAATTTGGAGACGAAAGCTATTGGCTACTGGCCTCTACGTAGTCCCGTCGTACGTTTTGTACGTCACCTCGTTCTGAACGATCGGATTTTCTGACAACTTTGTGCGACCATGTGTATGCAAGACAAGTTTTGGACAAAATCCGTCTGAAAAAACGGATTTTGTGGTCGGAATGTCCGACCGTGTGTACGGTCATTACACTCCCTGGGACTGAAAAGTTTCATACTTATGCTGGGATCACCATTGAGATATTTGTATATTGCTATCATATCTCCTCTCAAGCGTCTCTTCTCCAATGAGAATTACTGTATTTATTGGCGTATAACACTCACCTTTTCACCATGAAAATCGGGTGCAAATAGCATGTGCGTGTTATACGTCAATACTTAAATTTTAGCCGCCTCTGAGGGGACAGGTAGGGGGCAGGACGAGCGTCGTCAGATTACATACAGTAAGAATCTCCTATTCACTTGGCGGCCTCTGTAATAGGAAGTCCCATCTCCTGGGCCGCCATTGGACCACTGTTCTGTCTATCATAGGAGATTCTCACTGTATGTAATCTGTTGGCACTCATCCCACCCCCCCTCCCTGTCCCCTCTAGGCTGCAGATGGGCATCATTTAGGCTGCATTGATGGCACTTGTGAGGCTGCAGATAGGCATTGATCAGGCTGCATTGATGGCAAATTGGCAATGGTGAGGCTGCAGATGGGCACTAACCCTTATTTTGCTTCAAAGTTCCTTATTTAAAATTTAAGCTTTTTTCCTGAAACTTACCTCTTAACATGAATATGCGTGTTAATATAAAACGGTAATTTAGTGCTTGTAGTCGTTCCTCATAATTGAGATCCTCCAGTCCCCATATTAATTTAGTTGCCCTTCTCTGGACTCTAGCACATCCTTTCTGAGGATTGGTGACCAGAACTGGATGGAATACTCCAGATGCGGCTGAACCAGAGTTTTATAAAGTGGCAGGATTATCATTTTATCCCTGGAGTAAATTCCCTTTTTAATGCATGCTAATATTCTTCCGGTTTTGGTAGCTGCAGCTTGACACTCAATGCTATTGCTCAGTCTGTCTTCTACTAGGACCCTAGATACTTCTCTATCCTGCAATCCCCTAGGGGTTCTCCCCACCAATGAGTAACTTGCATTTATATTTTTACCCCCAAGTGCATTACCTTACATTTACCAATGTTAAACTTCATTTGCCACCTAGTAGCCCACTCCATTAGTTTATTCAGGTCCTCTTTTAAAGTTACTTATCCTTCTGTGATGTTATTGCCCTACATATTTTTGTGTCGTCACTCGTCAGCAAACACTGAGATTGAGCTATTTATCCCATCCTCTTTATCATTTGTAAATAAGTTAAACAGAATTGGTCCCAGGACAGAGCCTTGTGGTACCCCACTTACCACTTCTGACTACACGTTATTTATCACCACCCTTTGGACTCGCCCCCACAGCCAGTTTTCTATCCAAGAACAAATCCTATGGTCTATACCCACGACCTCAGTTTTTAGAATAAAGTGTTTGTTAAGCCATTTTTAAAAGGTCTATGCCAGCCCCTCTATTAGAGGCTGGCATAGCACACTATGTAAGTCATTTAAGAAAAAAAACGAGTGTTGTAAATACCGATTTTGAGCTGTCTTCAGGCCGGTCACGTGACTTGCGGCTGCTTTACAGCTCCGATGGATGGCTTCTGTGGGAGGAGCCGTGATCTCCCTCTGACGCCAGCCGGGGAGATCAAGTAGCAGCTCGTCTCCTCCCGCAGTATCCATCCATCCATCGGAGCTGTAAAGTGCCTGCGAGTCACGTCATCCGCCTGAAGACAGCTCAAAATAGGTATATACAACACTCGTTTTTTAAATGACTTACATAGTGTGCTATGCCAGGCCCCTAATAGAGGGGCTGGCAGGGACAGTTTTCATTTTTTTTACAATAATTGTAGCGGGGAGGGCTGGGCTGGGCCGGAGACAGACACAGGGAGGGAGCTGACAGGCAGGAAGGAGGGGGTGAGAGGGAGAGAGAAGAGCAGAGGGGACAGCAGCGTATGACAGAGGGACACACTCTGACCCTGATTTTCCCTAATTTTCGTGTTCAGTATAGAGAGGGCATACAGGAAGTGGCAGGTTCAGGGAGTTTTTTTTTACCGTTTAGAGGGGGGCAGATTACACAGCACAAGCACTGTGGTGTTTAAACACTTCAGCCCCGGAAGAATTTACCCCCTTCTCCTTTTTTGCGATACGGTACTGCGTTATTTTAACTGACAATTGCATGGTCATGCAACGTTGTACCCAAACAATATTTGTGCCCTTTTTTTTTCATAAATAGAGCTTTCTTTTGGTGGTATTTGATCGCCCCTGCGGTTTTATTTTGACAATTGACAATTTAAAAAATATATATATTTTTTACTTTTTGCTATATTAAATATCCCAATTAAAAAAAAAAAAAAAGTCTATATCAGTTTAGGCCAATATGTATTCTTCTACTTTGGTAAAGAAAATCTCAATAAGCATATATTGAGAGGTTTGCGCAAAAGTTATAGCATCTACAAAATAGGAGATAGATTTATTCCATTTTTATTATTTACATTTTTTTACTAATGATGGCGGTGATCAGCGATTTTTATCGCGACTGCGACATTGCGGCAGACAGATCAGACACTTTTGACACTTTTTTGCGACCACTGACATTTATACAGCTAAAAATAGCTAATGATTACCAACGATTACTGTATAAACGTCACTAGCAGGGAAGGGGTTAACACTAGGGGGCGCTCAAGGGGTTAAATGTGTGTTCCCTAGGTGTGTTCTAACTGTGAGGGGATTGGACTGACTGGGGGAGGAGACATATCATTGTTCCTACTTAGTAGGAACAAACAAGCTGTTTCTCCTCCCCTGACAAGAAAGGGATTTGTGTGTTAACACACACACAAATCCCCGTTCCTGCTCTCTTGCCCGCAATCGCGGGTGGCCGGTGGGGATCGCGCCCACCGGCCACGCGCATCAGGTCCCCCACCGTGCAGTAGGCGCTTGCGCCTGCTATGGCTCTTAAAGGAGCTGCAGTATATATACACGGCGATTCGCGCAGCAGAGCCATTCTGCCACCGTATATATACACAGGAACTGGTCGGGAAGCGGTTAATCTGCTTTTTGTGTTTGTAGAATCTGTATTTATTTTTGGGGGTTAACAAGCACTTTAAGCATTTGTGGGGCACTGTATCAAATGCTTTTGCAAAATCCAGATACACCATATCTACCAGCCTACCTTTGTCCAGATGGCAGATAACTTCCTTGTAGAATGTTAATAGGTTGGTTTGACAAGTGCGACCTTTCATAAACCCATGCTGATTACTGCTAATTATACTGTTTTCATCAGAAAATTCTTGGATATGGTCCCTTATCATCCCCTCAAATAGACCGAATTTCTTAAAGGGGTTGTAAAGGTAAGTTTTTTACATTTTTTAAAAAATAACAAACATGTTATACTTACCTGCTCTGTGCAAGGGTTTTGCAAGGGTTTTGCACAGAGCGGCCCCGCTCCTCCTTTTCTGGGGTCCCCCAGTGGCGCTCTTGCCTCCTCCTCTTCTCGAGTGCCCCCATGGAGAGCCGCATTCCATGGGGGCATTCGTGTGGGCACACTCACGTGTCCATTGACACAGTCAGCAGGACTCGGCCCTGCCTCCGACTCCCATGTCACAGTGTCTGAATGGACACAGGGAGCTGTGACTCGGCTTGAGTGCCCAGATAGAAAGCTGCTTGCTGTGGGAGCACTCGACTAAAGGGAGGGGCCAGGAGCAGCAAAGAGGAACCCGAGAAGAGAGGGATTCAAGCTGCTCTGTGCAAATCCACTGCACAGAGTAGGTAAGTATATCATGTTTGTTATTTTTTTTTAAAGAAAAGAGACTTTACAATCACTTTAATGGATTTTATAGGTTTGTCCTCATATTACATAGTTTTGGTAAATTTAAGTAAGATTTACAGCATTTGTACAAGTAGATTGTAGTATGTATTACGTATCGGCCTTAACTGAGGAAAAAAAAATGTTTGTTTATATATTTTTGGGGGGATATTTATTATAGCAAAAAGTAAAAAATAATGTGTTTTTTTAAAAATTGTCGCTCTTTTTTTGTTTATAGCGCAAAAAATAAAAACCGCAGGGGTGATCAAATACCAACAAAAGAAAGCTCTATTTGTGGGAAAAAAAGGATGTCAATTTTGATTGGGAGCCACGTCACATGACTGCGCAATTGTCAGTTAAAGCAACGCAGTGCCGAATCGCAAAAAGTGCTCTGGTCTTAAGCCAGCAAAATGGTCCGGTCTGAAAGTGGTTAAAGTTAAAAGGGACTTTGCTTGCTTCAGAGTCTCAATGCTAAAGAAGTCTAAAGTATTATAATTGTAAAGCACAATGTTGTGTTTTAGAAATGTGCTGGAGTGTTTTTTTTTTGAGGAGCAGTATAATTACAGTAAGGCCACACAATTTTTTTTTTTTTGTTAAGTTGACCATATATCTGCAGATCGGGCCACGTGACCTTGATCTGCAGGAGCTTTGGTCATTTATGGTGATGGTAATATCTGGTAAAAAAAGATAGTCCGGACAGACACCAACAGGCTTGAATGACTGTGACTTCCATCCTGCCAAACCAATATCCATACAAATAACATTTGGAAAGGAATGTTTTCAGCAGTCTTGAGTGTGCTAATTATCCAGAAGGTCCAAAGAGAGGCTTGCCTACTAATCAACTACACCTTTGTAGGCTGTTACAGTCCACCCACAGTGGTGTTTGGGTCATAGATTGCACTTGGCTACAGTGTCAGAAATTTTGACATGCTGGATTTGCTATTTATCACCATCTATGGAAAGTTTATGATACTCTGTTGCCTGCACACCTTACCCTCCATAACTATCTTTAAAGGACCTGTCTTGATGACAACATCCACCCCAGGTAGTGACACATGTTGGGCACTATGTGGCTTAGACATGTCATGTGACGGAACGGCAAGAACCCCAAAGGAAGCTGATGATCAAACTGTGAAAAGTGTAACAAAACGCCATGGCCATATGGTACACTCATCAATCAATGCAGAACCACTTTGCATGTTACACTTTCTTTAGCCCACACAATTTAAGGCCTAGTTTGTCATATTTGCCCTCCAGGTCAAAGCTTCTCATTCCTCCTCTGTAAAATCCTGATGCGCCATTGGAGGGTCCAGCACTTCTGTGGGCTCAATAATCATGGCATAGACCTTTAAGTTAATGTAACATGCAAACAAACAGTTTGTAAAGTCAGCTGGCTTTATATTCCCAGTTCTATCTCGGCACCTCATATACAGGAGCTCTTCACTTTATGATGTGTGGGAAATTGTGCTTAATTATATATCTGTGGACTAAAAATACGACATTACCCTTTGACACATATAATTACACATCATCATGTGGACCATAACATCTGTTTTGTTTAGTGTATAGAGATATCTAATTATGGCAAGCATCTTGCAATGTGCTTATTTAGCAATGCTTTCCTTTGCATTTCTTTCTAAAGTTTTGGAGTAGTAAAGCGTTTTCCAAAATAGGCATTGTCATTCAACAAAAAAAGAAAAAAAGAAAAAAAAAAAACCCTTTCCTTGAATGAACTCATGATTTCATATTTGATTGTTGAATAGAACAGTAACAGAATATTTGTATATGAAGTTTTTTAATTCAAACAATACAAAATCAAATGTGTGTTGTATATGTTAGAAAAATTAAGCTTTAAAGAGATATAACATTACTTACACACCATGGACCTATTTTATGTGATAGACCAACACAAAGTGGTACATAATTGTGAAGTAGAAGGAAAATGATAAATTGTTTTAAAAATTTTTGACAAATAAATATTTGAAAAGTGTGGTGTGCATTTATATACAGCCCCCCTTTGTCAACACTTTGGGGGTTATGTACTAAGGGCAAATCCACTTTGGAGGACGAAAAGTGGACTTACCCACACACTATCACTCAAAAAGTCCGCCGGATTTTAACGTGATGACGTATGACCGGACTAGAATAAGGAAGTTCATAGCCAGTAGCCAATAGCTGCCCTAGCGTCGGTTTTCGTCCTTCGGACTAGCACTCAGACGACTGGATTTTTTAATTGGACTTGAGTCCGTCGGAAAGATTTGAAACATGTTTTACATCTAGGTCCGTCTGACTTTTGGGAAAGAAAAGTCCACTGGAGCCCACACACGATCAGCTTCCCTGTCCCTGCTGAACAGGCCACGTATACCACTGTTAAACTAAAAAAAAAGCATTTTTTCCACTCTTTTCGCATTGATAAGGCACATTGAAAAGCACAATATCATGTCTCCCAGCAGAACAAAAACTTAAACAGCACATAGAAGAAGAACTTTCCTTAACCACTTGAGATCCAAATGACGGCTACAGCGCGGACCAGCTTTGCCAGAACTACGTCTATTGATGTCGTCCCGTGCCCGAGCTGCCTGCGCACCCCCTGCAGGGCGCGCGGCGCACTCTGTGATCAGAGACTCGCTGGATCACCGATCGGAGTAAGGGGTCGATCCCAACCCCTTACCGTGTGATTAGCTGTCAGCCAATGACAGCTGATCATGTGATGTCAACAGAGCCGGTAATCAGCTATTTTTTCTCCTCGTGCTGGCAGTGTGATGAGAAAAAAAAAATCACCGGCGGCTGTGAGAAGGATATCTTTCCCTCTCACGGCAAGCTGCCGCCAGATCACCATTGCCCACCTGTGCCCCCTGCCAGTGCCACCTAGCAATAGGCAAAAGTGCTGCCTACCAGTGCCCACCAGCGCCACCCATCAGTGCCCACAGTGCCACCCATCAGTGCCTACAGCGCCACCTATCAGTGCCCACAATCAGTGCCAGAACAACAGTGCTGCACATCAGTTCCACCTATCAGTGCCCATCAATGTCACCTAACAGTGCCCATCAGTGCCGCCTATCAGTGCCACCCATCAGTGCCTATCAGTGGTACCTATCAGTGCCCATCAGTGCCACCCATCAGTGCCACCCATCCATGCCACCCATCAGTGCCACCCATCAGAGCCCATCAGTGCAATCTTATCTGTGGCCATCAGTGCCACCTTATCTGTGCCCATCAGTACCGCATTATCTGTCCTCATCAGTGCCACCTTATCTGTGCCTATCAGTGCTGCCTTAACTGTACCTATCAGTTCCCATCAGTGCAGCCTATCAGTGCCGCTTCATCAGCGCATATCAATGAAGGAGAAAAATAACCTGTTTGCAAAATTTTATAACAAACTATTAAACATGATTTATTTTTTTCAAAATTTTCCATATTTTTTTGTTTGTGTAGCAAAAAATAAAAATCCCAGCTGTGATTAAATGCCACCAAAAGAAAGCTCTATTTGAGAGAAAAAAATGATAAAAATTTAATTTGGGTACAGTGTTGTTTGGCCGCGCAATTGTCATTCAAAGTGCGTCCGCGCTGAAAGATGAAAATTGGTCTGGGCAGGAGGGGGGTTAAGGTGCCCAGTAAGCAAGTGGTTAAAGAGCCTATTGAAAGCTCTAAGTGAACGGGGACCAGGCGTCTAGACTGGTAGGTGTACGCCAAGTTTCAATCCCCCTCTTCATCTTCTCTGCAAAGGCGTAGAGCCTGTTCATTACGGTAGAGCCTGTTCATTGCGGTCAAGTCATGCAGCAGCATCTTGGGCTGATTCAAAGAATTGTGCCTGCCTATTAGCAGTGACCCGCAGCTTCGCAGGGTACAACATCGCATAAGGTCATTGCAGGTTCCTCAACTGCCTTTTCACATCTGCAAACTTGGCGCGCCATCTCTGCACTTCCGTAAAGAAGTCTGGCTAAAAGGATACCCTGGTGCCATTGAACTGAACATTGGCATGCTCCCATCACATCTCAGCACTGCTTCCCTGTCCCTGTAATGTAGGAGACAGGCCAGGATCGGTTTGGGGGGGGGGCGCCAGGTTGCAACGGGTGGCCTGGAGTGCGATGAGTCCTCTCAACAGGGAAGAAGAGGCAGAAAGTATCCTTTCCAAATACATCAATAAACCATCCTTCTACGAATGAGGTTGGATCTTTTTTTCTGGCAGACCTACAATGCGTATGTTGTTACGCCGCAGGCGATTTTCCATATCATCTGCTCTATTATTGGTGTATTTAGCTAGCTGATGTGCTGCATGGGCTTCCCAGGCCACTGGCGGCAATTTATCTTCAATATCGCTTGCTCTGCTCTCCACGACAGTTGTTCATTCCCGGATCTTTTGAAGGTCCTGTCTTAGCAATGACACATCCTCCAGCAGACCCCCAAACGGCTCCTTAAGTGTGTTAACTGATGCCGTACACATATGCACCACTTAGTATTTCAGCTAAAGTCGGTTGCTCTTGCTCCTCTGCTTCAGAATCTGGATGCAAGGAGGGCAGCAGCTCTGCAGGGCTCGCAGACTCACCATTACATGCCGTGTCTCCATCAGACTGCTTCTGTACTGCATGTGCTGACAAGTGGGAGATCCCTGCGGCCCCTCCCGTGGAATTCTCTGGGTTTCCCGCCAGCTTTTGAGCATAATATAACATGTCCCTCAGTTGGTCCTTACCCTGGTTCTTGAGAGTCTTTTTGGAAATGGGCTGGCAGGTGGACCAGGAGGTGGACCGGGTCAGTAGCCAGCTGGAAAGCCCTGTATCAGATCACTGCTGGGAGAGGATCACTGGACTGTACTGCTACGGAGCTGTGAGAAACACTTCCTCTCACATGCCGATATTGGCCACACCCCCTTCCCTGTCCCTGCTGAAGAAAAGCTCCCCCACAACATGATGATGCTGTTCCACAGGGGGATGGTGTGTTTAGGGTGATGTGCAGTGTTAGTTTTCAGCCACACATAGCATTTTGCTTTTAGGCCAAAAAGTTTAATTTTGGTCTCATCTGACCAGAGCACCTTCTTCCACATGTTTGCTGTGTCCCCCACATGGCTTCTCGCAAACTGCCAATGAGACTTATTATGGCTTTCTTTCAACAATGGCTTCCTTCCTACTAGTCTTCCATAAAGGCCAGATTTGTGGAGTGCACGACTAATAGTTGTCCTGTGGATAGATTCTCCTATCTGAGCTGTGGATCTCTGTGGCTCCTCCAGAGTTATCATGTGCCTCTTGGCTGCTTCTCTGATTAATGCTCTCCTTGCCCGGCCTGTTAGTTTAGGTGGACGGCCATGTCTTGGTAGGTTTGCAGTTGTGCCATACTCTTAACATATTGGGATGATTGATTGAACAGTGTTCTGTGAGATATTTAAAGCTTGGGATATTGTTTTATAACTTAACCCTGCTTTTAACATCCCCACAACTTTATCCCTGACCTGTCTGGTGTGTTCCTTGGCCTTCATGATGCTGTTTGTTCACTAAGGTTTGCAAACAAAACTTTGAGGGCTTCACAGAACAGCTGTATTTATACTGAGATTAAATTACACACAGGTGAACACTATTTACTAATTAGGTGACTTCTGAAGGCAATTGGTTCCACTAGATTTTAGTTAGGGGTATCAGAGTAAAGGGGTCTGTATACAAATGGACATCACACTTTTCAGATATTTATTTGTTCAAAATTTTAAAAAACATTTATAATTTTCCTTCCACTTCACAATTATGTGCCGCATTGTGTTGGTCTATCACATAAAATCCCAATAAAATACATTTACGTTTTTGGTTGTAACATGACAAAATGTGGAAAATTTCAAGGGGTATGAATACTTTTTCAAGGCACTGTACTCCTCTTCTTGGGTGCCTTGCTGGCACTCCTTGCCCCTCCCTCCTGCCAAGTGGCCCCACAGCAAGCAGTTTGTGTTCTGCTCTGTGTTTCCTTTCAGACATGGAGCCGCGGCTCAGCTCCACCCCTCTCTGTTTTCATTGGCTTACATACTTTGCCCACTGATGTGTCTCAGCCAATGAGGAGGGAGAGTCCCAGGCAGCTGAGCCGAGGTTCTTGTGCACATCCCTGGATCGAGATGGGGCTCAGGTAAGTATTAGGGGGGCTGAGGGGGTGCTGTTGCACACTGTAGGATTTTTTTTCTTACTGTATAGAATGCATTAAGATAAAAAACCTTATGCCTTTAGAACCACTTTAAGTGATTAAAGAACACCTCCAGCCCTCAAGTCATTCCACTCCCTTTCTTGAACCCCTTCACACCTATTTTTAAAAAAAATTCCTAAATTCATCCCTTAATCCAGCAGTCTTCTGGCTGGTCTGGTGGCCTCATGGGTCCTATCTGCTCTTATCTGGCTTGGCAGCGGGCAGACCTTAATGCAATACTGAATAGAGCTCTAATAATGACATTTGTGGGGTGTTCTGTGTCTTAGGTGTGTCCATGACAGCTTGAGCTCATAGGAAGGGGATGAATGATGCTGGTCAGTCATGGACATGAGGGGGTTATTAGTGAAAAACACGAAAAGATGGGAACTAACCCAATTTCTGGTTCTTGTTCAGTTGGGGGCTTGTGTTGCAGGTAAGAATGCTAGGTGGACTAGCCACTATCCTCAGTTCAAAAATGTGGACGCACAGTGAAGTTCTACTACCACCACTTTTATTAAAATCCAGTAAGGAAAGCATTGTTGGAGAATCCTTTTGGGTAGGGGGTCTCTAAAAGATAAGTGCATTTAAGCAGACTTGGTAAATGAAGGCCCATCTAAGGTATTGGGAATAGGATGCTATTGTTAATTGTCCACTGAGCTGGGTTCTATTGATATTTCTTGAACTACTGTTGTGACCCTTCAAGTACCCTTGAAGCGGTGAGGTGTAGCTGACAGTGAGGCATTAAAAGCTTTTTTTTTTTTCTTTTTTTAATCTATAATTAATTTCAAGGAAAAAAATTGCTAGACTGTTTAATTGTTGGGTGTTTTATATTAATGTGTCAAGACACTTTGATCTGTCTTTGGGTCTTTGTTGATGGACTTTTTTTTGCTTCAAGTCTGCCGAAGAAGGAAGGCAAAACCGCTTAAAGCAGGTCAAATGCAGTTCAGGAGATCAACTGCAGGTCAAATATATCTGTCTATGAATTCTGAATAATCTCAGAAGGGTCTCAAATGAATGTCAAACTGATGACATTGACACAACCTCAAAGACCATCGACACAAGCCCATTAGGTGCTTCAAGTTGATTTTGCATTTATATTGACCTCCATTGGAAGAAAAGCAGTTCAGATACATACAAATGACTGGTTACACAAGTTCTTACATAATAGTCAGTTCACAGGGCTTTACAAAGGCCTGCAGTTCTTTATTTTCAGCCATGTGGCTGTAATGTGCAAATGTCATTGGACTTAAAATAAATGGATCATTCTTGTTTCTAAGCTTTGTAAACTGAGGCTGTAGAGAAAAAAAGAAAGGCTTGTGTAAAGTAGAACTAAACTCTGCAATACTCACCTCCTCCTTCATTGATGGCTAAGCAGCTCCCTTTTCTGGTCTTTTTCAGAGTTTGGTATCATCTGCCATATTGATTGGCCAGCCCAAGATGATGTAACTCTTGTGCCTGTGCACTGGTGTTAATTTATCCCTGCACCGATGCATGCCAAGAATGTACACTGAGCTCAGGTACAGCTTAGTGCACATTCTAATTAAGTTTTCAAGAAGAAAGGCAGAAAAAACATAGTATGTCTCTTCTGCAATAAAGAAAATGTCCCGATTGCAATTTCTTTTGTTTTAGCACGATTTCCTCTCCAAAGTACCTCTCCGTTATGTCATCGGCACTCCCACAGTATACCTGATTTCAGATTTCAGCTGATATGTGGTAAATTACTATCAAGGCAGATTTTAGGTATTTAGGTATTGAATTGGAAATGTTTTTCATGACTTCTGAATGAAGTGAACTAATGAGAGCTTTATATAATTATATTATATAATTGCATGGAGGGTTTTTTCTCAGTATAATGCCGCGTACACGCGGTTTTCCCGTCGGAATTCCGACGGAATTTCGCTCAAACTGTCTTGCCTACACACGGTCACACCAAATTCCGACGGTCTGTAACACAGCGGCATAAAACACGTTCGACAGCACTATAAAAGGGAAGATTAATGCTTCCGAGCATGCGTCAAATTGTTTCCGAGCATGCGTCAGAATTTTGGGTGTCGGAATTGCATACACACGATCGGAAAATCCGATAGAAAGGTTTTCCGTCGGAAAAATTGAGAACAGGTTCTCAATCCAAAGTCCGTCGGAAATTCCGACAGAAAAAGACCGATGGGCATACACGCGGTCGGAAAATCCATTGAAAAGCTCCCATTGGACTGTTTCCATTGGAAATTCCGACCGTCTGTACGCGGCATTAGACTATCGTGAACAAAATCTTCCTATGGGTAAAATAAGTGGAGGTAGTGGTCTTTTTTCGCTGTCAGTGAATTACATTCCTGTAACTGCCTGTTCCATTTAGACCTTTAGCTCCCAGGAGATACTCTAAACAATGACCCCGAAATAGCACAGACAGACACACCAATGTGTTACAGCAGAATATTACACAGGAAGAAGGTAATTCTAGGAGGAGATTGCTGGATGTCTCCTTCTAAATGACTCAGAGATTGAGTCACAATCCATTGATAGAGGTGTGGCAATGTGCCCCATTAAAGCCAAAATTGTAGCGCACACACGTATTACACTTCCGACTCATTGTAGATGGCCATAAAAGCAAGGGTCTGATTTTCAGACACAAACCCCATGCATGATTCTGCATACACCTAACATAATTTCACTGTGTGTTGGTCAATTTAAAGAAGCAGTGAAGTAATTTTGAAAAAATTGATTTTGCTGAGATATTGCCAAGTTCACTGTCTGCGTAGCTGAAATTTGTTTTATAACAACTATTTATTTTTCTTCTTTTTACATAGTGTTGATTATTATTTTTTTTTATTGTATAAAAAAAAAAAATGAGGCAAGTGAGGGGCCATTTTTTGGTACCAGGACAAATCCGGGCACATCTTTATCTCTTGGTAGTCATTTAAAGCCCATAGAAACCACTAAAAACCATAGACTGCAATGCATTTCACTGACATAGTAAAATTTAGAAATTCTGGAGAAAGGAAAACTCTTAATTTCATGCATCCCTAGTCAATATCCTATACTGTCTATTGGATCATAGTTGGCAACAACAACATATCACAGAACACCTGCTGTATAAATATAGTATAATATAGAGTTGAAAAATTATTATTTTCTTATCTATGGCAGTCATTAATGCACTGTTTGGTGTGTATTTGTTACACCAAAGGTATATAACCTGTTCAGCCTAGACTATACCCTCCTTATAGATTTTATTTTACGTTTTTTTTTTGAAGATAGATTTTTGTAGATACATTTTTTGTAGATACCCATATCCCTCCTGATCCTACTCATTAAAGTGTTTATGTCATTAGAACAAATACTGGTATGAAGTGCAGTCATCTAGAGTTACACGCACATATCTATAGCAGCTTCTAAACCCTGCAATTGCAGCCAAATTTAGATCCATGTTAACAGGCACACTTGCACTTCGCCATATGACTTGAACCATCTTGCACCTTTTAGCCTCCTGTAATTTCTATTTGGCCAGTGAGTACCTGGTGTGTGCGATAGCGCTAGATTAGCGATAACAAGGCTTAGTATTGGTGGATACACAATGGAGTAAGTTCTTCTTTCACAGGGCCAATACCCAATGAAGGTGTAGTGTAGGTAGACTTTGCTATAGTCCTGGCCTGCTACCTCTTTAATAGCGACAAATAAGATGCTCAGCAATGCCAGAGTTGGCCAGTGAGGTAGCTCATCATAGTTATGGTCTAATAGGAATATAAGGAAGGCACAATGTAGCAGACAGCGCTGACATCTAGGAAATGTTGGAGCTTTGACTGTCCAAACGGCTTGGCATATGGTCTTATCTACAGGTTTTTTTTTTAAAGCTGCTGGAGGCATGTAGTTACTGATAGTTGCCTGCATTTCATTAGTCCAAGATTATTCGACATAGAGAGAAAATATTCGACATGAATATTCGACGAAGCAGTCGGCGCGAGTGGACAGTTATGGTCAAATGCTCTGCCCAAAGGCTATAGAAGAATTCTAATGTTGGTTGACTAGTAATAATAATTAATAAATATAAATATTACTAGTGTCATACAACATTAGAATTCTACTATAGCTTGTAGGTAGAACATTCGACCGGAAATGTACGATTGCAGTGACTGCTTCGTCGAATCTTAATGTCGAATCTTTTCTCTCTATGTCGAAAAATCTTGGACTAATAGAGTTAAGTTAGGCTCATTCAACCTTTTTTGCTATTGTCTCTGTAATGTTGAATCTTTTCTCTCTATGTCGAATCTTTTCTCTCTATGTCGAATCAGTTTAGCTGCTCCGTCAAATCTTCTTAGAACATTCGACAGACACCATGAGCATTCAATGACAGATTCGACCTAAATTATTTCAGATTTTCGGACGAATGCATTTTTTAACGAAACTAAATAAATAAAAACAAATTTCGCGAGTAACTAAATAAATTTATTTTTCGGGCGGAAACGAAATTCCGAAACAAAATATTTCAGTGTGCACATGTCTACTAGACAGGTATATGAATTTGGCGCATTCTTCTTCCACTTTTAGAATGTATGAAAGACTCTTTTGCAAAAACTGCCTGCGCCAGTCTTTATGAATTCCAGGGAGAGTGGCTTTATTTTATTTTTTTGACTGCAGTGTAGCTTTAAGTGCAGGTTTTTCTACCAACCAAAGCAGATGAAACTATTTTAAATATTTTACATTTTAAAAAGTTACTCAAATCTGTGTACAATCTTAGTGCTAACCCTCACAAAAATATTCAGTTGTCATTAGTTATATTTTATTTTGGAATAGAACTGTCTAATCCTTAATTTTTGTCTTAGTTTAATGTTCATGTGTGATTTCCATTTAATTGGCCTCATAGCTAGACCGACAAAGAAAACTGTCACTGATTCACATGGCAAAATGATATTGTAATTATAGAAGCCACCGTTTATGTTATAAAATCAGCCTCTTCCTGCAGAACGTAATGTGAAAATTGAACTGCATGCTTCCAGCCAAGATTATATATTTAGACCTCTAAATAAAGCTCTATATGTAACCAAGTGACAAAAGCAAATTTAAAGTGAAACTATGTTGTATAACATACTTCTTAAACAGTTATAGGTAATTAAAGAGGAACTGAACTGTGGAACCTGTGCCGGAAATGGCAAGCAGATGAAAAAGGACTTGTCAAAAGTATTGCCTGTGGGCTTCCTAAAACTGTTGTGTTTCCCATTACTGATTTACCATGCTTTGTTCTGTACTGTGTCTCTGTGTGAAGGTGGCCATCTTGGTAAAGACAGAGCTTTGCTTCCTCATTTCAGCAGGGCGGCAAAATGAGGTTTCGCCTAGAGTGTCAACAATCCTTGCACCAGCCCTGAGAACGGTAGTGACAGCACCAAAGTTAGTCCCAAATCTCATAATCTCAGCATTCAGAGGCAGCATTGTCTAAGATGATCTCACACTGAAGATTCATCTATGGGGCTACAGAACAGAAGTGCCAAGGCTCATGTACTGTGCACTGAAATTCAAAACAAAGGTAGTACTGCTAAAGCTGGCCACACATGGCTCAAATTCCAGCAGATTTCTATGTCCTGTTAGCACCACCCGGCTCAACAACAGTTGTTTGTGGAGGGAAATGGGTGGAAAATTGGGCACAATTTTCATTATAGAATGGCAAATCCTTACTTTTTGAGTTCAGTAGGTAGAAAGAAAACCCATCAAAAAGGTATATATCACAAACAAACACCAAAAAAATAAATGTAGCCAGATACCCTACCTGGCTAGATGAGAAATAAGACAGGTGCAGCTGCAGGCTAAAGCCCCATACACCCGCGCGGATTATCCGAGGACCAGGTCCGTCAGACCATGTCCGTCATACTTTGTCTGATGTTGGTTTTGCGTACATACGGTCGGACAAAGTTGTCGGAAAATCCGATCATTCTGAACGTGGTGACGTTTGTTGCCTACGACGGGACTACGTAGAGGCTAGTAGCCAATAGCTTTGGTCTTGTAATGTGATCTGAGCATGCGTAGCACTTTGTCCGGTCGGAATTCGCTACACACGATCGGAATTGGTGTGATCGGACTTTGTTGTCGGAAAATCTATCCAGCAGGAGATAGGACTTTGTCCGTCAGACAATCTGATGGAAACTGTCCGATGGTGCCTACACACGGTCTGATTTTCCGACAACATTGTCCGATAGGACAGAATCCATCGGAAAATCCTACCGTGTGTATGGGGCTTAAGTGTGATTCTCTGCCTGTTCATGCCTCCCTTTCCCTGCCTGGATAAAGGCTCCCATGGTGAAGTATGCCAAGAAATATTTATTTAAAATGAAGTAAAAAACATTTAAAAGTTCATAGCTATGCAAACAACTCCGCTGGAGCTCCAACTGCGTTTCAAACGGCGGAAGTGACGTGTCACATTCAGTACTTCACCATGGGAGCCTTTATCTTTTTCCCAAATTATGGCATTGATGGCCTGGTACGACCAATATCACATTGAGGTCTTCAAAACAAGTCCACCTAGTGTCCATATAGGTCACAGTACTCTTGAGTATACAGCATTTGGATCAAGCTGCAGTCGTGAGAGTCCTTCTGGCATTTTCCATTGAGGCGTTTTTGACTCCTGTAATGGTGGTCACTTCATTCTGGTGAGTAGACTGTGTGGCCGGTGATGGTGGTGGAAGAAAAACCTCTTTATTGATTGCCGTTTATTAAGAAGATTCTATCCAGAAGACTTTTTGGAATTTGTTTAATTTGAACACTTTTATATATACTTTTTATATTTTTTTAATTTTATTCATTTTTTCACAAATTTTGATTTTGTGTTTTGAGCACATGGTAACAAACACCATGCTGGGCGTTTTCACTTGGACTTTTTATATATGATTGTATTTTAATATTTTTTTTTGCACTTCTATATATATATATATATATAAATTTTCTGGTGGTAAGAGATTGCACTTGAATATATATGTCACAATTAATGCACTTGTATTAACAACCTGCACATATATGATATAGCGAGCGCGGTTTAATTAATTCATTAATTTGTTATTTCTCACTTACTTTTTAACACAACGTGCTGCTCCTATTTAAAATATAAGTTTAAAATATACGTTAACTAATTAATTAATAGGTTTCCATCTGCGCGGGTTGGTGGTATTTTTCCATTTTACATCATTTCATTCAAATGAACGTATTTTAAAATGACATGCGAATTGGATGCGGTGTAAACCGCATCCAATTTGCATAGGTGTGAACCGGGCCTTAATGACAATTGCGCTGTCATGCTACGCAGTACCCAAACAAAATTGTTATCATTTTCTTCCCACAAGTAGAGCTTTCTTTTGGTGGTATTTGATCACCTCTGTGGTTTTTATTTTTTCCTAAACAAAAAAAAAAAGAAAATTTGTTTTTCTTAGTTTTGGTCATAAAATTTTATAAATAAGTAAGTTTTTTCCTTCACTGATTGGCACTGATGAGACTGCACTGCCGGGCACTTATGAGGTGGCACTAATGAGGTGGCACTGATGATGGGCACTGATATGCAACACTAATGGTCACTGATAGGCGGCACTGAATGGCACTGATAGGTGGCACTAATATGCAGCACTGATGGGCACTCATAGGCAGCACAGATGGGCACTTATAGGTGGTACAGATGGACAATCATAGGCGGCACAGATGGGCACTCACAGGCGGCACAGATGGGCACTAAAAGGCATCACTGATGGGTACTTATGGGTGACACTGATGGGCACTGATAGGCGGCACAGATGGGCACTGATAGGTGGGCACTGATAGGCATGGATGGGCACTGATAGGTGGCACTGATGGGCACTGATAGATGGCACTGATTGGCTTCACTGATTAGGAGGCACTGGCAGGTATTGCTGGTGGGCACTGATTGGCATCATGTGTGGGCACACATTGGCATCATGTGTGGGCACACATTGCCACCCATGACCAATAGGGGTGGCATACCTGGTGATCATCAGTGGTGGCCATCCCTGGTGATCCTGGTGGCATCCCTGGTGGTCCTTGGTGGGCATACGAGAGGGGCTGCACTGATTGTTTACCTCCCCTGTCAGAGGAGCAGCCGATCGGCTCTCCTCTACTCGCGTCTGTCAGATGCGAGTGAGGAAAAGCAGATAAACGGCTCTTTCTGTTTACATCGTGATCAGCCGTAATTGGACACGGCTGATCACGTGGTAAAGAGTCTCTGTCAGAGACTCTTTACCTAGATCGGGGTTGCGGTGTGTCAGACTGACACGCCGCAACAACGATCACCGCAATGCATGCCCCCGGGAATGTGTATACCCACCCATACTTAGGGATGTATATGCAGAGTGCACTCAGGGAAACTATGGGGGACATTTACTAAAACTGGAGCACTCAGAATCTGGTGCAGCTGTTCATGGTAGCCAATCAGCTTCTAACTTCAGATTGTTCAGTTAAGCTTTGACAATAAAACCTGGAAACTGATTGGTTTCTATGCAGAGCTGCACCAGATGTTGCCCGCCCCCCCCCCCTTTTTTTTATCATTCATGCAGAGAGTGAATATGAGACCTCCTTTATTGCCCTTTATGCTTCTCACTATTTACACTGTTCTTTATCAAAGCTGTGTATATCAGTTTAACTTGTTTTAGTACTATTGCGGTCTTGGTTAACCGCTTTCCGACCGCCCACTGTATATATACGTCCTCAGAAGGGCACGGGCAGGCAAAAGGACGTGTATATACGTCCCCTTTAATTGCCTACCCGTGGGTCGCGCTCGCGACCCGGTCGGGAGCTCCGTGACCACGGCCGTGGGACCAGCGGACCCGATCGCCGCTGGTGTCCCGCGATCGGGTCACGGAGCTGAAGAACGGGGAGAGGTGTGTGTAAACACACCTCTCCCCGCGCTTCCTACTCTGCCTGTCATTGATCGGCTGTTCCCTGTCATAGGGAAAGCCGATCAATGACGTCAGACATCAGCCCCGCCCCCTAATAGTAAAAAAAATACACACGTCACAGCCCATAACCCCTCCCCTCCCCCTAGTGGTTAACTCTTTCACTGCAAGTGTCATTTATACAGGAATCAATGCATTTAAATAGCATTGATTGCTGTATAAATGACAATGGTCCCAAAAATGTGTCAAAAATGTCCGATGTGTCCGCCATAATGTCACAGTCACAATAAAAATCGCTGATCGCCGCCATTACTAGTAAAAAAAAAAAATATTAATAAAAATGCTATAAAACTATCCCTATTTTGTAAACGCTATAACTTTTGCGCAAACCAATCAGTAATCGCTAATTGTGATTTTTTTTACCAAAAATATGTAGAAGAATACGTATCGGCCTAAACTGAGGAAAGAAAATGTTTTTTTATTTATGGTCTAGAGCCCTACGGACGACATGAGTAAAGATGACCATATAGGAACAACACAAAACTCACCAACATGAAATAGACCTGAAAGTGTGCCTTGGTCTACCGTATGGTACACCAAAATAAGGGGGCATACCCTAGATAAAGAATGATAAGAAGTAGTTATGGAATAATGTGGAATGAGTATTCGGTCTGAGGTAAGAATACTTGGAAGAGGCTTTTAAAAGGGGAGGGTGGGTGGGTATCACGCACAGGAAACCGACAAAGACCGGCGGCCTTTGGGCTGCTTAAATACCCTCCGGGCTCCTCCCATAACTTCAGGCCGGTACCCGGCCTTCCAATTTATGGTCTAGAGCCCTACGGACGACATGAGTAAAGATGACCATATAGGAACAACACAAAACTCACCAACATGAAATAGACCTGAAAGTGTGCCTTGGTCTACCGTATGGTACACCAAAATAAGGGGGCAAAAACCTTCAGGTAGGGGATAATTATTTGTTAAGGTAATGTCGCTGAGTAAGACGAGCAAAGGCCTGAGCCACCTCTAACTGTGGGTTAGGAATGTAGCGAGAGAAGCAGGCCGATCCCGCCGACCCAGTTCCTTGATCACATGGTCCGGAACCCCCTGTCTTGAGGCCGTCGTGGCCGCCCCAATCCGGAATGAATGCCCGGAGTACTGGCTGGGGTCCAACTGAAGATTGCCGAGAAGGACCCGGACATGTTCGGCACGAACTGCGACGAGTTGAGGGGTTATACCGGAAAGGGCAGGAGCGGACTGGACCCTGGGCGGTCGGATAGCAGTGCCGTCAAGCGGTTTAACACGGCAACTGGGCACCAGTTGTTGTGAGTCCTGTACAGGTGAACATCTACTCCGGAACCTCGCTGCTGAGTTTTGGATGTCGCCAAGTGAAGGACGTAGTGATCCTGGTGGCGACGGAGACTACTTCTATGCAAGGCTGGACCGGCTGGGTGGCTGCGAGTGAACTCGCTGGCCGTGGAAACCCATAAAACGCCATGTGTATCGCAGCCTGCAGGACGGTGCTGAGGAGGAGACCGAAAGGGGACCTATCCAGGATGTCAGATATTCCCCTGAAGATCTCCCCCGTGGTAGGCAGCCGCTTCGGCTGACTGGCGGCTGGTGTTTCTGCACTCCCCGTGGTAGAGCCCTCACTGCGTGGCAGGAGAACACCGAAGGCCTCGCGGGGTCTTGATGCGACAAGTAGTGCGGCACCCCGGCCACGTACTGGCGTATCGTGCTGTGTGACAGTGCTAGGTGAGAATGACCCTAAGCGCTGAGTTAACCTTCCCTGGAATGAATGAGCAGTAAACATTGAACTGATGCTGTAGGGACAGCTGGACCAGTCTGCGGAGGAAGGACATGACGGGCCTGGATTTAGGCCTGCCCTTGCTGATGATCTTGGCTGTGGCTTGATTGTCTGTCGTGAAAGCCACAGTCTGTCCAAACCAATGGTGACCCCATAGGTGAGCGGCTGCTACGATGGGGAAGAGCTCAAAGAGGGCTGACGTGGTAGTGAAGCCTGGTGTGGCTAGTAATTGAGGAGGCCAAGGGGCGGCGAACCATAAATGGCCAAAAAATGGCGGCGCATCCTGTGGATGTCGCCGCATCGGTCACCACCTGAGGTGACTGCGTGGACACGACTGGGATGAACAGGGACACACCGTTCCAATTACCAAGAAAGAGTTCCCCCATGGCCAGATCTGCCCTGGCTGCCCAAGGGCTACTCTTAGACCCGAAGGTCAAATTGGTCGCGAAACAATATCGCTCCCTCCACTTGATGAGGGGACGAGCGAGTTGAGACTGGGAGCGACGGAAGAATGAGGCGCTGACAGATCATACACCAGATGTTTTTATTTGAAAAATTATTCCCTGTACAAGCCCGATAGGGCTAACCCTCCAGATGTTAAAGGGAGACTGACTGAACGGGCCTATCAAGAAGTCCCGATCCAACTCCGTCTGCAGAAGGACGTCAATCGCTGGCACATCTGTTGCTGCTGAGCGTAGGTTCGGACATTCGTGGGTGGAGTGGGGCAGGGTGACGAGCCCGGTATGAAACCCATCGGTGAAACCCTGGATGAGGTAGCTGGCAAGTGACGGAGTAGGGTGTGAGGTCAAGTAAACACCGAGCCAAAGGGCCTTGACCCGGCTTAGTCGTGGTTCTTCTGTTTGACCTCACATAGAATCCTGGGGTGCGCCCTCTGGCATAGGGTGCAAATGTGCAAGAGCCGGCACTGGCTGAAGTTGCAGGAGCCGTAATTGAAATTGTTGCAAATGGCGGCTCCCCCAACCAGCCGCACCGGACGTCCCAACTTGTCCACCTTTTGTCCTTGCGCCGGGGCCTGCTGAGCCTGGCTCGTGCTAGTAGAGGCCGTGCTCGCTATCGGATGGACAGAGGCTATGTTGGCACACCAGACCGTGGTGTGGGACGCTGACTGACAGACAGCACATAGCGGGGAGCGAAGACCCGCGAAGTGGCGGCAGAACAACTCCGTGTCCACTACGCTCCAGTCCGTTGTCAGATGAAACTGTGAGAATCTGGCTGCGGCTTTGGCCGAGAAGGACCGATGATAGTCGTAGAACGCTGAGCCACCGTATTTGTGGCCCAGGTCTACGATCAAATGGAGGTAGAGGTCCAGTTCCTCCCGTCTGCCGGGGGAGGCTGAGCACAGCACATCCCTAAACATGCCGAAAGCGAGCGTGAACTCGGGCACCGTGAGCTTTCTGTTGAGCCTCGGATCCTTCGCTTTCAGAACCACCGAGACGTCCCCCCAGGTGTAGGCCTTGTTCTCGGCCAAGTCATGGACCGAGATCATGAGTGAGGCCAGGTTAACGTCTCTGCCCTCTAAAATGTCCTTCCTTACGCTGGGTGGCACCAGGTGGGAAGGGTGTACGGTAGTCGTGGCAAGCTCACAACCTGCGACCGGTGCACTGATGGCTGGGACCACCGCAGGGTCCGGAACCGTGGCAGCCGGGCTAGTCTCTAGACGAGACACCCTGTCCTGGACCTCAACGATTGAGGAAGACAGGGAGGACACGAGGGTGTGTAGCTGAGCGACGGCGGCTGAAATCGATTCCAGAGACGCCTGCTGGCTGCTGGGGCTTGGTGCGGCCGGTGGTGGGAAGAGGAGCCTGAATAGCTCCGCCTTCCTGGCCGTGGACGAGAAGGGTATCCCTCTGCGTCTCAGCTCGGCGGACAGCCTGGGAATTGTCCATGCCCTAAGGGACTGGACACTGCCAGCCTCGGAGGCTGATGCCGGAGATAGCGGGGTGGTGAGGTCATCGCTGCCGACTGATGACATGGCGGCTGCCAAGACCCGTTACTTAGTAGACTGGTCACGTGTCTGCAGGCTGGGCCTATAAAGAGGTGACAAGCAATGAGTTTGAATGTGTCACCTATGATCTACGTACCTGCCATGAGAAAGCAGGAGCCCCTCGTGCCCCTGCGTTTTTTTTTTTTTTTTTTTTTACCTGCTGGAACCCTGATCAAGCTGGTGCAGGTGGACCTACTGAATCCGACTGACCTGAGAGAGTGTGAGAGAAAGTACCTATTTAAGAGCCTAACTGCTGCCGTCCAGAGCGACGGAACCCAACGTAGATGATAACAACAGGCGATAGTGACTTAAGTCGACTGCCGAGACCGCTGTGGGATCAAATGACAGATGACAACACTAATGACTGAGTTGACATGTTGCCTTAACTGAACGAACTTCCCGTGACAGGGCCCGGCCTGTTCGTACCGTATGGGGGGTGCCTGAGAGCCGGACTCTGGAGCACGTACAGGAATGAGGCAACCGTGAAACGAGGCTAACTGCCTGGGTATTGCTGAGGCCGAACTGTGACATCCAGCTGCCACCGGGTCCGACTCCAAGCTCCCCTTTTTTTTTTCTTTTTTAAGGGCACGCCGGCGCGAATTCGTACAGGCAGGTGACCAATTAACGCCGGGGCGTGGTAAGGTGACACAGAAATGATATAACATGACAAGGACAAGAGTCAAAGTCTATTTTTTTTTTTTTTCTTTGCGACTCCGCCCCTGGCGCATGTATTGAAATGAGGCCGAGCCTAGGGCACGCCGACACGAATTAAGTGCGAAGAAGTGACTTCATTCACGCCGGGCGTGGTAAGGTGACAGAAATGAGATACCATGACAGGGGCAGGAATCAGGAATGTACGCAAACCAGTGATGCGATTCCGCCCTTGGCGCATGTATTGAAATGAGGCCGTGCCTAGGGCACGCCGACACGAATTTAGTGCGAAGAAGTGACTACATTCATGCCGGGCGTGGTAAGGTGACAGAAATGAGATACCATGACAGGGGCAGGAATCAGGAATGTACGCAAACCAGTGATGCGATTCCGCCCTTGGCGCATGTATTGAAATGAGGCCGTGCCTAGGGCACGCCGACACGAATTAAGTGCGAAGAAGTGACTTCATTCATGCCGGGCGTGGTAAGGTGACAGAAATGAGATACCATGACAGGGGCAGGAATCAGGAATGTACGCAAACCAGTGATGTGATTCCGCCCTTGGCGCATGTATTGAAATGAGGCCGGGCCTGGGGCACGCCGACACGAATTAGTGCGGGGAAGTGACTGCATTCATGCCGGACGTGGTAAGGTGACAGAAATGATATACCATGACAGGGGCAAGAATCAGGAATGTACGCAACCAGTGATGCGATTCCGCCCTTGGCGCATGTATTGAAATGAGGCCGGCCTGGGGCACGCCGACCCGAATCAGTGCAAGGGAAGTGACTGCATACAAGCCGGGCGTGGTAAGGTGACAGAAATGATATACCATGACAGGGGCAAGAATCAAGATCGTACGTAACCAGTGATGTGATTCTGCCCTTGGCGCATGTATCGAAATGAGGCCGGGTAGTCGTGCATCTGGGTCGCCCCGATCGGAGCATGCATGGATGCGACCGGACCAAGATGGAAGCGATGGCATGAACACCCTGTTGCAACTGATGCGAAATGACTTAGCATGACCGAATGGCCTGATACGTTGGCCACGTTTGAAATGATGAAATGATTGTCATGCTAACACGTGAAATGTTTCGACACGGTCGAAGTGATTTGTACAATTAGTATGCCAACAGTGCTTCGGAATGTGAATAGCGATTCGGCACGCTTGCTGGCGCCACCGATTCGAATAATGGCAGGACATGAACGATACGTGTGAGTGCGAACGGCACCCGTGCATGAGTCACGTTTGAACGATTCGAAGACTGCGTAGCACGACCGCGAAAGGGAACCCTTGAGTGCCGGATGCGGCATCGGTCGGAATGTAGTGGCGGGCGGCCCTGAATGTGCGTGCCGCAAGATGGCTCCCGATCGTGTACAACCAAAAACGTGCGAGTAAGTTTAGTTTTTTCGAGACAAGCAGCGCGGGGTTCGTGAGCTACGCAGACCACAGTTTAGTGACATGATAAGCAGTGCATGAGAACGTAAAACATGGGAGCCGAAGCCCTACCTGCGACCGCCGAACCAGACTCTTTGTACGAAACTGCGACTCGGCGACACGAGTGCGACACGAAGGGACAACACGACTTACGAACACGGACGCGGGACTGCAACAAGAGGAGACGGACAGACGAAAAACGGAGCTCACGAACCGGCACCAACAGCGCTTGTCTCGAACGAGTCGGTCCTAGATGTCTGACGTATCAGATATCACGCACAGGAAACCGACAAAGACCGGCGGCCTTTGGGCTGCTTAAATACCCTCCGGGCTCCTCCCATAACTTCAGGCCGGTACCCGGCCTTCCAATATATTGTTTGGGGATATTTATTATAGCAAAAAGTAAAAAGTATTTTTGTTTATAGCGCAAAAAATAAAAAATAAAAACCGCAGGGGCGATCAAATACCACCAAAAGAAATCTCTATTTGTGGGAAAAAAAAGGACGCCAATTTTGTTTGGGAGCCACGTCGCACGACCGCGCAATTGTCAGTTAAAGCGATGCAGTGCCGAATCGCAAAAAGGGGCCTGGTCCTTTGGCTGTCAATTGGTCCGGGGCTGAAGTGGTTAACTACCATGTCATAGCCTAGTACTCACACCAGTTACTATACTGCAATTAAACAGAACTTTTGCCTGTTTATTATTGTTGCTGTATTGTTTTTCACTTTTCCTTTTTCTCTATATACTTACTTAATTTACATTCCAATAGCCTGTTGTTTATTTACCATATGTCAATATACAGTAGTTACTAATATTTTAATACCTGAGCTAATATAGGTTTGCAATATGCTATCAGGTAACCAGGTGTGTCAGAGTGGATGAAGCAGTTTATAGAGTCTTGGCAGAGAGCAGAGGACCCATCATACCAAGCAGCTCCTTCGGGGGTAAATGCTACAAGAACGCAAGGAATTTTGACTAGAAATACTTATGTTCATCCATCAGTACTTTGTGCAAGTATCCTCTAAAGCCAAAACTGTATCCTACAGTGACAAGAGGTTAGAGGGATGACAACAGAATATGACACTCTCAAAAGTGTTGGTGTACCATTGGACTTCGATGCTGCAATGGAGCATCATTGAGCCACACAGGTGGCGGCAGCCGGCAGGAGAGGTAAGTATTTAGCCTCTTTTTTTATAGGTAGGTGCTTTCCTGTAAGCATTTTACTATATGACAGGATCTCTTTACAAGAATGAAAAAAGGTATACTGCCATGTCCCTGTGTGGCATTTTCCTGCAGCAGTCGTGTGGTCATGTGCCAATTTTAGAATGTGTGGTCCAGCTAGTAAACCAAGGGACAACAAGTACTAGGAGAAGTTAACAAGTAAAATCTCCTAGCTCTCAAGTGTCTCCAGAGTCCAGAACACTTTAGTAAGCTGAACTAGTCGCCAGTCTCAGCTGTCAAATCAATAGGAGTAAAGCGAGAGGATAATTTGGCATTTTGTGATTCGACTTTGGAGAGCTCAGTGCCCTCAGGATGATGCCTCTAATCCTTCACCGGGGTCACGGCCAGGGCAGAGGAAGGAGCTGTTTGGGAAATTGCAGAACCTTGCACCTTTATCCAGTAAGGGGATATTCATGAGTCTACCTCCTGCTGATAGGCTTAGAACCTCTGCGCTAAAGCAATATGCACTTCCAAAGCACAAAGACTTTCAAATAATAATTGTTTACCTCCACCATAAGCCAAGAAGGCCTGGTTTCTCGTTAATCTATCTGTGAAGCAGAATTTAAAAGAAAACCTCCCAGAGGAGAAATTAAAAGGAATTTTTTTGCTAGCCTATTTCTGAAAATGTTTATTTCTGGGCTGTCATGCTGATCCTTTGCATAACATCCCACATTTCTAAGATAAAACCTAGACATGTTATGGTAGGAAATATATTAAGGCAAAGGACATGCCTCTGCCCTTTACCGTACATGCACTGTAAAAAATTAATATGCAAAAATTCGCTTAACCTACAAGTGCTTTTTTCATCACTACTTTTCCTTTATATTGGCTTCAAAATCAAGAATTTAAATGAAAAGTTTAGTGCACTATAACGCCTTTGGTAGTTAAAATAGAATTCCAGGTTTATTTTTACTTTAAATAGTTCATTTGGGCCAAGCTGGCCCAAACTAATTATTTCCTTGCCAGAATGGTCTTGCTGCTGGGGATGCTGCAATGGACTATAGTAATATTAGCTACATACTTTACAGTAAGCAGGGCTATGTTCTGGCAGCAGTCGACTTCCCCCCTGATGATGGGTAAAGAGAGTCATTCTAATGCTGCGTACACACGATCGGAATTCCGTCCAGAAAAAGACTGATGAGAGCTTTTCATCGGAAAATGTGACCGTGTGTAGGCTCCATCGGAATTTTGCTGGCCGAATTTCCGACAGCAAAGAATTGAGAGCATGTTCTCAATTTTTCTGACGGAAAAGGTTTCTATCGGAAATTCCGATCGTATGTAGCAAAATTCCTACGCATGCTCGGAAACAATTCGACGCATGCTCGGAAGCATTGAACTTGGCTCGTTGTAGTGTTGTACGTCACCGCATTCTTGACTGTCGCAATTTGGTGTGACCGTGTGTAGGCAAGACAGTTTGAGCGGAATTTCGTCGGGAAAACTGTCAGAGCTTTTTCCGACGAGAATTCTGATCGTGTGTACGCGGCATTAGAATATCTCAGCCATTCTGGGGAAACCTTGTATTTTTTTTTTTTTTAATTATTACATGGCCTCCTCTTGTATTTGGACTGTTCTGGATAGGAAATGATTTGTCTGGGCCAGCTTGACACAAATTAACTATTTAAAGTGAAAAAAACCTGGATTCTCTATTAAATACTACATTTTTGCAATGGTCTACACATCAGATCAAAAAAGAGGGACAGCTGATCAGGAAAGAAGGAAATTGGTTCCAAAAAAGGGACAGTCCCTCCAATTCAAAAAGATGGAAGAATGCCTGATGTATACTTTTACTAAAAGACTGGTCTTTTGTGGGAAATACTAATAGATAAACACCAGCATCGATGCGCTGATCCCACTCACTAAATCCACCATGACTTAAAATTTTACTTTTATTGGACAAAAGAAATAAAAGGAGATCAGGTCACAAAAACTGCCAGGTGTGTAACCTTGTAGGGCAATGTAGGACTAACCTTGTAGGGCAGCATAGGACTAACACATAAGTATGATGTAATAATCATAAACCATGTGTATAATTACTTTCATTATAGGAAGATAAACACAGCATCTCAACAGACATATGCATTTTAGTTGTTGCTGATGTATCCTATTGTTTGAGTGGAGATACTGTAGGGTCAGTATCCTGACCACTTCCCACTAGCTAGAGACATGGACTAGTGCTAAGGGCCAATGTGGCTACTGAGAGGCTTAACTTCCTACCTAAAGCCAAACACGCCACAGTGCCCATTCCAGCCTGGTAGGAATATTCTCCTATTGATACACAATTTCTGCCTTAATTAAAGTAAAACTATAGGCAAAACTTTGTTTTTCATATTGGATAGAGCCCTTGTCAGATTTTTTTTCGCCATCTGTGTCACATTACGGAGATTTCCCTTCGCTTCCCATACCATAGCCAAACAAGAAGGGTGAGGAAACCCCTATAAATTAAGGGAATTTCTTGGGAACCCCTAGATCACAAGATTACCGGGGAAAACCCAAATTTGGGAATTTTCTTTTACTTTCACTTTTAATGATAATGGTAAACAGGAAAAATAGAGAGGGGGAATCTCTTTAAGGGGACACAGACAGCAATACAAACTGACAAGTGTTCCAATCCCTCTCCAATCTAGCCAACTAAAAAAAAAATGTTGCCTTTAGTTATACTTTGAGGCTGGGTTTGCATCTATCCTAATTGGTTGTGGGTTTCTCCACATCCAGGTGATTGCAGCATAGCAGGTGATTGTGACCTGCTCTTTATGGTGTCAGTTCACACATTTCCTCAGCGAATTACACAGGAGCCTTGTGCATCTTTTGGTCCATTTCAGGTCAGAATTCAGGCTGAAATCGGTCAATGGAGATGCACCGAACTCCTGCTGTGTGAACCCAGCCTAAGGGATGTAGTCAGGATACTATAGTCTATACCAGGCATGTCCAAAGTCTGGCCCGTAGGCCAATGGCGGCCCGCTTTCTGGTTTACTACAGCCCCACTGGTGATTTAGATATATACCGTATTTATCGGCGCTGCCTTGGAGGGGACAGGGAGGGGGGCGGGACGAGTGCTGTAGTTCTGTAATAGAAAGTGCCGTCTCCTGGGCTGCCATTGGACGACTGTTCTGTCAATCATAGGAGGCGGCACTTTGTATTAAAGAGGCCGCTGAGTAAACAGGAGATTCTCCTGTATGTAATCTGTTGGCATTCGTCCTGCCCCCCTCCCTGTAACCTCCAAGGCTGCAGATAGGCATCGATCAAGCTGCACTTATGGCAATGGTAAGGCTGCATTCATCATGGCAATGGTGAGGCTGCATTCATGGCAATGGTGAGGCTGCATTTATTGCAATGGTGAGGCTGCAGAAGAGGAACTGACCCTTATATTGCTTCACAGCTCTTTATTTAAAATTACAT
The DNA here is from genome assembly GCA_028564925.1 of Lithobates sylvaticus. Lineage (NCBI taxonomy): Eukaryota > Metazoa > Chordata > Amphibia > Anura > Ranidae > Lithobates > Lithobates sylvaticus. The sequence continues at coordinate 42,879,368 of CM053032.1, read as the reverse complement.
TTTTTACCTGGAAACATCCCTCTTAAATTGAAGGTGCGTATTATAAGACGATAAATGCGGTATATCCAAATAGCACACCCGAGCTCATCCTTAGTCCTGAGCGGCACTCTGGGATTCGTGTGGGGCCACAAAAGATATGTATATAGCCCAAGCTCATCTCTTCACCACACATAGCCACAAAGGCCACAAAGGCAAAAGAATTCTTGTTGGGCAGTGTATTAGTGCTTGGACGAACACACTAAAGCCCCATACACACACGGTCGGAAAATCCGACCACCAAATCCATCGGATTTGGTCCGACGGATTTAGTCCGACACTGGTGTTGCATACACACGGTCGGACAAAGTTGTCGGAAAATCCGATCATTCTGAACGTGGTGACGTTTGTTGCGTACGACGGGACTACGTAGAGGCTAGTAGCCAATAGCTTTGGTCTTGTAATGTGATCTGAGCATGCGTGGCACTTTGTCTGGTCGGAATTCGCTACACACGATCGGAATTGGTATGATCGGACTTTGTTGTCGGAAAATCTATCCAGCAGGAGATAGAACTTTGTCCATCGGACAATCCGATGGAAACTGTCCGATGGTGCCTACACACGGTCGGAATTTCCGACAACATTGTCCGATAGGACAGAATCCATCGGAAAATCCGACCGTGTGTATGGGGCTTTAGACCAAATTTTAATGGTTCAAAGAATGTCACATCTGGTTTCAAATCTGGCCCTCTTTCAAAAAAGTTTGGACACCCCTGGTCTATACATTAGACCAAAAAGAGGGAAAGCTGATCAGGAAAGAAGGACAAGGAAATTGGTTCAAAAAAGGGACAGTCCATCCAAGTGAGAAATAGTTGCAAGCTATGCCTCTGTCTTCAATGGTTTCTAAATTGCTAACCCAGAATGTAGATTACTGATTTTGAGCTGAAATTTAGGTTTGACAATTTTTACAGTTATGTTGGACCAGTTTGGACATTGGATCAGTATGGAACATACATACTTTACACTGGTCCAAGCTGTAAAAAATGGCATAGTTGGACTTAATTCTAACATATTATAGCTTATATCTTATACAGTATGTGCTTGTTACAAGAAATGTATGTGAATCAGAAAATCTTGAAGCTAAAGCCAGCTAGGCAGCAAGCAGTTAAAGAAGTAAACTTCCTTTGCTTACATTTACCTATAGATAAGCCTATAATAAGGCATACCTATAGGTAGTGAAAATAACTCCTAAACCTGTACAGTTTAGGAGATTTTTACATTACATGCAGCCAGTGACACCAGTGGCGCAAGCGCTCTGAAGGAACGGCCACCGATGCCGTTCCTTCCGAGCCCCGTGCCGTGAACTAGGGCACCCACACGCATGCACGGGAGTGACGTCATTACGGCTCCGGCCAATCACAGCGTCGAAGCCCACGAACCTGGAAGTAACTCCAGGAAAGATGTCAGCCGTGTCAGCGTTGTGTGGGCGCTGCTGCAACAGCTTTGTTCTAAGGCAAGTATTACATAATGAGCTAGTATGCAATGCAAACTAGCTTATTATGCCTTTGTCTCACAGGGTTTTTTTTTTTTTTTCAGGGCATACAACCTCTTTAATGTTAGGCGAATCAAGCACTTGAGAAAATGGCCTGTGTACATGGTGCCTAAATGTTATTGGGCTTCTCATTTCAGAAGGATGGTGTGCACAGTATGGTGGAGAAAATTGTACATTTACTGTATTGCTGGGTCTATGACATCAGGGGTCCAAACAATTAATAATTTATACTTTTATTTACTGCTCACATTCACATTATGTATAGAATAAACAAACAAACATGAAGAATGCAAGGCAGGGAAGCAAATTCTGCCCACCCTGGTGATGTTCCTTTGGTTTTTGTACCAGTATCTGACGCATTGTAGGAAACTTCTCACCTTCCTTCATAGCAGGAATGGCCCTACACCACTGGATTTTCATTTAAAACCTTTTCAGAAAAAGTATCCGTGATAATTTTCTTAATGACTTTTACTTGCCATGTAACAATGAGGATTTTACTGGTCACATAATGTCAGGGAATTTAAAGTGAAGCAACCTAGTGAAATGTCATTTGCAGACCTCCTGAACTTTGTTTTTTACGACTCTTGTGGAAAATTCAATCATGAATCACCACTCATCAGAACAGTCACCTGCTGAGGTCATCAGCAATACGTGGCTGGGTGCAATCTTTAATAAATAGCTTGCTGTGATTATATATGAGATAGAACTCCCACTCTGAAAATGATAAGAATGTTCAGTAACCAATATAAATGTATGAAGCCATCTCAAATGCATTAACATTGGTCATAGAACTCAGAGGGGATACCTAATATTCCAGGAAGGCATAGTCCTCTTTTTGCTAAATTGTATTACATGTACCCACATTAATAAAATAAAATGTGCATTTATTCAATTTCTTCCTTAAAGCCTGAAGTGCATTGCAACTTGCATTGCATGCACGTGTAGGCAGGTTTAGTCTACTTGTATCACTGTAGGTGATGCTCATCGGCAGCAGCAGCATTACAGTTGGAGAGAAAGTCAAGAGGAACATGGTTCCTCTATGGTTCATGGGTCACTGGGGAAGTTATCTGATTTGACGCTGTCACCCCATGGGATTCTAGCAGCCATCTTGCGTTGGGCAGAGACTATTTAAGGCCCTGGCTCCCAGGCTTGGTGCGCACTTGTGAAAGGGTAGAATAGGTACAGGTACCCCGTCTTTTAGGGACAGAACTAGCGGCAGCGAAAGATTCCTGATGAGGAGGGAAAGCGTAGGGATCACAACTTCTCTGGACATCTTCCCACTTGGGCACGAGACAGCAGGTTACATTCTGCCCCTCCTAACAGGCACTGTCAGTTCGGCTGAAGCCTGCTCCCTGCACGCTGTTGGGACCCGTGAGAGTTTCTGGTTGGGCTGTCTTCCTAACGGGTTTGTGGTGAACTGTCTTTGCCTTACTTCAATACTGTTCTTTATATCGCGCTGGGACAGTGTGCTATTGCCGCTGCACCATGCTACAGTCCATCTACACACAGGGACCTGCATTGTTTATATCCCAGTCCCAGGTATGTACAGAAGTAAAGGCCTTCTGTTATGTGGCTGCAGAAGTAATCAGTGGACTGCAAGTGTGGTGACAACACCCCACTTGTGCTCCATTGGGATCTACGAGTTCCTTTGCCACAGTGTCAGATAGGACTTGTGATCTTTCCATTCACAGATCTCTGAATGGATGACATGTGGGAAGAGCCAGCCATGCACAACAGTGCCTAATTCAAACATAGACAGATGGCTGTAGGGAGAAGCACCCGACTATTCAGGTAAATGTAGGGGCAGTTTGAGAGTGGAGGGTTGAGGAATGAGAAAATGTTTCATGTTAAATTACATCGTTTTTTTTTTGTTATACTACGCACAACTGATTCTAGTCCTTGGTACTGGTCAAAGGCATAAGGATAATTTATTATTATTATTATACAAGATCCATATAGTGCTAACAGTTTGCACAGCGCTTTACAATGGCAAACAGTACAGTTACAATACAATTCAATACAGGAGGAATCAGATTTATTGATTTTAATTGATTTTAACTTTGATCATATAAAACAATCATTCCTCGAAAAATAATAGATTAGCATAACAAAAAAGGACTTCTTTAAAGGCATATTCCACCTTTTAAAGAATGTAATAAATGCTCCCAAATTGAAAGAATAGAAAATGTGCATCTATTATTTTTTTTTTGCATTTGAGCCTGCAAAGCATTGCAACTATGATCGGTGGGTCTGTGTGGGTGCAATGCGCAGGCTCCTGCAGACTATTCCTTTAGCCTCAGGCCCGTACCTTGGACCTTCAATTGTGGGGCTGAAGGAAGTAGACAATGGATAATGGACCGTTGAGATGTATGAGTCGTAGGGATAGGGAACTTGTACTCTTGCATTCACAGCTCTCCATGAATGGAGGAGGCAGCTGTTTGTGGCTCACCAAATTCAAAATGAAACAGAAGCCTGTGGGGAGAAGAAGCCGAAGATTTGGGTAAGCGCAGGGTGGGTTGGGGAATGGCACGATGTTAAGTGTTACACCCTTATAAATATGGGAGTAACATGAAGCATGACCCCAAAGGTGGACTAAGCCTTTAGACAAATTTTACTGGATTTTTTTCCAACAATCATTAACAATTAGAAATCATCAAGGGCTCTGTTTAAAAATATTTTCACATAACTTTGACCCAGGATTCATGCATTTTTCAAGGTATGTCTAATTTTGAAAAATATATGATTCTTGGGTGAAAAATGTGTGAATAAATTTGAAGATATTTAAAAAAATAAACCCTTAATGTGAAAGTAAAATCAGAGATAGTTACCTCTGTCTGAATAGTCCCATGCCCAAGAGGTCCCTTGCTGGTTCCGCCATCCGCTCCTCGGCTTCTCCCAGTAGTTGGTCTTTGGATGTCTCTATTGGCTCAGAGCAGGAGGGCATCACCCCCACGCATGTGTGGGAATCATTCACCCCGCCATGTTGGCAGAAATGTAAACTGAGCTGTGCAGAGGATTATGAACATGCAGATTTATTTTATTTATTGCAGAAGAGACATTGCCTGTAAGACAATTTACGTCGATCTGATCACTTTTATTCATATATCTAAAAGGTAGTAATAAGTAGACTATAATTCTCTTTTAAGAGATCTAACATAATCTCCCATTTCTAAGACTTCATCCCATTCCATTCCTTGGCATGGTACGATTTAAGGAAGACAATAAAACAAAGTAAATTTAATTGATTTCTCAGTTGCATGCTATTTTTGAGTTAAATTGTCTTAGCTAAGCATGTTTCCATTTCAATTACTCGACGTTCACACAGGAATTAGTGCAATTATTCGGATGCTTCAAACCTGCCGCTATGTCAGATGTTACCGACGGTAAATGTGTACATAGATGATTAGTTCCCATAGCCCAGAGCCTGGTAAACAATGTATGTTAAGGCATGTGAGCTCATTTGTTCGGGGCTTATTTACCACATGCGGAGGGGGATGACATCATGCGTTTGGACACTGACAGCCCAGAGACGGCTGTGGTGTTCCTCTCATGTCTATGCATGTGGCAGATTCTGCCTAATCCGTCTCAAAAGCTTTACACGTTCAATGTAGTCAGATAATCTGTCTTTTACCTAACCCCCTCCCCACCGATTTCCTGTAACAGAGGAATTTTATATAAGATCCGCAGAAATGGAGCATTCACAATGTATGCCCAGGGCAGATTTATATCACATGGCTTGCTTTAATGTGCAAGATACCCAAATTATAAAATGTGAGAAAAACATCTATCTATCTATCTATCTATCTATCTATCTATCTATCTATCTATCTATCTATCTATCTATCTATGTAGACTCTCTCTAAAGCTGGCCATACATTATACAATTTTCTTGTTCAATTTCCTTTGGATTTACCTTCAACTATGTAGTACAAGGTCCTGCCTGATTGCATACAAAATTGAAAGTGTGTAGGTGTGACCTCATATTATATGGTTTTGGTAAATCTGAAGGTAAGTTGTAGAAGAAAATTGTATAATGTATGGCCAGCCTAATTATGTATGTATGTATGTATGTACAGTATGCATGTATGTATGTATCTATCTCTCATCTATCTATCTATCTATCTATCTATCTATCTAAATATCTATCTCTCTAGTATGTGCTAACACGGCTCTCTCTCTCTCCTTATTTCACTGTAATTACCTAGCAATCTAGTATCTATCAATTTATATATCAATTTATCTATCTATCTATCAATCTATCTATCTATCTTGTTATCTATTTATCTATCTTTATATCTTGCATTATTTTTCTCTGTCTATCTAATACCTACCTTTAGGGCCGGTTCACACTACTGTGAATTCTATTGCAAATTTGAGCCGTTGTGAACGCTCAAATAACATAGTTTTCCATTAGTGCCGTTTACATCAATGCATTGCGAATCTAAGCTGCATACAAAAAGGGTCCTGTGCGAGTTTGATCCGTCAATTGGATCAAATTTGCGCAAAATTCGTACCGCAGCAGTGTGAACCGGCTCTTACTCTTCTCCATCTTTATAATTATCTATCTCTAGCTTTCTATCTATCTATCTATCTAGCTAGCTATATCGTATTATCTATTTATCTATCTTTATATCTTGCATTCTTTTTCCCTGTCTATCTAATACCTACATTTACTCTTGTCCATCTTTCTAATTATCTCTCTCTAGCTTTCACTATATCTATCTATCTATCTATCTATCTATCTATCTATCTATCTATCTATCTATCTATCTATCTATCTAGATACACAGACCTCTCCCCGTTCTTCAGTTCTGTGACCCGATAGCGGGACACCAGCGGTGGTCGGGTCCGCTGGTCCCGCGGCCGGGGTCACGGAGCTCCCGACCGGGTCGCGAGCTCGCCGCTGGCGGCGGGCGCGACCCACGGCCATGCAATTAAAGGGCCACGTATATATACGTGATTTTGCCTGCCCGTGCCATTCTGCCGCAGTATATCTGCGTGAGGCGGTCGGGAAGCGGTTAAGCTATTCAGTTTGTATGGCTGAATTTGCATCGCACAGACATCGCATGTGATCTGCACAGCAATGCGGTGCGAATCACATGCGCATCACATGCAATGTCTGTGTACGCACCAGTGTAAACCCAGCCTTACTCTTGTCCATCTTTCTAATTATCTATCTTTTTCTTTATCTTTCTCTATATGGTATCTACCTTTTTATCTATCTATATCTATATCGTTTCATGTTAATCATTTGCCTTTCTTATCCGCAGTTAGTTACTTTACAGATCAGATATATAATTCTCCGCAAAATCATTAATCGTTTTTTTTTCTTGAACCTGTGGGTGAAAGTTCATCACATTTTCTTGGTCAAAAGTTCTATAAGCTACGCATATATACAGTGTTCACATTTGGGTGGGATTTATCAAACAAGACAGTCAGGCATCTATCCAGCACAGACACGGCTGAATCTCATTTTTTAAAGAACTTTAGATTTGAACTGATAGATTTGTTTTCTTTTGCAACCCCTGCACCTGCAATCCCACACAGTGGATGGCACAGATTGGCAAACTCCTCTGCACAATTTATCAATTTAACCTTTTCACTGATGATAACTTAATAATGCACATGTAAGTGATCAGTGATATATAAGCACTGTAGAATTTTTAGTGTTATATAATAGTATCATATTGTATCATACTGTAAATATTGGCGTAGTGCTGTATCTGACCCTTGGGGGGAAAAGTATTTGAATCAAGCTGAAGTCGCCAGTTTGTCTTATAAGAACTGATCTCTGCTACATATTAATTCATGGAGTATTCTGGTACTATGTAAATACATTAAGCAGGTGATATGAATATATATAAATTCATCTACAGATCTATCTAAAGTTTTATATTTTTATAATTGGTTTGAAAAAAGTTCAGTCAAACTCTACAGTCTACATTTGTGCAGTTTATCTATCTATCTATCTATCTATCTATCTATCTATCTATCTATCTATCTATCTATCTATCTATCTATCTATCCATCTATCTCTCTAGCTATCTAGGATAGACGCTGGACGCATGGATTCCTATGGCGGGGGTGGGAGGTAGTGGTAGTTTTTGAAGCACCTAATTAGAGCCAGAGGCTCTAATAGGCTTCAAAATATGGTGGGCTCAGGGCGCAGAGAGTGCACCCTGATCCCATCCAATTGTGTGATGATAGCAAATACATTTTTGCTATTTCCACACTAACCTTCCTCCCCGCCAATCAGGAGGCAGGGCTTCAGACCTGCTTCCTGATTGGCCAAAACGTCTGGGCAACCCTATTGGATGCCTGGCGCCTAGAAAGAGGAGTGGAGGAGACATGCGCTGGAGCGGAGGTCACCGCCGCTCTGAGAGAAGCTGCTGCAGTGCCTCGGTAAGTCCCCTCAGCCCTGTCAGAGGTGCGTGCGGGCCCTGTCAGAGTCGCGTGCGGGGGGTGCTACCAGAGCCACGAGACGCAAACCATGCGAGTGGGGGAGGGGGCGGTGGGCACAGTGGCTGCATTTGATGGGCTCAGTGGCTGCATATACTGGGCACAAGTGGCTGCATTTGATGGGCAAGTGGCTGCATATGATGGGCGCAGATGGCTGCATATTATGGGCACAGATGGCTGCATATTATGGGCACAGTGGCTGCATATTATGGGCACAGTGGCTGCATATATTGGGCACAAGTGGCTGCATTTGATGGGCACACATGGCTGCATATGATGGGCACAACTGGCTGCATATGATGGGCACAAATGGCTGCATATGATGGGCACAGTGGCTGCATATGATGGGCACAAGTGGCTGCATTTGATGGGCACAAGTGGCTACATATGATTGGCACAAGTGGCTGCATTTGATGGGCACAGTGGCTGTGTTTGATGGGCACAATGGCTGCGTATGATGGGCACAATGGCTGCGTATGATGGGCACAAGTGGCTGCGTATGATGGGCACAAGTGGCTGCGTATGATGGACACAAGTGGCTGCGTATGATGGGTACAGTGGCTGCGTTTGATGGGCACAGTGGCTGCATATGATGGGCACACGTGGCTGCATATGATGGGCACATGTGGCTGCAAATGATAGGCACAGTGGCTGCGTTTGATGGGCACAAGTAGCTGCGTTTGATGGGCACAGTGGCTGCATTTGATGGGCACAGTGAGGATGCAATTGATGGGGGGGTTTTAGTATTTTTCAGTTTGTTTGCGCCCCCAAAAATGTTGCGCACCAGCTGCCACTGCTTAAAAGTTAAGCTTATGTGCAGAGTGTGGGGATAAAAAGTACGTAATATAACAGAGTGCAGGGGTCAGGAGTGGGTAACGCAAAGAGTAAAGGTGTCAGAAATATGTTGTTATGTACAGAATGCAGGGGTCAGAAGTGGGTAACATACAGAGTACAGGTGTCAGAGGTATATTATGTACAGAATGCAGGGGTCAAGAGTGGGTAATATACAGAGTGCAAGTGAGTGTCAGAAGTATGTAATGTACAGAGTGCAGGGGTCAGGGGAGGGTAACATACAAAGTGAAAGTGTCAGAAGTATGTAATGTACAGAGTGCAAGAGTCAGGAGTAGGTAACACACAGAGGTGGCATGCATGGTACACCATGGTGAATTGTGGGTGCGGCCAAATTGGGCTAACAGTAGTAGGGGCCTAAAAGTTAAAATTATATGAAACTCTTAGTTTTTTAAGCACTTTTAGCAGCTGGTATAATAACTTACTGAGTATGTAGCTTCTTTATCTTTTCATTTTTTCCTTTGTTTCGCTGGTGCCATGACCGCTGCTCTAGGTTTCCTGTTTCAGGGTGAACCCATTTCTTGCAGCATCCTATTCAAGGCACTACAGATTAATGCCAACATCAGGATCCAGAGACCCAAAGATCAATAAAGCCAATCCCCATGCACAAGGCCCTATCTATCCATCTATCTATCTATCTATCTATCTATCTATCTATCTATCTATCTATTCATCTATCCATCTATCTATCTATCTATCTATCTATCTATCTATCTATCTTTGTATCTTTCTTGTGGTAATCCGGTATGGTACATTTGATACTCCAAGATTTTATAAATCTATCTATTTAGATAAATGTGTAAATATCTTTATCTGTTTATGTCCATTAAGTTCCATCAAAAAAAAAAAACTTTACATTTTTTGTGTCATAAATCAATAATTGATCCATAGAAAGCTATCTATCTATCTACAAACACATATTAGAACGAGCACATAATATGAGCATCGTAATTTCTTTACAGTTCTGTGTTTGGAACAGCAGAAAGATAATGCAGTTTAGCGAGTACCATTTATTAAGTTAATGGTTTGAAAAATCCCATGTTACAGCACTACAGACTATTTTACTTTTAGTCATGTTCCAGGATTGGTAATTCAATTTAAAGGCAATTTACTGCCATAAAAGTGTCAAAGTGAGCAGTAAAAGCAAACAATAATGTTGCCCAAGAGAATATTATTTAGAAAAAAGTGGAACAAAGAAACTCATTCTAGCAAGTCTGCTTTCCTCTAAATGTAGATATCATAAATCTTTCAGGAAATGAAGATTTCTGAGTGCTATTTTAGGCATTCACATGTTAAACGTGTATTTTATTATTAGTCCAAAAAAAACAATGACGTTGAGCAATATCCACACACACATAAAAAATTATAAACAGATCTAGAACTATAGGATAAATTAGTCGGTATAATTTTGTTGCAAGTTTAGCTGAAAATCATTTTATGGTGTTTTTTTTTTTTTTCCATGCTTGCTATGCCATGTTTTTATCAAAATATTTCACATACAAATGTGTAGGACCGCCGCAAAAAAATGACATATGGCATATTGGGAGACATTTGTTTTCAGTGAAGCTATAGATTAGCACTGAGAAGAGTGAATCCGTAAAGTACAATCCTTCTACTGTGGTATTAAAAAGGAAGCACAGCAATGCTCAGGAAAAAAAAATATATTGCCTGTAAGTTTTTATTATTTACCTACTGTATTTCCAACATTTATAACTATAGGATTTTCAGATGTTTACCATACTCATATTAACTGCTTTGCTGAATCATTCTTGTTTAGGCTTAATTTCCAAAGGTAATATTACACACATAGCTAACTGTGTCAGATTAGTACAGTAAAGTGATGGAGTAGTAAGGTGATTTCCCTTCATTTCCTGTCCTATACACACAACAGGAAATCTCTCCAAAGTTAGAGAAACCATCTTAGACAGCTATCACTAGAACAAGTGTCTTATTTGAAGAACTTCCTCTCTATTCATGTTCTGTGACAACTCAGTATTTTGGACTTGCTCTTACGTTTTGTCCAAATGACCGTGATCAACAGGAGAAATAGAGAGGGTGACTCAGACAGCTACCAGTGGAGGAAGCAGCATTACGGACAGCTATGGAGGCCGAGGTTGGGTCCTATGGCCCTGATCCGAGCTGGTTGGCTTAGCCACAGTCAGAGTCCCCCATGCCTACCAGGGTTGAGTGTGGTGGACCCGATGCTGGAAGTGCTGCGCCTGCTGTGTCTTCTACTGCCTGAGTGACAACAGACTTAATTCTGCTGGAACCTGTCGGGGTCTGATTCCAGTTTACCACCCACCAAGCTGAATTACACTCGTTCTAGGGAGATTGGAGCTGTGGTCAGGGAGGAACCCCCACTGTCATGGAGGAACCTGCTCTTAAGTGCCCTATCTCCAGTCTAGTTCCTACTGTCTCTATTTTTTCCTGTTTCTGTGGGCTGGGATGATCCATCCCCCCCCCCCCCCCCCCCCCATGGATAGCAAGGCACCGGAGCCACCTAATACATGTCAATCTGCAGTAGAAAGGGGACAAATACTACACCTATTTATCAGTGGAGAAACACCTGTATGCAACTGGAAACGGCAGTAGATGCAAATCTTCCTTCGGGAGTTGATTAAGGACAATGTCTTACTCGGTTGGCCTGGTTACAGCAGTATATGAGCCGGCTTGTGAAAGCTCTCGATGGGATGGAATTCCTTTAGCTTTCAGAGCCTCTGCTCTAGACTGTGGAGGGCGAGCTGCAACAGATTTACCACCAGGCAGTGTGGGAGTACCTGGGCCTCCCACAGCCTTTCCTGAACCTGATGGAGCAGGATAGCTCTACAATACAGATTTTCACAGGATCTACAAGGAACTTATTTATGGTTGGCACAGTTATATGGATCAGGTGGAACAGGACAAACCAACAATCCAAATGCAAATTGGACTAAGTAGCGTACCATAGGCCTATTATACGCGACACAGAGACTCGAGTCTTGTGTATATTTATTTGCCTTTTGACCACAAGCTGTGGGTGTACTAATAAAGCTTGATGGATGTGCATGTACAGTGGGTAAAATAAGTATTGCACACGTCATAATTTTCTAAGTAAATATATTTGTAAATGTGCTATTGACATGACATTTCCACCACATGTCTGTAACAACCCATGCAATCCATACATACAAAGACACCAAAACAAATACGTTCAGAAATTAAGTTATGTGTAATAAAATGGAATGTCACAGGGAAAAAGTATTGAACACAAGAAGAAAGGGAGGTGCAAAAGGGCATGGAAAGACAAGAAACAAGCTGAAATCTATCAGTAATTAGAAAGCAATCCTGCCCCTTGTCAGTGCAAATTAATAACAGCTGATTCAGTCTCAACTGATGGCCTATAAAAAGGTATCCCATTACCAAGGTGTCACACAAGAAACATCTCATGATAATGAGGTAATGAGGACATGAGGTAAAAGCAAAGAGCTCTCTCAAGACCTTTGCAACCTTATTGTTGCAAAACATACTGATGCCATTGGTTACAGAAGGATTTCTAAACTTCTGAATGTTCCAGTGAGCACTGTGGGGGCCCTAATCCAGAAGTGGAAAGAACATAATTTCACCATAAACCGGCCACGGACAGGTGCTCCTTGCAAGATTTCTGGAGGAGTGGCAAGAATTCTCTTAAGTTATCCAAGAGCCAAGGAACACTTGTGGAGAGCTTAAGAAAGACCTGAAATTAGCAGGTACAATTTTTCATAGAAAACAATAAGTAATGCACTCAACCGCCGTGGCCTGTATGCACACTCACCACACAAGACTCATTACTGAAGAAAAAACATGTGGAAGCTTGTTTAAAGTTTGCTGCTCAACATTTAGACAAGCCTGTGAAATACTGGGAGAATATAGTCTGGTCAGATGAGACCAAAACTAAACACTTTGGATGCCATAATATCAAATGGTACAGCACATCACCCCAAACTCACCCCATACCAACAGTGAAGTTTAGAAGAGGGAGCATCATTTGTGCACTGGTGCGCAGTCATGTTGGAACAGGAAAGGGGCATCCCCAAACTGTTCCCACAAAGTTGGGAGCATGAAATTGTCCAAAATGTCTTGGTATGATGACGCCTTAAAAGTTCCCTTCACTGGAACTAAGGGGCCAAGCCCAACCCCTGAAAAACAACCCCAGACCATAATCCCCCACCCCTTCCACCAAATGATTTGGACCAGTGCACAAAGCAAGGTCCATAAAGACCTCAACCCGATAGAACACCTTTGGGAGGAATTAGATCGGAGACTGTGAGCCAGGCCTTCTTGTCCAACACCTCACAAATGCGAAGAATGGTGAAACATTCCAATAGACACACTCCTAAACCTTGTGGACAGCCTTCCCAGAAGAGTTGAATCTGTTATAGCTGCAGAGGGTGGGTCAACTCAATATTGAATCATACGGACTAAGACTGGGTTGCCATTAAAGTTCATGTGCGTGTAAAGGCAGGCGTCCCAATACTTTTGACAATATAGTGTATCTTTGATATAACCACAGACATTTTCCTTCTGGGATCAGACCCAACCCAAATCAAGTCCCAGCTCATCCCTATTCCTGTGTTATCTCAAGGAGCCTAATTAGCCCTCTTAGTTAGTAGTTTGAGACAACAGACCAATTGGCCTTTATAGACTAGGGGCAGTTTAAGTAGTTTGTCAGAAGACAACTGGGCAGGGCTGACACCACTCAGTCCACAATAGGACCTAGGAGGTGAGGGCATTTCTGGCAGATCAATGGGTATTTGTCTGTATTTTTCTTTTTCAGGGTAAAAACATGAGGAAATGTGCAAATGTGCAAAAACAAAGATGTGTTTCATTTTTTCATTTTGCCCTGACATACACTTCAAGCCAAACGTATTTACATATACATCATTAAAAAAATGTAAATGGTTATATTTTCCCTGTAAAATCAAGGGAACACTGTGCTGCCCAAAACTAAATAGAAAAAAAAGCAGCTAACACAACTAGATGAGTTTGTTTGTGATATATATATATCACTTTTTATATATTTTCCCTGTACACTGGTAGAGTTTATTGAGAAGATGATTTACATTACACTGATCAAATTTTTATTTATTTTTACACCCTTAATGACCAGGCCATTTTTTGCGATACAGCACTGCATTACTTTCACTGACAATTGCGTAGTTGTACCCAAATAAAATGTATGTCCTTTTTTTCCCATAAATAGAGCTTTCTTTTGGTGGTATTTGATCACACCTGCATTTTTTTTTTTTTTTTGCACTATAAACAAAAAAAGTGATAATTTAGAAAAAAATAAAAAAAGTTTTACATTTTGCTGTAAAACATATCCAATAATAAAAAAAAAATTAAAAAAATCGAATTTCTTAATAAGTTTAGGCCACTATGTATTCTGCTACAAATTTTTTGTAAAAAAAATCCCAATAAGAGTATATTGATTGGTTTGCGCAAAAGTTATAACGTCTACAAAATAGGGGATAGATGTATGGCATTTTTATTTATTTATTTTAGTAATGGCGACGATTAGCGATTTTTAGCAGGACTGCAACATTGCGGCGGATAGATCGGACACCTAACTGACACTTTTGACACTTTTTTAGGGAACCAGTGACATTATTACAGTGATCAGTGCTAAAACATGCACTGACACTGTATAAATGACACTGGCAGGGAAGGGGTTCCGGGGTGATCAAAGGGTTAAGTGTGTTCTCTGTTTGTGCTTTCTTACTGTATGGGGGATGGGCTCACTGCATGGACACAGTGATCCGTGGTGATGATTAGCATGAACACAAGATCACAGTATCCATGCCTGACAGCACAGAGGTTTACAGACCGCCATTCTATCTCTTTGGGGAACGATCTGTGGGTTCCGGCTGACATCGCGTCTGCCGTTCCCCTGTGGCCAATAAGCACACGATCACGCCTCCGACGGCGCGTGTGCCCCCCAGTGGCTATTAGACATGTACAATTCATCTCCTTTTTTTTTTCGTTAAAATTCATTATTTTCGTTCATTCGTTATCGTACGAATGAACAAACGATTAACAAACGAATAACGAATGTTCGAATCGAACGAATCCGAAAATTAACGAAAATACGAAATAAATAAATTAGAAACAACGAAACTACGAAAAAAGAAAATCCGAAAAACGAAAATCAAAATGAACGAAAAAATTCGTACATTCTTAACTTTTTTTTTTTGTTGAATTGGTAATTTTCCATGTCCCTTACAATGGCGCTGCTTAACATGCTTCGAATGGATTGAACAAAAAAATTCGTACATTCGTAACTTTTTTTTTTTTTCGATTCGTAATTTTCCGTGTCTCTTACAATGGCGCTGCTTAACGTGCTTCGAATGGATTGAACGAGAAAATTTGTACATTGGTAACTTTTATTTTTTTTTTCGATTCGTAATTTTACATGTCTCTTACAATGGCGCTGCTTAACGTGCTTCGAATGGATTGAACGAAAAAATTCGTACCTTCGTAACTTTTTTATTTGTTTCTGCGATTCGTAATTTTCCGTGTCTCTTAAAATGTAATAATAGCATACACATTATTACGAAAGTACGAATAAATCAATGTAACGAAAGTACGAATGTAAATAAATCTACGAAAATACGAATGCATACGAATTTCGAATAAACGAAAATTAAAGTAACGGAAAAACGAATCAACAAAAAATAACTCTTACGAAAATACGAATCGTTACGAAAATACGAACACCGACGACTTACGAATTTACGAATCGTTACGAACACCGACGACTTACGAATTTACGAATCGTTACAAATCAACGGAAACGAAAGAAACAAAACGAAAATAAACAAATTTTTCTATTGTGCACATGTCTACAGTGCCGGACTGGCCTACCGGGATACCGGGAAATTTCCCGGTAGGCCGCCTGCTCTCAGTGCCCTGGGGCCGCTTTTGTCTGGCAGTGTCAGCGCCAGTGTCAGGAAAAAGAAAAAAAACAGCAGCGGCGGCCGCCGCTCTTTGCGATGATTGATGCCTGGCTCTGGGCTATGTGTGCGGGCGGCGCGCTTGCCTGTATCTCCGCGCCGCCCCCACTGCTATCCTATGCCTGTCTGTGAGGGGAGGAGCATGAGAAGGCTGATTCCTTCATTCGGCCCGTGCGGCGCCACGCACGGCAGCGCAGCACCGCTGATTTCTTCTCCCATCGGCCCGCCCACTAGTCTGCACCTGCACGAGGAGAATAGGAGAACTTGAAGTGGACGGCCGCTCATGGAGAAAGAAGAATTAAGGTGCCTGCCCTCTCCCCCCTCCCCCCCCTCTCTCTCGCCCCCTCTCTCTCGGCCCCCTCTCTCTCTATCTCTCCCCCCTCCCCCCCCTCTCTCTCCTCCCTCTCCCTCTCTCTCCCTCTCTCTCTCCCTCTCTCCCTCTCTCTCCCCCCTCTCTCTCTCTCTCCCCCTCTCTCTCCCCCTCTCTCTCTCTCAAAAAATAGTGCGTTTTTGTAGAGCGTTGTAGTTTCTTGGGGGGGGGGGGGGCGCAAACTGAAAATAAAACATCAATTGCATCACTGTGCCCTCAAACGCATGCCACTGTGCCCTCAAACGCAGCCACTGTGCCATCAAACGCATGCCACTGTGCCCTCAAACGCATGCCACTGTGCCCTCAAACGCAGCCACTGTGCCCTCAAACGCATGCCACTGTGCCCTCAAACGCAGCCACTGTGCCCTCAAACGCATGCCACTGTGCCCTCAAACGCAGCCACTGTGCCATCAAACGCATGCCACTGTGCCCTCAAACGCATGCCACTGTGCCCTCAAACGCATGCCACTGTGCCCTCAAACGCAGCCACTGTGCCCTCAAACGCATGCCACTGTGCCCTCAAACACAGCCACTGTGCCCTCAAACGCATTCCACTGTGCCCTCAAAAGCAGCCACTGTGCCCTCAAACGCATGCCACTGTGCCCTCAAACGCATGCCACTGTGCCCTCAAATGCATGCCACTGTGCCTTCAAACGCATGCCATTGTGCCCTCAAACGCAGCCACTGTGCCCTCAAACGCATGCCACTGTGCCCTCAAATGCAGCCACTGTGCCCTCAAACGCATGCCACTGTGCCCTCAAACGCAGCCACTGTGCCCTCAAACGCAGGCCACTGTGCCCTCAAACGCAGCCACTGTGCCCTCAAACGCATGCCACTGTGCCCTCAAATGCAGCCACTGTGCCCTCAAACGCATGCCACTGTGCCCTCAAATGCAGCCACTGTGCCCTAAAACGCAGCCACTGTGCCCTCAAACACATGCCACTGTGCCCTAAAACGCAGCCACTGTGCCCTCAAACGCATGCCACTGTGCCCTCAAACGCAGCCACTGTGCCCTCAAACGCATGCCACTGTGCCCTCAAACGCAGCCACTGTGCCCTCAAACGCATGCCACTGTGCCCTCAAACGCAGCCACTGTGCCCTCAAACGCATGCCACTGTGCCCTCAAACGCATGCCACTGTGCCCTCAAACGCAGCCACAGTGCCCTCAAACGCATGCCACCGTGCCCTCAAACGCATGCCACTGTGCCCTCAAATGCATGCCACTGTGCCCTCAAACGCATGCCACTGTGCCCTCAAACGCAGCCACTGTGCCCTCAAACGCATGCCACTGTGCCCTCAAACGCAGCCACTGTGCCCTCAAACGCATGCCACTGTGCCCTCAAATGCAGCCACTGTGCCCTCAAACGCATGCCACTGTGCCCTCAAACGCAGCCACTGTGCCCTCAAACGCAGCCACTGTGCCCTCAAACGCATGCCACTGTGCCCTCAAACGCATGCCACTGTGCCCTCAAACGCAGCCACTGTGCCCTCAAACGCATGCCACTGTGCCCTCAAACGCAGCCACTGTGCCCTCAAACGCAGCCACTGTGCCCATAATTTGCCACCACTGTGCCCATCAAACGCAGCCACTGTGCCCATCAAACGCAGCCACCGTGCCCATTATGCTGTTGGTCTGGTATAATAATGCTATGGGGCTGGTATGAAATTTTTTCCAGGGCTGGTTTTCATTCCCAGTCCGGCCCTGCATGTCTAGTGGCTATTGCTCGAAATCACGTACAGGTAAGTGATTTAGCGCAAAAGAGCTGAACTGCCGCAGTAAATATGCGGTAGGCGGTCAGTAAGTGGTTAAAGAGACAAAAAATGATGTTTAAATGATTGTGATATTCATATGATGCAGTTATTTTAGCATTAGGTCTCAGTTTTAAACTTGAAATAAAAATCCTACAAAGTTTTCTGCGAATGCCTGAAAACAAACTGACTCTGTAATACCATTTGTCAGTGTGTTTGTTTTACTGAAGGACATAAAAAAGCCTTCAACGTCAGAAAATGTGGACAGTGCTTTAAAAATAATATTTCAAATAATATGATCGTGTAATAATGACTTAGATCAGAGATGGTCATTTGATGTAACGGCTTAAAATATAAACACTAAACACAGCTGTATTAAGATTGGACAAAGCATTGATCTGTCTCTACATTTATAGACTACGTTCTGTTCAAACAGAACACAAAACCAAATATACAAACTTCCAGATGTGGGAGGATGTTATGTTCTAGAAGAAGGCTTGTATTAGTTGGTATCAATAACCTGTTGCATTAGGAGACATGGGGTTGATTTACTAAAACTGAAGAGTTCAAAATCTGGTGCAGCTGTGCATAGCAGCCAATCAGCTTCTACCTTCAGCTTGTTCTATTAAGCTTTGACAAAAAACCTGGAAGCTGATTCATTTCTATGCAGAGCTGCATTAGATTTTGCACTCTCTAGTTTTAGTAAATCAACTCAATGGGTTTGTTCATTCAGTTGATACCAAGAGATATTTGTTCTTTAGAAATGTATAAAAGTTTTATTGCAGGGACATGAGCGTTGTTGGTTGGAGTACTGTGCAAAAGGCAACTTGGATCACTGGAGACCCAGACTCATGGGCGTCCGCAGGTAGGGGCAAGGGGGGTCAAGTGCCCCCCCCCCCTGGAATCAGGGATCGAATCTTAAATTCAGCACAGTTGTGTCTCTGTCGAGGTGCCACACCCGGGTGCCACCCACCAGTGGGGTGACACCATTAAGGTGCTGTCAAGTGTAGTGTGACTTTGGGCTCTTTTCCCTGCTCAGTCCAGCAGAGAACTTGGCAGCGCTGTGACGGAAGAATGGCGAGCTGCGGGCTATCAGAGGTTTCCCCCGCTCGCCCCACCCATTCTTCTGTTAGGGGGAAGAGACGGCGGCTCTCACCAGGTTCCCCACCCAGCTTCCTGCCCTGCTCCGTTCCTTCCCAATTGGCCATAACTGAGGGCCAATCAAAGGCGACTAGGAGAGGCAAGCTTCATGGGACAGGTAGTCCCAAAAGATTGGCGGCTCCATTTTCCACAGGGAGGAGGCTACAGCTCGATCAAGAGAGAGATTGAGAGACTTCAGCCTGGAAAGAAGCTGAGGGAGAGAGTGCTACAGGACGAGGAGTGTGCTGGGCAGAAGCCAGAGAGAGAGCCTGCCAGGGCCACAAAAGAGAGTCATGCTGTCCAGCACCACCAGAGAGAGAGCCACACTGGCCAGCACCACCAGAGAGAGAAAGACTGAGCCACTACCAGGGTACAGACATGCTACACTACTGACCAGTGTCACCCCCGGGGAACCCAGAGTGAACGATCGTCCAGCCGGCGTGATCACTGCTGTAGTTTTGCTGGGTCTGGTAAGAGAGCCTGTTGGCCATTACCCATTACTTATCCTAGGGACTGTAATACGTCTGTAGACTCTGACCATAATAATGTGATAATGACATTGTCGAAAAGGGGCGGTGCATGGGGGACCCTAAAATTATGCCCCCCCCCTGAAAAAAGTTCTGTGGACGCCCATGCCCAGACTGCTTCCCTCTGAGTGAGATCAGTGGTCTGGCTTTCCGATGTGCTGTCAGCACAGGGCAGTTTGCTAGAGTTTTAATTGCAAGCATACAAAAATAAAATTCCATCATCTTTACCTCTTATGCAAGGAAATAGCTAACCTTGTATACCTCTATATACCAACAGAAGCACTCAAGCAGATTGCGACGGGGTTCCGTGACATTGGTGGCAAGCAGTGAGATCCTTCCTGCAGTCTGGGACATCCAAACCTCCACTGGGATCCAAGGTCCGGATAGCAGAAGAGGAGATATGTATCTGGAATCAGAGTTGCAAGGGCTGTTGCGGACTGCCCTTTCAGCAATCCCCAGGCCTGTGTCTGCGGATCAGTACCTGGAGATCAGGCAGCAGATTCGGGTGCAGATCTGGATTGGAGTCCTCCAGGTCGCTGGTAGACAGTAGCTGGACAATCGATATCAGGCTCTGCAATGGCACGTAGAGCAGGGATATTTAGGGGAGACAACAGAATGCTCTCCGGATGGATATGACTTTGGCTGCCCTGGATTGCTGTGGGAGAGCCTTACAGATGGCTTTGTGTTTGGCTATGAAGGGGAACCTACCCTTTAGGACCTGCGAGAATACAGAGAGGCTATGCTTAGTCTTGCAGGGGTCTCAGAGCTTAAACCGGACCTGGAATATTTGCTAAGAAAGGATCAGCATCTGGAAAGGACTTACGGGGAACTGCTAGAACACGTTTAGCAGCATGCCCTAGAATTACCAGCAGCAACGCTGTAGATGGCTGCACCCAAAGCTGAAGTGCTGACAACAGGGCAGAGCTTTGCTAAACTCTGCCCAGCACCGATAACATCCTCTGGGTTCTACCGACAGGAGATGGTGAACCCCTATCCCCAGACACCGGTTCCAGAGACTGGGGATTCAATAGACTTCTCTTCTGAGGTAGAAAAACCTGGTGAGCCTAATGCAGAAGAGCTGGCATTAGGGCCAAACATCACTGAGCTCTGCCCAGCGCCAAAAGCAGCTTCAGCCTCCCTGAGAGAAGAGGCAGTCGTCCTTTCTCCCACAACACTGACAGAGACATGGGATTTTCTGCCAGCAGCATCTGTGGAGTTACCATAAACTTCTCCAGTTGAAGCGCTGACAACTGCACAGAGGGTCCAAGACCTCTACCCTACACCTGCGTCAGTTCCGGAGGCCCAGGGTGGGAAGGAGGTGGTCACTCCCCAGCAGCAGATCAAGATCCAGGGGGAGAAGAGAGAGGAGGTGTTTATCCTCCCTCCCCAACAGTCAGCCAGGGTGGAGGAAGCTGTCTTTCCTCCCCAGCAAGGATCCGTGCACCTGGAAGACAGTACCAGAGACTTGTCGTCCCAGCAGCCAGATGAGGGTAAGGGAGATGAAGCAGCTGGCTTCCCTTCCCAGCAGCAGATGGCACCCCAGAATAAAACCAGAAACCCAGCAGAAGGGCTGGCAACAGGGCAGAGTGCTGCTGGCCTCTGCCCTAAACTAACAGAAGATGGAGTTCCTGTGAAAGTGGATGGGACTTCGGTCTCCACTGACACAACCCCAGAAAATGGTCTGGCACTGAGACAGGAGGATGTCAGCCATGCTTTGCAAACACTGGGGGGTTTTCATCCAAAAAAAGTGGATGGAACTACAGTGTCACATGTATACCCCAGGGATGCTGGGCAGTCGGTCCAGATCCCCCACAGCATGACAGAGTGTGCCCAGTCACCCCGTCTTCTCTCCAGTGGCTGAAAGGACTCCAGGGAGAAGGGCCAGTCCACCCTTCTTCCCAGCGGCAGATATGTTCTACGAGAGAGGCAGAGTTTGGCTGGTTGAGTAATGCTCTGTTGGTAACAATGTGTTTGGGGTACTGTGTGGATACTGTACTGTACTGTGTGCACTGGGGGACTGGAACTACAGACTAACTTCAGAGTCAACCCGTCTGGGGTCTCCTCCTGTATTAGTCTGCTGCCGAAAGGGGAGAGATGTGACAGGAGTCACTTTAGGTGGGTGGCTGGTGGAACCCAGAATCCCTTGGAGAGGTTGGGAAACCCTTATGTCTAAGTCACCCTGTGTCTATTAGGGGCACAGGGTGACCAAGAAAATGTGGCTTGGATTACTTAAAATGAAACAGTAATATTTATCCACCATATCTCCCAGGAAATATACAAATACTATTCCTGGTTTATTTGATTCTGAACTATACATGTTAATTGAAAGAGTTGATTACATTGGCCTCTGTACAATGTAGGAGAGGGTCCGTCTGCTACTAGGGCAGTGATGGCGAACCTTGGCACCCCAGATGTTTTGGAACTACATTTCCCATGATGCTCATGCACTCTGCAGTGTAGATGAGCATCATGGGAAATGTAGTTCCAAAACATCTGGGGTGCCAAGGTTTGCCATCACTGTACTAGGGGCTCCTGCTATTATGTGAAGGTGTCCTTTGTTTATGTTTATGATAATGTGTGTTGTGTCTTCTGAGCTAAAACACGGCAAGTCTGTGCTGAAAAGTCATATCTCTGAGTCACCTAGGCTGTTTAAATGATTAGTTAATTAGCTATGTTAATTCTGTTTCTGGTTACAGTTTGCTAGGGTAATATGATCAGAAGGGGGGATGGGGAAATGTCATCCTGGTGTATATATTTGTGTGAGTTTGTCCAATAAATGATTCCATGTTCAAGCTGTGTATCTGAGCTAGTCTCGCCTGTTTTTTAGTTACAATATGTGGCTGTAATATCTGATATCTGATGTTCAGACTGGAGGAGGCTGTATACCGACAGAAGCACTCAAGCAGAATGAGACGGGGTTCCGTGACAGACCCTTTCACATGTTTTGCAGTAGGGCCTCTTTCTGCGGTCTTAGGCCCCCCCACAGTGGCGGAAGGCCAGGGCCTGGTCACAAGAGCGACCTTTGTGAATCTGGTAGTTTCGCTAGTGGTGCCAGTTTTTTTTTGTTCTTTTACTTTTTTATTAAGTTTTACGATTTTATTTTATTTATTTACAGCGTATGTTTTTTTTACTATTGTATTTTTTATTAATATCCACAGTCTTTTTAGGTGCCCCGTTGGAGGATTTTGAGTAAATATCAGGGGTCTAAACAGACCTCTAAAGTTCCACCTTTGAGACAGAAAAAAAAGACTGAGGACACAGTCTTCAATCTCCATCTCTGCAGCCTCAGCAGCACAGAATGAATGGACAGGAATAGCTCTGTACAGAGTAAACAGTTTACTATGCTTCAGTTATGAATGAACAGCGTCAGTAATCGGTACTGATCACTGACTCTGTCCATTAGGAAAAGGAAGGGGCCATTAAATGACTATGATCTACCAACCCCTTCCCCCACTCTTCATCCTGAAAGTGTCCCCTGGCAAGAGAGAAGGGGGAAGTCAGCAGTGCTGCATGGGGGGTTGAGGGGGGCCAGGGGACCTGGATAGGAGGGATGGCATATAGAAGAACCAATCGCCTCCATTTTCCTCCTGCAGGCATTCAAATGGAGAGCATCAATTCCTCTATATGCCACTGCCCCCACACCCCCCCCATCACTCTAGTTAACAAGCGACCAAACACCAGGCTGTGAGAGGAGCTAAGAGCTGGTAGATTTTGTGGAAGGATGAAGATTTCCTAGAACACAATGTAGTGGCGTGGTATAATGGTTCCACTTTGGGAGAAGGCAAGGGACATTGTTACTGTAAACTGAGTAAACTGTGAACACGGTGATTGTAACCCCTGCTACTGCTACCCCTATTGGTATTCCCCTGACTATGTGCAGCAATAGTACTACCTATACCAATTATGACTGAAATAGGTCCTTGTTTTCGATTCCAATGCTTTGCCTAGGCTGAGGTGATGTCATCAGTCTGCTGCAGGCAGGTAGAAGCATTTCTCCGTTCCCCCACAGATCAGACTACGATATTGTATCTGCCGATGCCGATCCTACTAGCTTTAGTACTACTGATCATGTTCTGGTTGGAGTAGAGAGAATATTTCTTCAGTTGCATGCCCGTTCTGCTCCTGCTCGCATGTTCTTCTGCCTTGGCTCAAGTCCTGGCCAGCCACCTGCCCATCTCCTTGCCTTCCTTGGCGGAGTTAGTAGCTGGGGCCCGGAGAGTAAGACTTGACAGGCTGTGAGCGAGGCGGCGAAGGGCAGAGAGTCGCTATTTGTCACCATTACTAGTAAAAAAAAATAAGTCCCCGGATTTCATTTAAAAAATCTGGTCACCTTATGCTAGGGACTTCTTTAGACATATCTGCAGGTCATGCTACATTACAAAGATTGTGGCAGTTTAAGGGATTTAGCTGACGGTGCAACTAACTGTACAAGATGAATGCTGAGACAGAGATGCTTATTTATTATTACAGGTATTTATATAGTGCTAACAATTTATACAGCACTTTACATATTGTACATTCACATCAACCCCTGCCCTCAGGCAGCTTAGAATCTAAGGTCCTAACCTCACATACATAAACATACTAGGGCCAATTTAGACAGAAGCCAAATAAACCACCAGCATTTCTTTGGAGGGAGAGAGTGTATCTGGAGAAAACCCACGCAAACACAGAGAGAACATTCAAACCCTATGCAAGTAGCGTTTTGGTTAGAATTCAAATTGAGGACCCCAGTGCTGCAAGGCAGACATGCTAACCACAAAGCCACTTAACATGTAGACTGCATTCTCTGAGTCATACTGCCTTCAAAATATACATGTTAGACAATAACGTATCTTTAAAAAAACGCTAGTATACCCTTAAAGCTCACATTTTGTTAAATCCTGGGTGTTAAACCAGGTTGCACGCTAGATTTACTGGATTTACAATGTGCCATTATACGTATGTAACAATACAAACCTTACATAACTTTGTGTAATGAATGAGATTGGCACAACTTTAATTAATGCCTAAGGCATTAGGAATGTTGGGACCACCCCTGGTTGTAAATAATGTACTCTAATTCTCAATGCTGTAACACAAAGAGCCACTTACTCAACGCTTACACAATTCAAGGATATGCCTGTGTTTTGGGGTGTATGTTCAGTTTGCTTATGTAAATTCAAGGTCTTTAAAAATAATGTATGGGCAATACACTCCCAGTAGATTTCTAGAGGTCATTGTTACGGTCAGTGTTTTGTGTTTTAGTTATTAGAATCCACCTTAACGCTCCTACACCTTCCAGTTACTATACACAGGCTAGGATTCATTGTTGGATTTATGGTTGCGACAAGGGAAAGGCAGTGGTGGGGAAGCAAAGTAAGGGTCTATTTAAAGCTGGCCATAGACGACTTGAATCTTGGTCGGTTCAGCAGAGACTGGCCGAGATTTGATCTACGTACTGCATGGGCACGGATCGACTTGGGTACAACCAGCATGTAAGATTTCTAGCATGCGATTATTGCCGGCAGCTATAGCTGCTAGCAATAATCACTGTGTTCTCCTGAAAGGAAATGCTCCCTCCCAGCTGAACACAATAGCACTGTGTTGATGGGGGAATCAAGTGTTTTTCTTTCCTGCCACCATGGGTTGCAGGAAAAAAAATTGTATAATCTATGACCTGCCTAAGTTGGCTTCTGAGTGTAGGTGGGGTGCAGCGTGGTGCCGAGGCAATAATTTACACAGGCAGGTGCAGTAAATTTGTATTGAAGAAATGCAGCAACAGTTCAAATCAAACCCTTTGGGAAGTCCACCCAGCCGGGCACACTCACAGTTCAGTAGCATGACAGGAGTAGATCTCGGCCGGAATGACAGCGTCTGTTGAGAGGGGACTGAATGCCTAGCCGTCTGGTTCCCAATCGGGAGAATATTCAGAAGAGATGAGGCCCTGCTCTGTCCCTTACAGATGGAGTACCTGTCCCTACTCTGTCCATTTACCAAAGCGGGCCAAACCTCGGGAGCCAGGGCCTTAAAAAATACGCTGCCTGACCCAATACGGCTGCTTGAGTTACATGGGGCAGGAGCATCCAAAAGGATAGCTTCCCAAGTGACCCAGGAAGCCATAGAGGAACCTTGGTCCCCCTGACTTCCTCTCCAGCAACAGGGCAACCGTGGAAGAGCGCCACCTGTCGTGGAGAAAGTAAACTGCATCTGCTTTCATGTTCGAATCACAACAGCTCCCCCCACCCCCATACATGCTAATGGGAATGAAATAAAAAAATCTAGAAGCAGCTTGATGCAACTAAAGCTGGACATACACTAAAACATTTATTTTGTTTAGCCTAGGAGCTGAACTAAAGAAATCAACCAGATTCCTACATCCATACAAACAGGGTAGATGGACATATCCCCCCTACCAGGCTATTGTATTCTGGCAGCTGAGAGTTCCAGCTGCCAGAATATCTGAAGACTGCCTGCACCTGACTGGCTACAGGTGCTGTTTGGCTGACATTTTTCAATTTGGATCCTTCGACAAAAGTAGAGTTGACCTTGAATAATCAACTTCTGTTGAGCAGGCAGTGACACCCACTGGCTGATTCCTCTGCATGCTGATAAGAGGAGAAAGCAGAGTGACAGAAAGAAATATTTATGTCTGTGCTGCTTCTCATTCATTGTCCATTCACAGGTTGAGGGCCAATCCATGGCAGCCTTAGACGAAGTGGGTTAAATGAAGCTGGCTGTCATCCAACAAAAAAAAGCCTGAGGAGATCTAGTGGTGGAAAAGTAGTACTGCAGTTATAGATTTAAGGTGAAGTGAAAATGCTTCTTTCAATAACACCTTTTGGCTTTTAATTTCACTGCCGTAATTATGTACTGTGGTTTGTAATTGTTACTAAGTGGAACCAGACGGGCATTATTATTTGCTTGTGGTAATCTAGAGCTGCATAGGATTAAGATACAGTCCAGCTCATCCTCAGAAATTCATTTTTGCACTCATCCTTGTTTCCTTTAGTCGGAATTATCTTTACACGTGGGCAACAGTGCTTCTAGTGTCTTCTTCAAGCATGCTACACAGTGCACATTGTAGTGGCTCTTGCGTGTTCTCCATTGCTGGCAGCTTTATTTTCCATGTTAGCAGTGTTCCTGGAAGGGAGACACAGGCGAAAACATTGCTGCAGAATGTATTATGGAATACTTAGCCTCCTGCTAGCACACAAAAGAAAAGGAAGTTTCACAATGCAATCAACTGAGCTGCAGATGTGAAGCTGGCAATTCCATTACAGGAATTTACTATAACAGGTAGCCAGGTGGAATTAAGAGGCTGTCATCATTCACTGTTTAATAGTGTAGAAAATAGTGTATAAGTAAAGGCCGACAATATGTTACGTCCCTGCACTAGAACTCAGCCCCTGCCAAGCTGTCGAAACTATCTGTGCCCTCATTTCCCAGGAACCACAAACAGACACTGGGATGACAGTAACATTATTTTACTGCATGTAACATAGATGCCATCCAATAAATGGTAACCTACTGGTGGGAGTGCAGCTGCTCAACGTGCAGGCACACATTTTTGGCTTCCACACTCATTGCTCTAGCATCTGTAATAGCCCATGGGATAGCACAAAAGAAAACAATCTAAATTGGCAGAAAAGAATTAACATGCACACAGACACCAAATACATTTAATTTAAATATGGTTACCATTCATCCCCATTTGCTGTGGACAGTTCACAGTGGAATTCTGTCCTATGCAATCAGAAATTTCAGGCATTGTCCTTGGGGCTGTAGTAACCCCATAGTTTTTTTTTTTTGATAAAGTCATCTGTGCAGTTCCCAGCATCTGTCACCACTCACTGACCTGCCTACTGTCACCTGTCAAACTTGTAGCAGCACAGCACACAGTTGGAGGTATCTGCGCTGGTGGCGTAGATAAGAGGGGGGTCAGGGGGGTACATTCCAGCCCTCAGAGCCTTAAAGTGATTGTAATCTAAGAAGGTTTTTTTTTTAATCTACGTACATTCTGTGCATTAAGATAAAAAGCCTTCCATGTGCCCCCCTCAACCCTTCTAATACTTACCTGAGGTCCCGCTAGATACAGCGATGTTGCAGAAGTGTCTTGGCCGTCCTGGACTCCCCTCCTCACTGGCTGAGACAGCAGAGCGGCGCCATTGGATCCCACTGCTGTCAATCAAAGCCAGTCAGTCAACGAGGAGAGAAAGGAGACGGGGTCGTGCCGCTACTCTGTGTCTGAATGGACACACTGAGCTGTGGCTCATTTCGATGCCCCCAAGGTGCTGCTGTGGGGGCACTCAACAGGAGGGAGGGGCCAGGAGTGCCTGAAGGGGGACCTGAGAAGAGGAGAATCCAGGCTGCCCTGTGCAAAACCACTGCACAGAGCAGGTGAGTATAACATGTTTGTTATTTTTAAACCAAAGAAAACCAAGACATTACAATCACTTTAAGCCTCAGTTCACACTAAGAACTGCATGTGAATTGCACAGAAACCACACCATTTCTGTGCAATTCACATGCGATTTGGTATGGTGCGAATTGAAGCCATTAATTTTGTGTAGCACCCTCTAGTGTGCTACTAGTGTGGGTGTAGGGAAATTTATATCCTGATGTTTAACTCAGTCTGTAATTGCACAGGGGTGGGGGATGGATGTGGAACAAATATAACCCCACATAGGTACCATGCCAGAAAGATACAATAACAAAAGTAAAGTGGAGTGGGACTTTAAATGAAGATATATACCACAAAATAAAAAAAATTAAACTTTATTTACTATATATCAATGGTCAGATAAAAACATTATACAACTATAACCAGTTAAAATCACAGTTTACTGTTATTCGGTCCAGAACGTGCTGATCCTGGCAGAACGGATCAAAAAAGATGGCCTACGCATTTCGCGGGGAGCCCTGCTTCGTCAGGGCCTTAAAGTAGCATGAATTTGATACAAATATTATAATAACCTATAAATGAAATATTGACAAGGTTATAGATAAATATTGATACATATTTGAATCAATTGTAAGAGCATATCATTTAAAGAATTTATAAGGCATTCACAGATGCCCAAATGGCATTACAATATAATATAGCACAACACTTAACAGATTAAAGTTGCATTCTATTTGTTTGATGTCCGACAACATGTCAAATAGTCAAGACCAAAGCACAGGAACAGATAGATCAATCAATACCTAGAGCTCAAAAGTGAATTAATGTGTAGTTCTTTCACCTGTATAATGTCGATGATACAGTCAGTCCAATGGAGAGGGAGCCTGGTGAGCCCGTGGGGATGACCTCCGCGTCCTCACCAAGAAGGCAGAGCAGACTCCTGTGTGGTGGTAATCATGATCTTGGTGTTTGTAGTAACAATATGATACAAGATGAAGAGTAGGAAAAATGGAAGGCAATTTGTGGATATTAAAGTCTTACCTTGCACTAGCAGTGAGACCAAAGTAGAATGTAATATATTCTAAAGAATTGTATATATATATATATATATATATATATATATATATATATATATATATATACTCTTGGTAGAGGATGGATTAGATGACTGGAAATGTAAGCCAAAACGCCCTTTGAATTCAATCCCAATCCCCTGGCTTGACACATAGACCATTGGCGGACATTTACAGTACATGTATAGACACCTTACAAAAATACATAGCCTGAACATCACAAAAGTACATAACGATGTGTACATTTGAGGATTATATCAACCAATTCAGCCAATGTGGCCATCCAACAAGGAAACAATGCATTTTCATATTAGGGTAGGAAGGGGGAAGAATAGGAGAGGGTCACCGAGGATACAAAGAAACTGGATTTATCATGAGTAGGGATCAAGTATTTAGAGAAATGGGGCATAGATGATAGCGTCATTTAACCCTGGTGATTGAGTGGCCCTAAGTTTGTATATCCACTTAGCCTCAGTTTGTAGAATTTTCTGATCGAAGGGGGGAATTCTGGCAAGTACTTGAAACCTTAAAGATTCCGTTTTGTAATTGTGAGCTTGTGCGAAATGTCTGGGTATAGGTTTCTCAATAACACCTATCTGTATGTCTGTGACGTGTTCTTTGGTCCGTTTCCAGAAGTTAAGCTTGGTTTGGCCCACATAGTGGCTTCCACAGCCACATGTGAGAAAATATACAATGCCGATAGTGTCACAGTAAACAAAATGGTACATGGTTAGAACTTCACCTGAGGGTAAGTTGACAATTCTACCCAGCGGAATACATTTACAAAAATCACACTTGCCTCATCGAAACGTGCCACGAGGCAAGGAACCACAGGGGTTTCTGTTTTTTTCCCACCTAGCAACGCCCCTGCCCGTACACACAATATGAAAATCGGATGGAAAAATTTGTACGACGAGCTGTCTGCCAATTTTCGGATCTTTAGTACTGTGCTTTCGACAGTCGATTTTGCTTTTTCGTCAGACAAAAGATGGATGTGCAGACTATAACATTTTTGTCTGATGTGAACTCAACGTCCGATTTTCGTTTCATTTTGTTTACGTCTAAAAAAAATCGTAAGAGCAAGACTACGCATGCTCAGAAACTAAAGAATACATACAAAATTATTCAACACAATACGTCACTTCTGACGTTGTATTCTGTTGTACGAAAATTTTCGTATGGTGAGTAACCTCTTCACTTTCGACATGAGACTAGCATGCCACAAAAAACGGACGTTCGGTCGTCCGAAAATCTAAGCGTGTGTATGAGGCTTAAAGCCCAGGCTAATAAAAATTTGAATAACCAAGATCTGATTGTTAAATGTATTTTCCAGCATCATGCTGGAGGACCACCCCAACTAAAAAGAAACAGTGACAGAATTTGGAAGGGGCAAGGTGCTTTCTAACCCTAGGCCTGTTTCACATGAATTTCAGCTTGTATAAGAGCAGTGTGAACAGCAAGCTTTGACAAAGCATTTGCAGAGCTTTCAGCAAGCTTTGTTGATGCTTTTAAAGTACCATTCAACTTCAGTTTGTAAATGTTCAACGGAGAACCTAATGGGAGTGTTGCAGGGCTGGTGCAAGGATTTTTGACACCCTAGGCGAAATCTCATTTTGCTGCCCCCCCCCATGGCTACGCCCCTGACTCCACCCCTTTGCCCTGCCCATGTGACAGGAGCCAGCGCTATACAGGAAGCATCGGCTCTGCTTCCTCTAGTGCCGGCTTCGTTCTTCACACTGATGCTTGGGGATGGTGTGTCGGAAACCCGCAATCTGGGCTTGTTGACCCGCCATTCCAGAGCAGGAGTTGGCAAGCCACATCAGAGGGCCAGCAGTTGGGCACACCTGCTGTAAGGGATGCATTGTGTGTAAGACAGAGCTGGCTGTACTGGGATGATCACCAGAGAGTCTCTGAGAGAGACAGACAGGTAGGTCACTGATGATCATAGAGGCGCACAGCGGCAGGGGATGTTTGCTTCCGTTTTGTTGGGAGACTCGGGACATGTCCTCCAGGCTCCAGTGTTGTGCTGTGCCTCTAATTACACTATTGGTCGGACAGAGCGTCTGCCTAAAACTGAGTTAATTACATGCAGAGCATGCAGACGCAGAGGAAAACCAGTGGCTGGGCGCCCTAGGCAGCAGTGCGCCCTAGGCAGCTGCCTAGTTTTCCTAGTGGTAGCACCGGCCCTGGAGTGTTGATTGCCACCTTTAGCAAGCTGCTAGCATGCTTCACCAGGCTTTCAACAATCTTCAATGAGTTTTGAAGCCTACTAGCAGCTTGCAACACGCATTAATGCAAAAGACACCAGGTACTGTATATGTTTATATCTACAGTATATACCTGCGATAGTGATAGGTTGTGTTTTTGCAATAGAAAGTGCTTGAGACTGACAGAACATTAAAGAGGAAGTAAACCCTCTTAAGTAAAACGGAAACAAAAAAAAACCTGCAAGACAAAGGCATAATTAGCTAGTATGCATAGCATACTAGCTGATTATGTACCACTTACCTGAGATCGAAGCCCTGGCATCGGTCCTCTTCTCCCCCTCCGACCGCCGACATCTTCTCCCGGAGTGACTTCCGGGTATTGCGGCTCCGGCGCTGTGATTTGCCGGAGCCGCTATGACGTCATGCGCACGAGAGCGGCATAGTAACAACTGAAGCATCGGCATATAGCACCGTTGCTTCAGTTGTCGCAAGTGCGCATGTGCCGCATGACGTCGGCACATGCAAATACAGGTATATCTCCTAAACCGTGCAGGTTTAGGAGATATCCTTGTTAGCTACAGGTAAGCCTTAATATAGGCTTACCTGTAAGCTAAAGTTGTAAAAGAGGGTTTACTTCCTCTTTAATCTGTATGGCCAGTAAACTACCTTACAAAAAGCAAAACAAAACAAACAAAAAAAACATACGGGCAATGTCTAAACATTTTCTTTACACATTTTTAGCATCTGGTTTTATCAAACATTACAATATACATGAGGGCATCACAGTTTTCAACAGAGCTGCAGGCAAACCAAAATACAGGTCCAGTTCCATTTTGGGGCATAAGGCTGGTTGACCATCAACTTAGGCTCAGCTACATTGAGCATTTGTAGGCATCTAAAGAGCACTGGTAAAGAAAAAACTGAAGGCAGTCAAGAAGAAAGTTTTGAAACATTTAGTAAATTCTAGATCCCATGGGGCATAATTTTAATTTATTAGTCAGCATGTTCAGCTATTCATCATATTTAAAGAACATGCTGAAATCTCTACTCAACATAGAGGCCCCTTCATAAAATCCCTCTGTGTATGAGAACAGTGGAACACTTAAGAGAAAACAAATTATTGCTCACAGGAGAAAAGACATTCTGAATTAAAGTAGAAAGTTAAAATGTGTTTTCCCTGAAGCGAAATGCCCGTTTCTGTTTTCAGAGAGACCGGACCCCATAGCAGAATTATTACAGGGCCCTTTGGATCTTTAAGACACCACCAGACATATACCATTCTGAAGCAATACTCTCATGATTTTTATAGAAACTCAGTTTTAAATGGACTGAAACTTTCAAATACACATTTATAAAATTGTTGTGCAGATAGGCAAAGGAGCTTTGCAGTATATTTTTTCCCGTCTGTGCACAGGGTCCTCTTTCCTCCATGTTGAGGGAAGTAGAGGAGCCCAGTCAGCCCGATTATTTTGTCCCCAAATAAGAAGGGTGCTAAGTCTCCCCAGATGGTGTCAAGAGCCTGCGGTTTAAAACATTTTATAAGAAAATTGCAGCATCTGAACCAGTAGGAGATGACAGTCAAGGGCTGCAGGTGTTTATTTGGGAGAACCTGCATCAGAGCCATAACTATGACAGATGGGGCTCCATTGCATTTCCATTCGAGGCCTACATCTCTCCCATCTAGATCTCAGAGGAAATTCCTCTGTTGAGTTAGAATATATATTCTAGGATGCTGTGGCTATAGTTATGCCCATGGTTTACATTCCCATTAGAAGTTGCACTACTCTCACGAGGCTTGCGAGAGTGCATTTCATCATCCATTTGAGTAATGAAATTGTGAAGGATGAGAACGCTACAATACAGGAGAGGGGGCGTGGCGACCGAGCTCCGAGATGGCGGCGTGATCCGGAGCTCCGCTCGCCCACAGAGAGCGATCGTCAGCGGACACATATAAACGGCGGGGAGACGTCCCCAATTAGAAGGTACTTACCTACATTCTCCGGGGGCACATTCGGGTGATGGCCAGACACCGTAAAAATCCCCAGCAGCCGCAGAAAATGTCGGGATACTATGCCGCAAACGGCGCGTCTCAAAATGGCGGCGGCGGGGGAGAAGCTAATACCTCATGGAGCTCGCAGGCACAAGCGGCAGACGCTAAAGACCCCCAAACACCTCATACTCCTCCTCAAAGGGGCCACAGTGACTCCTCCTCTGGGCCTACAACCCCCACAACCCGGAGCCCGGTCAAATCTAAGCCGAGGAGGGAATCCCCTTACAGGCCACAACAGCCTCTGGAGATGGAGGTAAGCAGAGAAACCATGGCGGCGGCCTTCCCTCACGCTCAGGCAGGAGACCCAATTGCAGACTTCCCCACGGATAACAAGCCAGTGTCAGACACAGTTCTAAAGGACATGTTGCTGTCATTACGTTCGTCCTTACAGGCTGATGTAGTCAGGGAGCTTGCTGTATGTAGGAGAGATGTTGATTCACTGGGCATGAGAGTGGATAGAGTGGAAAATAAAATGGAGGAATTTACCTCATCATACAATGTAATGGTGGACTCTAATAATGCTCAAGGGACTGAAATCGGATGGATAAAAGACAAATTAGCAGACCTCGAGGACCGCTCTAGGAGAAACAATTTAAAACTAAGAGGGGTACCCGAAGATATACCCCCAAATCAATTACTAGCTTATGCGCAAGCCCTTTTCTCCACCATATTACCTCAAGCGTCCACTCAAGACTTACTTATTGACAGGATTCACAGAATCCCTAAGCCCTCTTTCCTTCCTGCTGAAATACCTAGAGATGTATTATTACGGGTACATTATTTTAATGTAAAAGACCAAATTCTACAGACCTACAGGAGACTAGAAAATGTCCCTTCACAATTTGCCAATGTACGACTGTTACCAGACTTGTCAAGGCACACATTGCAACGCCGACGCAATCTTCTTACTGTGACAAAAGCATTAAGAAACCACAATATTCCTCATAAATGGAAATACCCTGCTACCTTGTCCATCACCTACAATGGTACTAATGCAATGATATCCTCTTTAGATGATGGCTTGAAAATGCTCCGCACATGGAATATTCTGCCCGCCATGGAACCCCAATATGCCAATCAAGCTGGGCCTTCTGCTATACAAAAAGAATGGCAGGTAGTATCTAGAAGCAGACCTACCAAATAACCCGCCGGTGAAATCTAACTAATCTGTGATTGTCTCTAAGGGAGAGTTATACAATCTCTTCTCTTCCCCCCTATTTACCATCAGCAGTTATAACTGCTCTTGGATCAGTTTATGGATCCATTTCTTATGTTTTGCATATGTGTTTTAATATTTTTTCTTTCCTCCCTTTTAAGTTTTTTTTTTGATATGCACGATCCGAACTACCTCATCAACTGGATGTCTTTTCCATGGGATGCTCTATACAAAATACATAGTGCCTTCTTGATCGCAGTGAGTTTTATTATTCTTTTTTCCATCTCAGTACCACATAATTTTTTCATGCTTAATCCATGACGATATCCTGTTTGTCTATTAATGCACATGGACTTAATCATCCAACCAAACGTTTCTCTCTATGGAAGGAGGCTTACAACCATAGAGCTGATATTCTTTGTGTTCAAGAAACGCACTTTCAAACTGACAAAAACCCACAATGTTCTCACAAAGACTACCCACATATCTATTTGGCTTGCAACCCAAGGAAAAAAGCTGGTGGGGTCCTCTTAGCGATTAAGAACACTCTCTCATTTCAGCAAAAGGACTCCTTCATAGATACTGAGGGCAGGTTTATTATTTTAACAGGTGACATTAATTCTCAACCATTTACTTTAGTTACCCTATACGCCCCAAATAGACATCAACTGCGCTTCTTTAAAAAAGTTTTACGCAAGATTGATTCTTTAAAATATGGCAAAGTACTTATCTGTGGAGATTTCAACACCACTTCGGATCCCAAAGTGGACACATCTTCGGTAAAATCTAACCAGTCACCAGCGCTTCAAGAGGTTCTACACAGTGAAGAACTATTTGATGCCTGGAGGTGTCTCCACGCGAATGAACGAGACTTCACTTTTTTTTCTAATAGACACAAATCCTATTCTCGTATTGATATGTTTCTCACTGATAGAATGTTATTGCAAGATATTGATGTGGCTACTATACATGACATTACGTGGTCTGACCACGCAGCAATATCGATACGTATAGTAGAGAGGGGTGTCTCCTCTTCACCTCCCATATGGCGTTGTAATAATAGGCTGATTCAGGAATCTTCCTCAAGTAAAATATTGTCGCAACACCTTACAAATTTTTTCCAAGATAATTTTGGCTCAGTTACCGACCCCCATATTTTATGGAACTCCCATAAAGCATATATGAGGGGAATATTCATACAAATGGGCGCCAGATTAAAAAAACAAAGATCTCAGCAACTATCTAATATTCTTGCTGATATTAAAAACTTTGAATCTCAGAATAAATTGGCATCTACCACATTAATATCGGATAAACTGACCTCTCTTAGAGAACAACTTAGAACACTTCTTTCCCAACAGTTTGATAAACACCTTAGACGTTTAAAATTAAATCATTATAATAATGCTAACAAACCCGGTAGGCACCTTGCCAATAGGTTAAAAGCTGCAAATGCCAAAACACGGATCGCTTTTCTTAGACATACTACCCTATCCCATAAAATTATTCACCCAAGAGAAATAGCTAACCAATTTGCAGAATACTATAGTTCCCTTTACAATTTGAAAGATGACCCGCATACACATCAACCAACAGAAGAAGCTATCCAGTCATTTCTGCATAATCTACAATTGCCATGTCTTTCTACACAACACCTAGACACTTTAAATGCACCATTCACAATCCGAGAAATTGAAAAAACCATTGATTCACTTCCAATTGGTAAATCCCCAGGCCCTGACGGGTTTTCTAATGAATATATCAAAACATTCAAACACATTATATCACCACATCTGGTTAATTCTTTTAATACAGCTGCTGAGTCTGCCAACTTCCCCCCTGATATGCTAAAAGCCTTCATTATTACACTACCTAAACCGGGTAAAGACCCAGATACTCCGGCCAACTTTAGACCGATATCCCTCTTGAATTGTGACACTAAGGTATATGCCAAATCATTAGCCATTCGCCTATCACATATCATTCCTTCCCTTATTAAAAACGACCAGATGGGATTCGTGAAGGGGAGACAAACTTCTGATGCAACTAGAAGAATTGTGAATATTTTACATTATGCTAAATTGCATAGAACGCCTTCTCTGCTGTTATCTATTGACGCAGAGAAGGCGTTCGATAGGGTCCACTGGAGATACATGCGCATGACCTTAGAAAAATTCGGTTTTCAAGGACGTATTTTGCAAGCTATTATGGCGCTCTATTCATGCCCTACAGCTCAGGTGTACACAAATAACACTTTATCTAATATGTTTAGTATTGGCAATGGAACTAGACAGGGTTGCCCTCTGTCTCCTTCCATTTTTAATTTAATGATTGAACCTCTGGCTGAAAAAATTAGGACGCACCCTTCAATCAGGGGTTTCCGGTTTGGCACACAGGAACATACTATTAATCTGTTTGCAGATGACATTATACTACTAATGACTGATCCACTTATTTCTTTACCTGAAGCTCATACTGTTCTTCAGGCGTTTGGTAAAGTTTCTTATTATAAGATAAATTTTTCCAAATCTTTGATACTTGATATAAATATTAAGTCCAAACAGAAACTTGATCTTCAGGCTTGGTTTCCATATACGTGGAATAACAGTGGTGTGCCTTATCTGGGGATTATCCTGAAGCCCAAGATTTCTGACCTTGCAAGGGCTAATATGATTCCACTTATTGCCAAACTGGAAGCTCAACTGAAATCTTTTTCGATGAAAGAGGTGTCCTGGTATGGAAGGATGGCGGCATACAAAATGTTGATTTTGCCTCAAATTCTGTATACTTTTCGATCTTTACCGATCCATATTCCTCAACATTTTCTCTCCAAATTAGCTAACATGGGAAGGAAATATATATGGAACGGCAAAAAAGCTAGGTGTTCCAGATGCAACCTTACTTCTCACAAAAAAGTTGGTGGGGCTGGCTTGGTAGATATACATGATTATTACTGGGCTGTTCGGTTAGACCAAATCAAACACTGGTTCCAGACTGTCAATACACCTGCATGGGTGTCTATGGAAAATTCAATAGTACCCTTACAGGAAGCTTCTACTTTTTTACTTACAGATAGTTGGCTTAAATGGGATTTAAAAACTTTAGCCCCCACTATTAACATTTCTTTGAAAGCATGGAGGCATATAATGGATAGTGTTCATAGAGAAAACAATGATGCTCCCTATGATGTGCCTCTATATATACTTGAGAGATACCTTCCATCACTTATGGTTGATGACTTGGTCACTAAAGGAATTACTACAGCATCAGAACTATATAATGATGGTCAACTTAAATCCATAGACACTTTAGTAAGGCAATATAACTTTAATGAAGATGAGATTCTTAAATGCTATAACATAATACAATTTCTTGAGTCAAAACCTATTCCGTTGATTAGAGTTCCAGCTAAACTTTGGCAATTCTACTCTACGGAAAAGCGGGATGCGAAGGGTATATCGTATTTTTATAACATCTTTGGGAATAAAACTACATTTGTTAAAACTTCAGCTATGCTCAAGTGGGAAGACGATATAGATTCGGAATTTTCGGAATTCCAATGGCGGCAAGCATTCTCGGAAATACACACGGCCTCTCACTGTGCTAAACACTGGGAATTGACCATTAAATTAACTAACAGATGGCATTACACTCCGTATAGAGTAGCATCCTTTTTCCCGGGTACATCACCACATTGTTGGAGGGGATGTGGACAAATAGGAAATCTAATGCATATGCTTTGGCATTGTCCTACAATCAAAAGTTTATGGAACAGTATATTCCGATTAATATCCTCCATCACTGGTGTATTGACCTCTCCAGATCCTGCTTTAGGTATCCTTCACTTAAACATTGACAAGTTTGATAAACATTTCAGACCAGTAATAACTCATATACTGCTGGAAACTCGGCTGCTGATTCTTTGCAACTGGAAATCTTCTATTGCTGTGAATTTGTCTGATGTCACCTCAGCTGTGAGTAGAAATCATTCTTTTGAGCGTTTATTAGCCATTAATAACATGAAATGTTCTCGGTTTGATTCACAATGGTCTATTTGGCCTATGGATATTACATAAA
The DNA here is from genome assembly GCA_028564925.1 of Lithobates sylvaticus. Classification (NCBI taxonomy): domain Eukaryota; kingdom Metazoa; phylum Chordata; class Amphibia; order Anura; family Ranidae; genus Lithobates; species Lithobates sylvaticus. The sequence continues at coordinate 42,840,832 of CM053032.1, read as the reverse complement.
TTACCTTTAGTATATGTAAGATTGTATCCTTATTATTGATGACTCAGATATTAGTGTGCATATCCTTGTATGTTATTTTCTGATTTCTTTTTCCTTGTACCCTGTATTTATTTATGTTCTATGAAATACTCAATAAAAACTTTAATGATTAAAAAAAAAAAGAACGCTACAATACAATAAATTGTCCAGTAAAGATGATTTATCTTAATAACAACTCAGTAGGTAAAGGCAACGCATTTTTTTATCCAACAAATCCTCCTTCATCAAAGCTTGTGTTGGCAGTGATAGGAGGAAACACAAACAAGATCAACTATTTGCTTGAAAGTATTGTATTCTGTCCAAACACTCCGCCCCTTCACTGGAGGTACCTACAGGTCTGATGCCGCCTCACTGATGCTACCTACAGGTCTGATGCCGCCTCACTGATGCTACCTACAGGTCTGATGCCCCCTTAAAGCCCAAATCCAGCTAAATTGTTTTATTCAGTTTTGGATAGAGCAGTAAGGGTTAACACCTGTGCCAAGACTTAACTGTCAGGACCAAAAAAGATGATGGTAAATCTCTCCAATGAGGACACAGCTATTAGTAAAATGAGAAGGGAATAATGAGGTCACAGACAAAAAATTTAAAGTGAATGTAAATCCTTAAAATTAGCTTCTGTTAGCTCCCTTTTGGTCTTTTAAAAAGACCATCAAAAGTGTTTTGTTTGTGCAATAAAGTACCTGCTGATTTTACCAGAAATTGTGTGAGTCGATTCCCAATGCTCTCTGCCAACGTGCTATCAGTTAGCATTGTTCCCAGAACTTCAGAACACCTCTATGCAATAGAGTAGAGAGGGGTGTATTCTCTAGTTCTGTCCTATGGTGACATCTCTGTTTATCCATTAGTGCGGTTTGTAACTGGCCGGATTACCAGGTGAAAATAAAGGTAATATAGCCTGCACAAAAAGAAAACAAATATAGCCACCACATTTAAGGACTGCTATCCTGCAGTATTTTTTTCCTGGGTTTAGATACACTTTAAAGTAATACTAAAGTCTCAGTTTTTTTCTTTTAAAAATAACAAAGATGTTATACTTACCGGCTCTGTGCAGTGGTTTTGCACAGAGCAGCCCAAATCCTCCTCTTCTCGGGTCCCTCACCTGCGCTTCTGGCTCCCTTCCTCCTGCCGAAAGCCCCCACAGCAAGCAGCTTGCTATGGGGTTAAAATGAAAAAAGATGGAGCGCTAGAAATGCAGATAGTGCGATATGGAAATAGTTCCAAGGTCCAAGTGTGCCAGAAGGTAAAGTTAATTTACTGCTGAGACCAGACCAGGGTTTAGGGGTTCTGGTCTGTATCAGTGTGGACAGTCAGCTGTAGAGAGAAGAAGCAACTCTGTGGATATGTGTGAGAGAGAGATGAGCTGCACCACTCTGAGTGCGGTGTCAGTTAAAATTCAATGTTTAATAAAAGTAAGATCAACTCACATTTGGTGAGATATAATGTGCATGCCTGGCATAAGTAGCTTGGGCTCTTGTAGTCCAGCTGGGCAGCGGTGGTGGTCAGCAGTTCCTGGCAGCCCTAGTGGTTCCTGAGGCTGAAGACGGTCACACAACAAGCACATCAGCGCTGATAAACAGAAGGCGTGTTTGAGCTCGTGTTTGGAGCATGCGTGCTTCTTCATCAGACCACGCCTCGGAGCATGACCGTCTTCAGCCTCGGGACCCACCGGATCCACCAGGAACTGCTGACCACCACCGCTGCCCAGCTGGACTACAGGAGCCCAAGCTACTTATGCCATGCATATTATATCTCACCAAAATGTGAGTTGATCTAACTTTTATTAAACATTGAATTTTAACTGACATACTGCACTCAGAGTGGCGCCACTTTTCTCTCGCTCTCTCTCTAAGCTTGCTATGGGGGCACCCGAGCTGAGCCACGCCTCTGTGTGTCCATTCAGACACGGAGCCACAGTTCAGCCACACGCTGCCCCCTCTCTCTCCTCATTGGTTCACTGACTTTGATTGACAGCAGCGGGAGCCAATGGCGCCGCGCTGCTGTCTCAGCCAATGAGAAGGGAAAGTCCCGGGCAGCCGAGTCTCTGCTGCAACATCACTGGATCGAAATGGGCTCAGGTAAGTATTAGGGGGCTAAGGGGAGCTGCTGCCCCCCTAAGCTTTTCATCTTAATGCATAGAATGCATTAGGATAAAAAACATTCTGACTTTACAACTACTCTTTTCGACTGTCAAAAAAGAAAAAAAACGATTTTTGGGCTAGTGTAAGTCTTTAATGAAATGGTAGAATCTGTTCTTTGCTTTACTACTTGATGCTTCATGGCTTACACATTTAGGGCTTTTTTGTATCTATTAGTTATGTTTAAAGTGGTCTTTATACAAATTATTCTGATGAATTACATAGGTCATTCAAGTTTATATTATAATCATGGTGGTTTTGAGGATGATTTGTTTTTGATGATTACAAATATTTTATTGTATTTCAAAATCCGTGTGCGTGGATGATTATATTTACTTTTTATTTATTCAATCGTGACTTTTAAGTATTTATGAGTGTGGTCACTTTCAATGAACTGAGGATGTTTTGATGATATAATTACCGGTATATGGATATTCATCTTGTTGGAGTTTATACGGTCATTGATTGTTCATAATCATCATTTTTATTTATAGCGTGCAATGTGAATATGTGTGATAATCTGATTTACTACTAATTGCCAAAGGGTTGGAATTTACATTCTGGAATAATGTCATTTTTCTTTCCATGTACATCTGCTTGCATTTCCTAATTGGTTATCTTAGGATTCCATTCATCTTTAACGTGAAGTTACCTACACCAACTATTAATCAAACTAACATGAGCATTGTCTAGCAGAAAAACAATATTTTTTGAAGTAGATTCAAGTAGATGTTAACCAATTTGCTAGAATCCCATAAAAGCTACAAATGTTATATATGTGCTTGTTCCTGCCCTGCATAGATTGGTCTCCTTGGTCTTCTTGAAGTGCTATGGGCAGGGGTACTTCCCCTGAGTGCCAACACAGAAGTAACCCTGGGAGGCCCCCCTCCCCGGCCTGGCCTAACCGGAACCACCCAGTAACACATTCCATACCTTCCTCAGAACTTACAGCAACGGACCTCAATCACAGCTTCAGCCAGCAGTTCGATTTCAGGAGATGTACCCATCTTGAGGTTAGGAAAAAGAAGAGTCCACCCAACAAAGCCTTTAAACTCAGTTTGTTTAAATATATACATCCTTCCAGTCATTTCACATGGTGATGGCACATTTCTTGGTTGTAAACAGATTGAGAACAGCAGAGATGAGAGATAAATCAAGAAGTAGCTTACCTTTCAGGGTTTGCCAGAGTACTACTGTACATCCCATGCCAAAAGGATATGAATAGTACCATTGGTCCTGCAGCTCATGTTTCTTGTTTCCTTCCTAGGGGGAAGCTCCTAGCAGCTACAGTCTCATAGATTACATCTTCACATGCCTTGGTCTTTGCACTGCGTCCCATGGTGAACTTCACAAGCCAACTCCTGCCCAACAATTTATACAGAAACATCTTACACAAAATGCAGTAACTTCATAGAAGGGCCAGTAAACTGCTATTAATAACATTTTTGTTTTTAGGTTTAGATATGCTTTGAAGCCAGACTGCCTGGGGCCACATGACATAAAAATTCAGGTGTATTTCTCCACCCTGCCCTGTGCAATAGGCCTTAAGCCAAAATCTTGGTTAAACAAATATTGTCTAAATTCAAGAGCCATATGTATTCTTATGCCCTGTACACACGGTCGGACTTTCCGACAAAAATTGTGCAAGCGGAGCTTGTTGTCGGAAATTCCATAGGACAGTTTCCATCGGAATTTCCGTGCACAAAATTTGAGATCTGGTTCTCAAATTTTCCGTTGTCGGAAATTTTGATCGTGTGTACACAATTCCACCGCACAAAGCTCCACGCATGCTCGGAATCAAGCAGAAGAGCCGCACTAGCTATTGAACATCATTTTTCTCGGCTTGTCATACGTGTTGTACGTCACAGCGTTCTTGATGTTGGGAAATTCCGACAACTTTGTGTGACCGTGTGTATGCAAGACAAGATTGAGCCAACATCCGTCGGAAAAAATCCATGGATTTTGTTGTCGGAATGTCCGATCAATGTCCGATCATGTGTACGTGGCATTACTGTAGCCAGGTTCTTGGTTAGAGACAAAAAATTGTTTTTTTTGGGTTAACACTACCTTGCCTCCATTCCCAAGCTAAATACAGAGGAGCTTTCTCTTTGCTGCAAGGAGACCGAAGTGTGCACATAGCTGCTCCTGTGTGCACACTAGCCTGCAAACAAGCCTTTGGCTGAGAGAGGGACTGGAGTGCTGTGAAACCATGTGCTGAGGACCTGAGTCACTCTAGGCAGATTCAGAAATGAGCTGACATCTGAACAGTGAGATCTCTGTGGCTGTATCGATGGGACAAGTGAGAGGACACTGCTGCCATTAACCTGTTTCTGCTAGCAGAGACTGAGTACATAGGGACTGGCCATCGAACTAGCAGCATTATTTACTACATGCAGACTTTAATGGGACTGTACTCATGTGCACCACCATAAAGACTGGGCCCCAACGCTAGCTGGCTGAAGAACTAGAGCTAACGGCTGCTTACTCAGATAGCTGCTTCGCAAGAACTTTTTACTCTCAAAATGCTTTATTGAACAAAATTATCATGTACACAACACATACATACAGAATGTACTGAGAACATAAAACATAGTAATTGTCATAAAGCGAACTGTGACATGTGATGTGATACTACAGCATTTAACAGTTCATCACTGGAAAGTAGAGAAATCATAAAACTATATACAGCAACTTAACTAGGCAAGTTGTATAAAAGATACCAAGATTAGAATTACCTTGGCCAGTACCTGGCTGGAGGGTCAAGCATGTTATAGAGAGTAACCAACTCACAGTTCTTCATCTGTAAAGACCCAAATACAAGCACCCATTCCCCTAAAATAATGAACTTGCAGGAGCCTATGGAGAACCAGCTGAGGAAGTGCAATTCCTGGAGTATCTATCGAATGTTGCCAGATGAAGAGACATTTTTGGGGAGCATTTTGATGCTGGTATGTTAGTTTACAATGTTGTTTAGTATGGGTATGTTGTGATACACAAGAACTGCTATTTACTGCAACCCATGACAGTATATTGGGTTCGTCTACCACTAACCAATCTGGTGTTTGTTTTTTTATACTGAATCTTAGTTGTGTTCAGGATATCTTTATCCATGCTCCCAGTAGAAGTGCACTATCCATCTGCTTAACCTGGTGTATCAGTGGGGCTAAGGTTGTTCTCAGAGTCAAAGCAGAAAAACAGAAGAACCCAATGTACCAAGCAGCTCCTGCGGTGGTAGCACTACATTGCGTTAACTTTTGTGTACAGTATTTAGCATCGAAATCCAACATTCAGCTCACATATTTCTAAAAAAAACTCAAGTTTACTTTAAATAAGTACCTAGGTTTATATCTGTGTGCTGCCCATGGAAGCTTTTTGCCAGTATGATAACCCTGATCCAGCAGTGCAGTTCCAAATCCTTTGAACCCCTGAACTGTGATTTAATCCATGGAATTATACCGTCCCTCTGAACTAAAAATATTTAAACAATCTTCGAACTTGTCCAGACTGATCCTTTCATCGAGGGCTCTTTGTTCTCCTATGTATTGACAACTCATTTTCCTTTTTTATATTTTTCTTATGACATCATTGTAAAAATAAACTAAAGTATAAATAAATCACTTCCAGCAACATGCACTGTGCTTTTTTTTTTTTTTAAACCAAATTTTTTTTTGCTCTGAAAATATCTTGGTAAATTGAAGTCATTTTTACATGCCACATTATACATCAAAGTCATGGTCCTTGATTAATGATCACACTCTAGAGTGCACCCCATGCACCTGTATGGCACCTGCTCCCTGCACTACGCTCCAGTGCACATTCCATTTCATAGATACGTATCTCCTCTGGTGAATTCCTAGTTTCATGCTTTCTAAAGCAATATACTACCTTTGCTTCTGCTTTTTGAGGGAAAGATAATTAAAGCTGAACTCCAGGCAAACAATTCAACACCCAGATTAAATATACATATGTGAGTGTCTGCCTAATGCCGTGTACACAATGTACCAGTGAGAAATAAATGTACCAAAAATGTTGGCACAAATACACATTAAACAAACAGTCACCACATGAGTGAAATGTGTTTCGGACGGACTGAATTCCGTCCGATTTTCAACAGAGTTTCGACGGACTTGCGTCGAATCGGACTTGTCTACACACAATCACACCAAAGTCCGACGGATTCGACCGTGATGATGTACGACCGGACTAGAATAAGGAAGTTCATAGCCAGTAGCCAATAGCTGCCCTAGCGTTGGTTTTATGCACCATAGAGTGCTTTTTATTTATCTGTCGGACTAGCATACAGACGAACTGATTTTTCAACCGGAGTCGAGTCCGTCGGAAAGATTTGAAACATGTTTTAATTTTTTGGAGTTTTACTGGACAATTCACTTATTCCCTTTTGATTTTTCGACAGCAAAGGGCCGATGAAGCCCACACACGGTCGAATTGTCCGATGGATTCGTTCCGTTGGACCTTTGCTGTCAAAAAAGTACACGGCATAAGTGTTTGTAGTTCTGTCCAGCCACTTTTGTGATTCACACACACAGCCTGGAGGGTGACAATACTTTCTCTGTTATAATTCAAAAAAGGTGGTGTGACCACTCCATCTACACAGTTCAAAAAGAAGCTGCACTCCTCATCGTACTGAACCTTGAAGTGATGGGGGCTTGACGTGAATGCCATGGAAGGTGCCGCTCCAGAACCAAACGCAAAGAAATTAAGTCCACAGAACTCCAAATAGATGCGTTTCACATGTTTATTGTGAAAACAACATCACATACCAATGTTTTGTGGCCCTGCAGGTGACACTAGGTTGCTTTGAGAAAGGGACCCTGTGAAGCCCTGAATATTCTTATGCCTTTCTGATGCTGTCTTCACAATAAATACGTGAAACGCATCTATTTGGAATATTGTTGACTTCATATCTACACCACTTGAGTTACAACCTGCTGAATGGACCGTGAGTGAACAGCGGCATTTTAATACAATTTTAACTATGTTTGCTCTGCTCTCTTCTCTCAACTGCACATGTGCATGCAGCAGACTCTGATTGGCTTCTACTGCTGCACCTCCCTCTCATAGCCTAAGGCCCCTTTCAGAAGGAGCAGACTCCGTCCAGCGGATCCGCCTGCTCAACGGGGAATCTCTCCGCTGGTCCCCACTGAGCAGGCGGATGACAGGTCCGTGTTTGCTCCGCTATGCTATTCTCTATGTGGTGGTCAGATGGAAATGGACTGCCTGTCCGTTTCCTTCCGACTGTCATCAGATCTGCCAGATGGATGGGGGATCCCCATCCATCTGTTTTTAGCGGACCGTTTCAGAACGGATACCGGCAGGTGTCAGCGGACGCATGCCAGCTGAAATCTGCTGCTCCATAAAGAACAATGGGTGGTCAGATCGGGTCCATCTGAAAAACAGACATGCAAACCCAATCGGTCCGCTGGTGTGAAAGGAGCCTAAGTACTGCAGGAAATGACAGAAAGTTGCTTAAGTTATGTATATATTTCATTGTTTATAATTATCAATAATTAAGATTAAATTAAAATATTATTATTATTAACCATTACAGAATGCACAACTGTTGGTACAGTGTTAGTACAGATACAATTGAAAATCCCACCCCATTCATTTTTTTTGTACCACTCCAAAAATTCAACTCTTATCTCTGCTTTCTCTCATCAGCACATGTGCATTCAGCAAAGTTTCATTTGCTTTTAGTGCTGTTCCTCCCTTTCTTAGCCTAAGTGCTGCAGAGAATGACAGAAAGGTATTTATGTTATGTATACATCTAATTATTTATTTCGTTTTTTTTTCATTTGTATTATTAGAATTTTAAATAATTATTATTTAAAATATTATTATTAAAAAAATAATAATAATAGTTGTTGTTGTTATTAACCACTTAAGGACCAGGCCTATGTTTCAAACTTGTTTGTTTACAAGTTAAAACCATTTTTTTTTGCTAGAAAATTACTTAGAACCCCAAACATTATAGATTTTTTTTCAGACACACTAGAGAATAAAATGGCTGTCATTGCAATACTTCATGTCACACGGTATTCGCGCAGCGGTCTTACAAACACAATTTTTTTGGAAGAAACACTTTTTTGAAATAAAAAATAAGAAAACAGTAAAGTTAGCCCAATTTTTTTATATTGTGAAAGATAATGTTACCCTGAGTAAATTGATAACCAACATGTCATGTCATTCGTGGAAAGGCGACAAACTTTGACCCTTAAAAGGCAACATTTAAAAACATAAGCGACGTTCAAAAATGTCTACAGGTTACCAGTTTTGAGTTACAGAGGAGTCTTTTGCTAGAATTATTGCTCTTGCTCTAGTGATCGCGACCAATGCGTTCGCTTCTGCGCGTGAGCACGGAGGGACAGGGCGCTTTAAAGAAAATGTTCTTATTTATTTTACTTTTTATTTTTTATTTTTACACTGTCCCTTTAAAGAAAAATGTTTGGATCACTTTTATTCCTATTACAAGGAATGTAAACATCAAAAAAAAGCATGACAGGTCCACTTTAATGTGAGATCTGGGGTTAAAAAGACCTCAGATCTCACACTTATACTTAAATGCAATAATAAAAAAAATCTCTCCCGTCATCCAACGTCATTCAAGTGGGGGCCATCATTCCTCAGTGCCTCAGAGGGGAAAGGATCGGATCGTCTCCACCGCTACCGACGGCTCCGGTAAGCGGCGGATAAGACCGGAACGTGTCGGGAGTTGGATGGGCACCTCTCCCACTGCTGATAAAAGTGAACTTGTGGCGAATACGCCGCGGAGACCACTTTTATCCGAAAGTGGACCGCCCACCGTTTAGGAATATGCTAGGGTTATGGCAGCTATCTGCTGCCATAATAACAGTATTCATTGTCAAAGTACCGATGTACAACGATGGCGGGTGGTCCGGAAGTGGTTAATACTAATAAGAATAACAATATATCTACAATACTTATTATAACTTATCATTATGGAATACTCAACTATTTGTACATCACTCTCTTCGTCCAGTGCTGAATTTCACATCCTGCTGCAGTCCATACCAGCAATCCCCTTCTGACCTGAATGATGCTCAGCATGACCAGGCTGTATTGTTTAAAGTGGGGTTGCGGGCAAAAAAAAAAATGTGGCTTAAAAAAAAAAAAAAAAAATGAATTGGAAAAAAAATTAAATGCCTGTTGCTAGGGGGTCCCTCGTAGTCTGCCACCTTCATTGCCCGGGCTAAACATCACTTCCTGTAGGCGCCGCACAGTCATCTGGGACCTGTCATGTGTCCCAGATGAGTGAGCGTCGAATCACGGCGCACGGCGCCGCTCGCGCATGCGCAGTGGGTGCCCAGCTGTGAAGCCACAGCCGGGTTCCCACATTAAGAATGCCGGCGCCGCGAGCAGAGCAGGGAACGAAGGGGGGGTCTCGTTCCCCCGCATCGCTTGACCCCGGAGCAGGTAAGTGTTTGATTATTAAAAGTCAGCAGCTGCAGTATTTGTAGCTGCTGACTTTTAATTTTTTTTTTTTTGGCACTCCACTTTAAGTGAAGTTAAGTTAGGCCACCCACCTGGCCATTTTGCTTGGCAGGGATGTGCAAATCTCAGAACTAGATGAACTTTTGCAGATAAAACATCTTATAGAGTAAATGTAACTGCCTGGAGTTCAATTGTAAAGAGCATATTTACCTTCAAAGCAGTAATAAGCCCATAGCTCCCAACTGTCCCTGATTCCGAGGGACTGTCCTTGATTTGGAGCAATGTCCCTCTGTCCCTCATTCCTCCTCATTTGTCCCTCTTTTTGGTCTGATCTATATAGTTGTATATAAAATGGACTTTTTATCCATCAAAAAGTGTTTCCCAGTGCTAAACCTTTTATCTGATTTCTAAATTGCTGGAGTTATAAATTACAAAAGCCAATATAAAGGAATAGTAGTGGTAAAAAAGCACTATTGTTTTTTTTTTTACAATTTTCCTTTAAGGGGGCATGGTAGGGGGTGTGTCCTATGCCTGCATACTTTTGCTGATTGGTGTCCCTCATTCCCATCTCAAAAAGTTGCGAGGTAAGATAAACCTAAAACCAAAAATGTAATATATTGCCAAACATTAGTTGTGGTGGCTGCGTTATTTTTATAATATTTCTTTTTTTTCCCTCTGGTGATCTTGCCAGTATTGTAACACACCAGTCCTGTATTAGAGTGCCCCCACTCTGGATGAAAGAGCACAGGGGTCACCTTTGGACAGCAGCATTGTCAGTCTGTGGGAAGGGGAATGTTAGATGTACCAGTAAATTTCAATACACTAATGCCGCATACACACGATCGGAAATTCGGCCAGCAAAAGACCGATGAGAGCTTTTGGTCGGAAAATGCAACCGTGGGTATGCTCCATCGGACTTTTGCTGGCCGAATTCCAGTCAGCAAAAGATTGAGAGCATGTTCTCGGAAAAAGTTCAGATTGGAAATCCCGACGCACAAAATTCCTAGGCATGCTCGGAAACAATTTTACGCTTGCTCGGAAGCATTGAACTTAATTTTCTCGGCTCGTCGTAGTGTTGTCCATTCCTGCGTTCTTGGGGTCGAAAGTTCAGCAAACTTTTGTGTGACCGTGTGTATACAAGCCAAGCTTGAGCGGAATTCCGTTGGAAAAACCATGCAAGATTTTTCCGATGGAAAATCCGCGCGTGTGTATGGGGCATAACAAATTGAAGCCAAACTCCAGCTAACACTTTTTAGGCAATCACAGCAAACATTTTTTTACAAGGTAAAATGTAAAAGGTTTTACAACAAATAAATAAAAGCTGACCATTGTAAGCTGCCCTGCCAGTGTTAAATAGTTTGTCTCATCCCTGTAACTGGTGCAATCTGCAGGAGAGCTTGTGCTTTTGAAAGACTGGCAGGATCACCAGATGAAAAGACCGAAAGACTAAAAAATTAATCTAATGCAGCCACCACATCTAAGAACTGGTCAGCTGCAATATAATAAATGTTTGATTTTAGGTTTAATACTACTTTAACAGAAACTCTCTAATGCAGACAAGGGGCCTAAGTAGTTTTAAATGTGCCATGTGATTTGTTAAAATATAGTTAAATGTAGACTCCATACCTGTTGGCTATTTCTGTCCCCCATGCAGCCTGGTCCAAATACTTTATTGTTTACATCCTTGCATCCTGGGTTAATTGCAGGACAAAGCAGCAGTTACCGCTTGCCTGTAGCAACCCAAGAGCAAGCATGTTTCCTGTTTCAAAATCCGCACACGCTCCATGGGGGACAAAACTCCCTACAGGTATAGCATCTGCATCTAACTACAGTATATTTTACTAAACCGTTTATTTAAAGCGGAGCTCCACCCGATTTTTAACCACTAGCTCACAATTATCCTTTCTCTCCATTAGATCTATACAGTGGTGTGAAAAAGTGTTTGCCCCCTTCCTCATTTCCTGTTCCTTTGCATGTTTGTCACACTTAAGTGTTTCGGAACATCAAACCAATTTAAACAATAGTCAAGGACAACACAAGTAAACACAAAATGCAATTTGTAAATGAAGGTGTTTATTATTAAAGGTGAAAAAAAATCCAAACCATCATGGCCCTGTGTGAAAAAGTGATTGCCCCCTAAACCTAATAACTGGTTGGGCCACCTTTAGCAGCAACAACTGCAACCAAGCGTTTGCGATAACGTGCAATGAGGCTTTTACAGCGTCCTGGAGGAATTTTGGCCCACTCATCTTTGCAGAATTGTCCTAATTCAGTTACATTAGAGGGTTTTCGAGCATGAATGGCCTTTTTAAGGTCATACCACAACATCTCAATAGGATTCAGGTCAGGACTTTGGCTAGGCCACTCCAAAGTCTTCATTTTGTTTTTCTTCAGCCATTCGGTGGTGGACTTGCTGGTGTGTTTAGGATCATTGTCCTGCTGCAGAACCCAAGTTCGTTTCAGCTTGAGTACACGAACAGATGGTCGGACATTCTCCTTCAGGATCTCTTGGTAGACAGCAGAATTCATAGTTCCTTTTATCACGGCAAGTCTTCCAGGTCCTGAAGCAGCAAAACAGCCCCAGACCATCACACTACCACCACCATATTTTACTGTTGGTATAATGTTCTTTTTCTGAAATGCAGTGTTCCTTCTACGCCAGATATACTTGGACACACACCTTCCAAAGAGTTCCACTTTTGTCTCATCGGTCCACAGAATGTTGTCCCAAAAGTCTTGGGGATCATCAAGATGTGTTGTGGAGAAATTGAGACGAGCTTTGATGTTCTTTTTGCTCAGCAGTGGTTTTCTCCTTGGAACTCTGCCATGCAGGCCATTTTTACCCAGTCTTTTCCTGATGGTGGAGGCATGAACACTGACCTTAACTGAGGCAAGTGAGGCCTGCAGTTCCTTGGACGTTGTTGTGGGGTCTTTTGTGACCTCTTGGATGAGTCGTCGCTGCGCTCTTGGGGTAATTTTGGGCGGCCGGCCACTCCTGGGAAGGTTCACCACTGTTCCATGTCTTCGCCATTTGTGGATAATGGCTCTCACTGTGGTTCGCTGGATTCCCAAAGCTTTGGAAATGGCTTTATAACCCTTTCCAGACTGATAGATCTCAATTACTTTCTTTCTCAATTGTTCCTGAATTTCTTTGGGTCTCGGCATGATGTGTAGCTTTTAAGGATCTTCTGGTGGACCTTACTGTGTCAAGCAGCTCCTATTTAAGTGATGCCTTGATTGTGAACAGGTGTGGCAATAATCAGGCCTGGGTGTGGCTAGAGAAATTGAACTCAGGTGTGGACAACCACAGTTATAGTATGTTTTAACAAGGGGGGCAATCACTTTTTCACACAGGGCCATGATGGTTTGGATTTTTTTTCACCTTTAATAATAAACACCTTCATTTACAAATTGCATTTTGTGTTTACTTGTGTTGTCCTTGACTATTGTTTAAATTGGTTTGATGTTCCGAAACACTTAAGTGTGACAAACATGCAAAGGAACAGGAAATGAGGAAGGGGGCAAACACTTTTTCACACCACTGTATATGACACTTTAAAACATGTACCTTTTTTTTCTTGTTATTTTTCCCATTTCCGGGTTCAGGGGATTGCGGGTATGGGCGGGGGTTGTGGTGGCTATTATGCCACTTCCTTAGTGCCGCACTGTCTCCTGGGATCGTTTTCTCTTGTTCCCAGGAGTCTGTGCGGCGGCCTGGTGCGAGTTCTCGCGTGATTTCGAAGCCTCAAGTGACGTCATTACCACAGTCACGTTGAGAGGGTGGTTTTATCGATATCTTTCTGCCATCACAACAGGGCGGGACTTACGACGACTACGCCCATTGTGATGGCAACAGGAGCTGCTGACGGCACTCCTATGGTAATATTACTGTGCATGCGCGAGATCTTAGCTAGAGCGGGCAATGCATTCTGGGAGATGCACGTCACTGGATCCCGGAAGAGAATGCCTGTGGGCTTCACATGCCAACAGGCAAGATGAAAACAGTGGCTATGAATTTTATAAAGCGTTCTTTGAAGATGAAAAAACAATGGGAAACCTTCTAAAAACGGGACTTGTAAGTAACACATGTCCAAAGGAATTTGTTTATAAATGTCACTTAAAAAAAAAAGTCACAGGCAGTGGAGCCCCGCTTTAAAATCATTGGGGCCCCTTGTCTGCATGGGACAGTTTCTTTAAAAAAAGAAAAGTGAAAATAGCATTTAAATGCAAAATTGTTTCGGCTCCCACAAAATTTACAATATCTGAAACACACTATTATAATTTTTATCTTGTCTTCAGTTTCCTGAGAACTTCCTCTCTCCACCTTCATTTTTTTTTTTCCTCGTCAGTTCCCTGGCACAGAGCGCTGTATCTAGATTTACATAGCTTGGATGCTTCCAAGTGTTGCAAATCTCCTCTTATCATACAGGCAGTAATTCCAATAAGAAGCCATGTCAGGCCTCTAAATAGGCTGTAAAAATAGTAAGACATAGTAAATACATTATAGTAGGAATGTGCAGCGTGGACCAAATCATCAAGAATTCTGCATCATGCCGGTATTTCGATGATAAGGAAGACATGTTTCCACTCCCAAGTAGACATAATAGACATAAGATTTCAGTTGCCAGAAGTCAAAAGGTCAAATACGACAACTGATAGTAACTGTCAGGAAGAAAAATCTAGAGGATATTAGTATTGTTAAAGGCTGTAAAAGAACAGTAATACTACTTACCTGTTCCAACACTCATGTCTCCGATCTTCTCTCTCTCTCTTGCAGTGAAAGTGATGTATTTCAGCTGGAGGAACCACAGCATATAGGCAGGTGCAGGTACTGGCCCGTAGGTGGTACTGTGCCATTGGAGGGGTCTATAAGGGAAGTTTGCCCTATAGAGACTCTGTTAGCCCTCATCTGATTTCAGTTCTTGTTAGAGTTGAGGTTGCCATCTTAACATGGGAGCCTTTAAATAGGGGATCCCACGCCATTGGGGGGTGTTTCAAGCAAGTGGAAGGTTAGGGAGAGAAACCCACAGGATAAGGTTAGTGCTTAGAATAGGGAAATGTTCCTGATGAGTAGGAACAGATTGAGAAACACTATCTGGTGTTGCAGAACCTTCCGAAATCTCTTCTGTGAGAATTGTCCTGTTCCACCACAATTCCAGCAGAAGCCACCCCCATAACATTTGACTCAAACCTATTACGGTGATAAACTGTATGGTCTTTTTAAGTGCTTTGTACTGTATGTGCTTCTACTACATTGCAAACTCTGTCTATAAAGTTCCAGTTCACAAGAACTGTCGTATGACTTCGATCCCTCCCGAGTCCCGGGCACCTGTACCGAGGCCCTGCCTACAAGCGCACAGCAGAATATACAGGCATACCTGGAAGTTGCTGATGCTGAAAATTCTGCCATCTGGTGTAAGTCTGCAAGAAAATTAACCCAATGTGCATTGGTGGTGGGACAGATAAGTATTATCACTGTACTTTTTTTTACTCTGCTTTTTTTTAAGTGATAGTGTAGCTTTAATATGTATTATTTTTAATATATTCAAGGAAAACAAGTACATTTAAGAAATATAAGTAATATAGATGTAGTGCTACACCTGTAGGAGCAGCTGTATAGGATGGGTCCTCTGTTCATTGCCTCGACCTTCTTAAGAACCTCAGCCCCTCTGACGCACCAGGTTGAGTGTACAAACATACAAGATCACAGGAAATCAATGAAATACTTAGTATTAAATCGTAGCTCTATATCAAAGAAAACCAGGTAGTAAAGGCATACTTAATATACTGTTACTCAATATGGTTGGTGACTAGGAAGCATAAAATGGATTACCAATGGTAATAACACAATTTACCACACAACATAATTAACAGTAAGGACTAGGCATCAGCATGAACAGTAGGAAAGCCATCTCAAGTGCAGCAGTGAGCAGTAGTAAAGTTAAGTCTACCGAGTGCTGAAACTATTCTGCCAGAGCGCATTTATGGCGGCAATGCTAGTCCTAAATTAGCTGGGTATGCACTGTTCAAAAAAAAAAAAGAGGATGGTAGTGGAAGGGGCGGGGGGAAAAAAGGGGACTTGAAGAATAGAGGCAATCCTTTGAGATGTTCTTCCGTTGGCTATTGTTGGGGCCCTTTAAGAGCGTCTTTGCACTTAAAGAGGAAGTAAACCCTGGTGGATTGTTCTTCCTTTCTTCTTCTCTGCAAAGTAAAGGCATAATGTGCTAGTATGCATCGCATACTAACACATTATGTGACACTTACCTGCAAATGAAGCCCACGTCGTCCCCGCTGCAGGCCGTATCCATCTTTGTCCATCTCCCTTCCGGGGGTCGCCGGTCACGGCACACGCTCCTGAAGAAAACGCATGCACGACCCTTCAGAGTGCATGCACTGATGACATCATCGGCGCAGTATACAGTAAATATCTCCTTAACGTTGCATGCCTAAACATTGAAAGCTTTCAGGGAGAGACTGAGGGGCCCCCCTCATAAAGCGAGCATCCACAGCAGCCTCCTAGGAACTAGTAAGAGGACTATCTGCCCATTATTGACACTGCTAGTAGAGACTGAGCCATTGAGAACAGTAACCAAATGTACTCAATCCATACCACACCCATAAAGCACTCTATACCGCACTTATTCCAAACCTAGGCTGCTTCTATACCAACCACCTTTAGTCCCAGGCTCGCATCGCCACTAGAAGGTAAATACCCAGATAGAGGTGTTCTGCTCTCCCCTCCCCCGATGCCAAGAGGAAGAAATTTCCTGGGCAGTTTAGCAAAAATCCTATCTCCACTCCTGCTACTGAACAGTGTCCATTTGGATCTGTAGTCCGAAGAGTTTATGGGTCCCATTATATGGCTGCCATCTCAAAACCCCTACTTCCAGGATTCTCATCACTCTGGATAGAAGTCCATGAGCTTGCTTGGATTTAGCGCTCCCCATGCTGGTGAAAGGAGAATGGTGAAGCATACCATCAGTATCTCAGTAGAGAGAGAAAATAATAAACTGCAATGTACCCTTCTCCATGTTGCTGTAGCCCAGCACCTGGCTACCTAGGTTTCTTTCCATGTAATCTGAGAGCTGTTATTGTAGGCATAGACCGTTTCAAATATTGCCTTTTTTACAGGTCAGTTTGTCTTTGTCTGAACTGTAAATGCAGACAAGAACTGTGAACAACAAGGAACCTTTTGATTCAATGACTTCAGCACAGGAGGCTTAACTAACACTCCTGTAATCCCTAGATCAGCTTTTCTAACCCTGTTTATTTTAGAGGAACCCTTGAAATAATCTTCAGGCTTTGGGGAACCCCTGCTGAAACCATTTCATTGAGGTCAAAGATAAAACTTTCCTCTTTATATTGGCGTCATTGGTCATTTGGAAGAATGACACTCTTATAGTGGTGGTCAGAATGCCACCGTTACAGACAGCTAAAAAGATCATTGGTGTCATGCAGCTGATAATGCCAAGGGTTGGCCCAGACACTATGAAGACACCATTAATTGGGAGGTCCGTCAAGCACAGCTCAAGAAACCCCTAGCAACCTCTGGAGGAACCTTAGCATTCCATGCAACCCAAGTTGAGAATGGATGCTCTAGACCAGGGGTCTCAAACTTTTGGCCCTCCAGCTGTTGCGGAACTACAAATCCCATCATGCCTCTGCCTGAGGGATTCATGCTTGTAACTGTCAGCCTTGCAATGCCTCATGGGACTTGAAGTTTCACAACAGCTGGAAGGCCACCAGTTTGAGACCCCTGCTTTAGACAAACAGATCACTAATTGCTAGGGGCGGCAGCCCTTGCAAAAAATGTAGCTGTTCTAGACAGAGAACACGGTAAGCATCAGGAATACCTCTAGATGTGAATTTTGCTTTTTCCAATTGGCCATCTGATGTCACACAGGATGGTGGCATGAGAAGGGCTTTGTTAAAATACATGGATGGGCTGCCTGCTTCAAGCAGTTTGGGATCTATTTCTCTAGGGATTACATTAGTGCAGCACAATATAGAAATCATCCATTTTGGCTCCTTACAATGAAGTCTTTGCATTAAATAGGTAGTACAGTGCTGATTTCAGACAAACTGAGTGTACACAGAGCAACGCTGACACTGGCCTTGGTCTCTGATGATGGTGCTCAAAGCACAGGGAAATAAAATGTTGAGGTAATAGGTTATAATATAGTATTTTGTTGTTCTTGGATATATAAAAAAGCGGAAGTACAGTTTTCCCTGGATATTGGGAAGCAACTGAGCAGAATTACAAATATCTCGACAGGTACAACAGCGCACATTTTTTTTTACTCATCACATTGTGTATGGAGACAATGGTAACACATATAGAGGGTGGATCTCCCCAGTAGCAACACAGACAGCAATACAAATCTAAGTAAAATGAACCTATAGAATAACAGTCTATTGAGTTTCCATTCTAAAGTGCATAAATACAAAAGTGCAAACAAAAAGTGCAGAAAACTACATAATAATGCCCCGTACACACAGTCGGAATTTCCGACGGAAAATGTCCTATCGGACCATGTTGTTGGAAATTCCGACCGTGTGTGGCTCCATCGGACTTTTTCCATCGAATTTCCGACGGAAAAAGTTGAGATCCTGCTCTCAAGTTTTCCGACAACAAAGTCCGATCTGACTTTTTCCGATCGTGTGTAGAGAATTCTGACGGACAAAGTGCCACGCATACTCAGACCAAATTAGGAGACCAAACCTATTGGCTACTAGCCTCTACGTAGTTCCGTTGTACGCAACAAACGTCACCACGTTCAGAATGATTGGATTTTCTGACAACTTTGTCCGACCGTGTGTATGCAACACCAGTGTCGGACAAAATCCGTCGGAAAAAATCTGACGGATTTTGTGGTCGGAATTTCCGACCGTGTGTACGGGGCATAAGACATATCCACTGATGTTTTGTGGCCATGCTGAAAAACTTTCTTAGGGTGATAGACATGTCTCATAGAACAAATATTTATACTGCCATAAATGGCCAAACCTGTCATACCTGGCTAACCACAAACTATAACAAGCTGTTGCCCATTAAATTGTAAACCAGAATCAGTATAGGTAGTACCAGTCAATAGAACTGTACCTAAGACTAATTGGGTATGACACCCCCACTTGCCACTAGTCCCAGCTTCTGCAATGCGTGCTCTGGACAGTGAAAGTAGGCCTGTCTTCTGGTTCACCTACCGGAAATCTTCATGATGCACTTCCGTCTTACTCTTTGGGTTAACAAACTAAGCTATAATATGATATGACTGCTGAGCGTGCACCCCCAAAAGGGTGGGAAGCGTTGGGTCATTGGGACTATGCACTATTAAAAACCTGACAAGAGTAAACACTTCTCTCCATCCAAAATTTTAAAAATTGAGTTTTTGCTTTAAATAAATTCCAAATTTATACAATCTTCCAAGAGTAAAAGTGGAAAAAAAAGCTTTTATGCCGCCTCTCCGGCTCTGCTCACAGGCCTCACAGGTTGGGAGCCATTGAGCTAAACAACAGTATGCTATTTGTATATAATAATCTACAGTACGAAGAAAAAAATTATTTGTTCCTGACAAAATTCATGCTTTCTCTTCTTCCTTTTAATGAGGTCTTCTGCTCTGGATGTTTAGAATTTTAACTCTGTGCCTTTTATCTGCACCCAGCGGTATATATAGTGTTCATTAAATGTTGATGTGTATACTAAAGCAGTGACAGTTATCAGACTTGGCCGTTACAGGGTTCCCACCAAAACAATTACTGCTATGTTTATGTTTAAAGGGCATTTATCTTATCATTAAAAAGACAAAAAAAAACAACCCCTTTCCTTATTTCCATAACACAGTGGAGCAGTGCTTTGTAGTTTACAGAGGGGTACCAAAATATGTGTCAATCTGTCCATTTAGCTCTGGTATATTACAATTGTGTCAATACTGCAGGGCTGGCCCCATCACCCATTCTGCCAGCAAGCTGTCCACCCCTGTTTCCCTAGAGGCCTTCTCCCCAGCATGTATGTTTTCCATTTATATTTTTATACTTACCTTTCCCAGATGACTTTGAGACAGTCATGTGACAGAATCTTCATCTTAGGAACTTTTCCTGATGGTGGGTGGTCCTAAATGGCTTAGAGACCTGAGAAGATGATGTCATCATTTTGATTATGACACATTGAGTGCAGGGTGCTGTGGTACTGCCCCCCTCAGGGGGGGGTGTCCATGACACTCTATACTCATAGGATATCCACAGACCTTTGCCAGGGACCTCTAGTGGCCAAAAAATAATTAATGTGAGGGACAGCACCAGAGAGGAGGTAAGTATTGTTTCATAGTTTCATAGTTAGTAAGGTTGAATAAAGACATCAGTCCATCCAGTTCAACCTGAGCGAGTGTCTACAATTGTCCCCATCCCTGTACATTGCACACTCACATCGGTCCCCACCCTCAAGGAGCCCACAATCCAAGGTCCCCATTCATATACTAGGGCCAATTTTTTGGACAGAAGCCAATTAACCTACCTGCATGTCTTTGGATAGTGGGAGGAAACCGGAGTACCCGGAGGAAACCCACGCAGGCACAGGGAGAACATGCAAACTCCAGGCAGGAAGTGTAGTGGTTGGGATTCGAACCAGCGACCCTTCTTACTGCTAGGTGAGAGTGCTAACCACTACACCACTGTGCCGCCCATTGTAGTATGGTTGAAAATTTCCTTGGGGGCTGATTAAAAAAATAAATAAAACATTTAGCCTAGAGTTGGGCTTTAAAGCCCAGCTACACCAAACTATTTGTTTTTAGTTTAAAATAGATCAGGTTAACACTATAACTTCTCTTGGGTTTTAATTCATGTCTGTGACCCCACTGGGGAATTTCTCCTTCATTTCCTTACCGTGTACCGCCTGTAGAAAAAAATGGGGGAATGCAGGCAACCCAAAGAAGTTCTAAGCCTTGTTTATTTCATGAAAATAAATTTTTTTTTTTTACCTGTGTCTCCATTTTACCTGTGTCTAATAGGAAGTGAGGGGAAATCTCTCTAAGGACACAAACAATAGTAAAAACATTGCAAGGGACTATAACCCTGCACTACACTATCCAAAATGAAATAAAAACGTTTTGGCTGAAGTTGAGGTTTACCCTCAAAACCCAAGCCTAGCCCCAAATCTAACTATGGAACCCTTACTCTAAACCTGTACCAGAAAATGATATGTCAATGGTTTCCAAGTCACCTCCCTTGTGGAAAAGTATATACATGGGTGAGAAGGTGACACCTCAGGAAGCACTCAGCAGGTTTTGTTAGTTTCCTGATACTGAACTCCATACAGTAAATTATTACAGGAGCAAAAAGGACAGTGGCAGAGTAAAGACCATAGCAATGGCAGGGTGAATACTTGAAGTATGTAACTCCAATATATTTCATATATATATATATATATATATATATATATATATATATATATATATATATATATATACAGGGGGTCCCCTACTTACAAACATCCGACTTACAAACGGAGGGAGACAACAGGAAGTGAGAGGAAATCCACCCCTAGGAAGGGAAATTCACTCCTGTAAGTGTTAATATGGGAAAAAGGTGTCTCCACTGATGCTTTATCACCAGTCCATGTTTCCCTATTAACCCAAAATTTTCAAAATCTAATTGTCATTGGGACAGAGGGTGAGGTGAAATCTTCTGAACAGGGGCACAGACAGCAAAACAAATGTTACAGGGGTGATAACCCTTCTCTATGTTATCTAAAAAACTTAAAAATAGATTATTTGGCTGGAGCTACACTTAAAAAATGACTTGCAAACAGATTCAACTTAAGAACAAACCTACAGTCCCTATCTTGTTTGTAACCCGGGGACCCCCTGTATATATATATATATATATACAGTACAATACAGAACACACACACACTGGTTACAGTATATACTGTATATATACAGTACTGTGCAAAAGTTTTAGGGGGAGGTGAAACCATGCCGAATATTAAGAATGCTTTCAGAAATAGAATAGTTTATTTTTATCAATTAACAAAATGGAAAGTAAATGAACAGAAAAGAAATCCAAATCAAATCAATATTTGGTGTGATCACCCTTTGCCTTCAAAACAGCATCAATTCTTCTAGGTACTTGGTACTTGCACACAGTTTTTAAAGAAACTCGGCAGGTAGGTTGTTCCAAAAATCTTGCAGAACTAACCACAGATCTTCTGTGGATGCAGGCTGACTCAAATCCTTATGTCTCTTGTAAGACAGACAGATATAATCCCAGACAGATTCTATGATGTTGAGATCAGGGCTCTGTTGGGCCAAACCATCACTTCCAGGACTCTTTGTTCTTCTTTACACTGAAGATAGTTCTTAATGACATTAGCTGTTTGTTTTGGGTCATTGTTCTGCTGCAGAATAAATGTGGGGCCAATCACATGCTTGCCTGATGGTATGACATGATGGCTAAGTAACTGCCTTGATTTCTTAGCATTGAGGACACCATTGATCCTGACCAAATCTCCAACTCCATTTGCAGAAATGCAGCCCCAAACTTGCAAGGAACCTTCACTGTTTCCTGCAGACACTCATTATTGTCCCGCTCTCCAGCCCTTTGGCAAACTGCCTCCTTTGGCTATAGCCAAATATTTCATATTTTGACTCATCAGTCCAGAGCACCTTCTGCTATTTTTTTGCACCCCAGTTACTATGTTTTCGTGCATAGTTGAGTCGCTTAGCCTTGTTTCCATGTTGAAGGTATGGCTTTTGGCCGCAATTTTTCCATGAAGTCGACTTCTGGCCAGACTTCTCCAGACAGTAGATGGGCGTACATGGGTCCCACTGTTTTCTGCCAGTTCTGTGCTGATGACACAGCTGGACATCTTCTGTTGTCGAAGGGAAGTAAGCATGATGTGTCTTTCATCTGCTGCATGAAGTTTCCTCAGCTGACCACTGAGTCTATGGTCCTCAATGTTGCCCGTTTTTTTATGCTTCTTCAAAAGAGCTTGAATAGCACATCTTGAAACCCCAGTCTGTTTTGAAATCTTTTTCTGGGAGAGACCTTGGTGATATAAGGCAGTATGTCTTGTTGTGCTCAGTCTTGCCATGGTACCTGTGACTAGGGATGAGCTTCGAGTAGAACTCATGTTCGACTCGAACATTGCCTGTTCACCTGTTCAGCGAACAGCGAACAATTTGGGGTGTTCGCGGCAAATTCGAAAAGCCGCGATTACCCTGTAAGAGTCTATGGGAGAAATCTCAAGTGCTAATTTTAAAAGCCTATATGCAAGTTATTGTCATAAAAAGTGTTTGGGGACCTGGGTCCTGCCCCAGGGGACATGTATCAATGTTTTTTTTTTTAAACGGCCGTTTTTTCAGGAGCAGTGATTTTAATAATGCTTAAAGTGAAACAATAAAAGTGTAATATTCCTTTAAATTTTGTACCTGGGGGGTGTCTATAGTATGCCTGTGAAGGGGCGCATGTTTCCCGTGCTTAGAACTGTCCCTGCACAAAGTGTAATTTTTGCAGGAAAAAAAGCTTAAAATCACTCGCGGCTAATGAATTGCCGGCTCCCGTAACACAGAGAACAGTCATTCATTGAAAGTCATTGATATAAAAAAAAAGTCATTGATAAAAAAAAAAACCCTGAAGGGTCTGGTATGGATATTTAGGGGGACCCCCACGTAATTTTTTATTTAAATTTGAAGCGGGGTTCCCCTTAATATCCATAGCAGACCTGAAGGGCCTGTATATACTGTAATTGTGTTGTCCCCCCTATACATTGTAAAGTGCTGCGTAAACTGTTGGCGCTATATAAATCGTGTATAATAATATAATAACTTTTTGGTATATATATATATATTTATATGTATGAATGTGAGTTAGTGCCTGTAAACAAAAACAAAAAGCTAAATAAATAAATAAATATATATATATACCTGTAACAAAAACAAAAAAATAAAAAAATATATGTGCAGTATATATTCAAAGGTTAGTATATTCTAAACCAACCATTCCCTTTATTTGAAAACATCCTCATTAACTACAGTAGTTATGAATGATAATACTGAGGTTATATAAAATAGGCTGTTTGAATTAAAATAATATGTCTACGAATTTCTAATAAAAAGGCAAAATACAAAGTAAGATGAAAAAGGCAGATGTTTGTGGGCAGCAAATGAATGTATTAGCAAAATAAAACCAGATGGCATTGCATAAAAATGTGATGTGTTGCATAAATGGATATTAAAGGGAACAGATCACATGAAAACTAAAAAATCTGAATGTTGCAAGTCTTAAAAACTACTTTAATTGCAAAAACAATGCCACAGAGGTAGATTTGGAAACCATTGGCACATCTGAGAAATACAGTAGGCCCTACATTCTTAATCTATATGTCAGGGGTCTCCAAACGGTGGCCCTTTGCTTGCTTTTATCCCACCCTTGGGGCACTATTTTCATTCACCGATACCAACAATGGGGCATAATTCCCCCCACTGACACCAATGAAAGGGCAGAATTCCTCCCAATGATACCAACGATGGGGCACAATTTCTCCCAATAACACCAAAGATGGGGTCAAATTCCTCCCAGTGACACCAAAAATGGGGAGCTATTCCCACTAATACCAAAGAAGGGCATTATTTCCACTGACGTCAGGACCTTTTCTACTCCCAATGGCCAAAGTCCAGCCCCCTTGTAGCACACTACTCCCTTGGGAGCTGCTGGGTGTGTTCATACCTTTACTGTTAACATGCCTCCATTCTTCACCCCTGCCGACAGTCAATAAACTTTGAAAAGAACTTTATTTCCTTAGTTGTATTATGTTACAAGCTTATTCAGGGAAATATGAGCTGCCTCTCTCTCCTTCTGGTTCCTGAGTGTAATTAAAGTCCTTTCCCTTAGTGAACTGACCAATGCCCCTTTTGAAAGACATTGTGGTATGCGGATGTTAGGAGCCCCAGGCCTCACCTGCCTATCTTGACTCCGGCGATCCTCCCGCGTCAGTTCAGGAAAGTCCTGGACAATTGGACACCACTGGGTTGCACTCCCATTGCACTCTCCCACCAACAGTCCATGATTGCCACAGAAAGCCGGTCCCAGTCTACCGCATCCTTTTAGCAGCTACTTCCCACTCCGCACGGTCGGATGCAACCCAGCTTGAGATTCCAGGTCCACTTCTCCCGGAGTTACATGATGGCTAAGTTGTGAACCATCCAGCACTGAGGTCTCTGAAGCCTCAAGCCTTCAGGTTTTGTTCCTGCTATCCAGCGCTGGGCTCTCTGAACCCCCAGGCCTTCAAGCCTGCTCCTTGAGGTCACATCTTTGCTGTTTCTCTGGATTCCATTCCTCCCATCTCCTCCCAGGAAGCATGGGACCCCAGCTTATATGCGAGTCCTGCCCCTGCCAATGCAAGTTAATGATTGGTCCAGGGCTCTCCATACAAGCTGCCTGCACCCCAGTCCCCAGTCCGCCTTCCTTCCAGAACATTTCCAATGGAAGGCAAGGGAGATCTTTCAGGGCAGATTGCAGGTGGCCACACCCCCCTCTATTCCATCACTCCTCCCAAACCAAACCAAACCAACCATGCCTAAAGAAATGCAAGGCCCTGGCAAATTTACCTAACACTTACCTAATCAGCACCCACCTAAAGGTGGTGGGTGCTACACTTAAATCCAAAGGACAGTAAACTGGCCCTTTATTTACAAAGTTTGGAGACCCCTGCCATATGTGATAAAAGGCTTGCTTTGCATGGACTCTTCCCTTGAAAGCTTATAAAGTCAAACCTCTTTTGTTATAAATCTGGAATTAAGGAAACATAGTAATGTAACCAGCTCTGTTATTGGCTGTGGTCGTTCTCCTATTATGCCTGTGATGACTATTGATGTTTACGCAAAAGGAATTGGTGAAACTGGGAGTTTTTAGATTGCCAAAATGTCAGTGAACTATCAATAGATTTTGCCAAAATGCGTTGGAAGAAGGTAAAATTAAAATGCATTTAAACCAAATAGCAAAAATGTATCTATATTGCAGCTTACTATTCATTACATGCAGTGGTTGCATTAGTTTGTGTTTTTTTCTGTATTTTCACCTGGAGAGCCTGCTAGTCACCCACTTCATGTACTAGAATGACAATGTACTGTATTTATGGAACAGCAGAGTTGTTACCCTACTAAAGATTTACAGAACACTCCCCATCCTCTTCTCCATAACATGGGGGAGGAGGTTTCTGTAGTCCACAGGGGGCAGAGAACAATGCCCACTGGTCACAGTCAACAGAGGCAGGGAGCATGGGAACTTACCAGCTCACAACATTTTTGGCAGGCTGAAAAGTTATGTTAATGCACCTATTGAACAGGTATAACAAAATGCTTTCAACTGTACAGTATATTTAACAAACCAAATGGGTGCAAATAAAGGGGAAAATTTTGTTCTTTAGTGTCATGGAGGTCGGTGGGTGGAAGCAATGAGCACTGTGAAGGACAGAGTGAAGTGACACTTCTGGAAGTGTCAGTTTCAGAAGAAACTTTACCCTGGTGATTTCTCTTTAATGGAGCAACATTCAGTGGTGCAGACAGCAGAAGAGGAAACTATTTACATTCTTTATTACAGGAGCTGTTTTATTAGTAGGGCATTGAGGATTGGCATCTGTTTCACTTTTGAGGTAGACTCCACCCAAACAGCCAAATACATACGCTATATTACCAAAAGTATTTGGACGCCTGCCTTTACACACACATTAACTTTAATGGGATCCCAGTCTTAGTCCATAGGGTTTAATATTGAGTTGGCCCACCCTTTGCAGCTATAACAGCTTCAACAGGCTGTCCATAAGGTTTAGAAGTGTGTCTATGGGAATGTTTGACCATTTTTCCAGAAGCTTATTTGTGAGGTCAGGCACTGGTGTTGAACGAGAAGACCTGGCTCGCAGTTTCTGCTCGAATTCATCCCAAATGTGTTCTGTTTGGTTGAGGTCAGGACTCTGTGCAGGCCAGTCACGTTCCACCAGACCACCACCCCAAACTCGCTCATCCATGTCTTTATTGACCTCGCTTTGTGCACTGGTGCACAGTCATGTTGGAACAGGAAGGGGCCATCCCCAAACTGTTCCCACAAAGTTGGGAGCATAAATTTGTCCATTATGTCTTGGTATGCCAAGAGTTTCCTTCATTGGAAGTAAGGGGCCAAGCCCAAACCCCTGAAAAACAACCCCACATTATAATCCCCCCTCCACCAAATGATTTGGAACGGTGGCCCAATACTTTTGGCAATATAGTGTGGATGAGCGAGTTTGGGGTTGAGGAACTTGACTGGCCTGCACAGAGTCCTGACCTTAACCCGATAGAACACCTGTGGGAGGATTTAGAGCCGAGACTGCGAGCCAGGCCTTCTCATCCAACAGCCTGACCTCACAACTGCACTTCTGGAAGAATGGTCAAACATTCCCATAGACACTCCTAAAATTTGTGGACAGCCTTCCCAGAAGAATTGAAGATGTTATAGCTGCAAAGGGTGGGCCAACTCAATATTGAATCCTACGGACTAAGACTGGGCTGCTTTTAAAGTTCATGTGCGTGTGAAGGCAGGTGTCCCAATACCTTTGGTAATATAGTGTAGTTGAAACACATACATAACAGTGGTTTAAACCTATAAAATGGCTTGTGATGTAGAATGCATACTGTTGTAATCACTTTTGCTGTGCTCACTAGACACTGATGACATCAACCCAGAGCTCTGTTTCTTTTAAAACCAACTTTAATTATACCTGTCACCTGCTAAAACCGAATAAACTGACCTTCGCAATCCAAAGTTGTACTTCTTGTTGGTGATAAGGGCAGGCCTGTCCTCTTCCATCCACCGCACATTCCTGTTGGCTTTTTTTGTTTCATCTTTTGGCTTAACACTATAATGCGGTAGACTTACTGGCTATTAAGATGCAGGAGACAAGAGTGGGGGTCAGGAACTCTTACATAAGATAGTATTGAGGGATTTGGGTTGAGTCCTAAGTGGTGGTGCAGGCATCTGAAAGCATGTAAATGCATTTATGTCTGCCAAAAGTCTACTGCTGTAGTCATTTTAAAGTTGAACTCTAGGCAGGTATGCAAGATTATTGCAGCTTTGTAATCATAGATCACTACATGTATTTTTTAAAATAAGTACCTAAATTTGCCCTGGTATCAGCCTCTTGCAGTCCCTGCACAGCAGGGCTGGATTGTGAGAGGAGGAAGCAATACAAGGGCCAATCGGTTCATGTATTGACAAGAAGCATGCTTGCAACTGGGTGTTAGGACCCTCCTGTGTACATCGTGAAGGATGTCTGTTGTAGTTTTTGCAGGCACCACTGGTTGCACTGTTTGCCTGGTTTTGCCCTCATTCAATTTCGGGAGGCTTCTTTTTTGGATTGTCCTGCTCAGAGGTTGGCAGGTAGGTCATGTCTTCCATGTCTTGGGTGTTTGGTGGATTAAAGAGGAGCTCCAGGCTCTTTCAGAAAAAAATTTAAGTCAACAGCTACAAATACTGGACACTTACTTGTCCAGGGATCCTGTGATGTCCAGGTGCCGACATCTCTAGGAGGGGAAACAGGAAGTGAAGCCTTTTGGCTTCACAGCCTGTTTCCTACTGCACATGCATGAGTCGCGCTGCGCCTTGTGAATGGTTCCGTAGTCTTCCGGGACCTGTGATGTGTCCCAGAAGACTGCTGGTGAAGGAGAAGGTGCAACGATTTGAGCCGGAAGTGGGATCGGTTACCTGTCAAAACCAGGTATCCGCTACCCTCTCCCCCCCCCCAAAAAGTGCCAAATGTGGCACTGGAGTGGTGGAGGGTGCAATCAAGTGGAGCTTCCCCTTTTGGTGGAGCTCCACTTTAAAAACCTGCTGCCGTAAGGGGAAGCTACATGCTGATAAGAAGACAAAGCAGAGTCACAGAGAAATTAGCTTATCACTGTGCTACTTCACCTTTCAATGTACTTTTACAGGGTGGGGCAGGTACAGAATTATCTGGGCTCACACAAAGTGGGTTGAAGGATACCAGCTATTGTACTAAGGACATCTAATGGCAGAAAAATAAGTACTACGGGGAAAAATCTCTGGATTGAAGTTGAATTTCGCAGCAAAATCTGGTTTTAATGGGCTATTCACTTTCATCTTGTTAATTTTGATTGGAATTCTATCTTACCGTATATACTCGAGTATAAGCTGAGTTTTTCAGCACATTTTTTTGTGCTGAAAGTGCCCCCCTCGGCTTATACTTGAGTCAAGCACTTTTCTGCAGCAGAGAATGACATTTTACGAACCGACTTCCGGGCCCCGTATTTCGGGGCCACTTAGTGCTAAAAGTCGGTTCGGAAAATGTAATTCTCTGCTTCAGTAAAGGGCTTGACATTTTCCGAACCGATTTTGGGGCCCCTTATCTCGGGGCCACTTGGTGCTAGGAACCCTATCTGTGGATATTTTGTAGTGCTAGTTCCACTGGATTTGCACACCACATTTGGGGTTCCTAGCACCAAGTGGCCCAGAGATAAGGGGCCCCAAATTTGGTTCGGAAAATGTCAAGCACTTTTCTGAAGCAGAGAATGACATTTTCCGAACCGACTTTTAGCACCAAGTGGCCCCGAGATACGGGGGCCCGGAAGTCGGTTTGTAAAATGTCATTCTCTGCTGCAGAAAAGTGCTTGACTCAAGTATAAGCCGAGGGGGGCACTTTCAGCACAAGAAAATGTGCTGAAAAACTCGGCTTATACTCGAGTATATACGATAAGATAGAATTCCAATCAAAATTAACAAGATGAAAGTGAATAGCCCACTAAAACCAGATTTTGCTGCGAAATTCAACTTCAGTTCAGAGATTTTAACCCGCAGTACTTATTTTCTGCCATTAGATGTCCTTAGTACAATAGCTGGTATCATTCAACCCACTTTGTGTGAGCCCAGATAATTCTGTACCATCTAGGCATCTAGGAACCCTTAACTACCGTGTTTGAAGTTCAGGGGACCTATGGCTGCAAATGGGCACAGTAAGGCTGCAAATGGGCATTGTTGACCCTCTTTTCCACTTACAGTAGCTGCGCATTTCTCACCCTAGACTTATACTCGAGTCAATACGTTTTCCCAGTTTTTTGTGGTAAAATTAGGTGCCTCGGCTTATATTCGGGTCGGCTTATACTCGAGTATATACGGTAATTGGTTTTAAAAGGCAACAAATGTAGCTCCCTCTCCCAATATCAACAAACAGAGCCAACAATTCCAACAGAAGCCTGATTTCAACTTTCAGTTGGTATGTGGCAACTGAAGATAAAGACGACTTTTAGGTGACTACACCAGCTTGGTTGAACAATTATTTTTTGGCTTTTGTAGGAATGAATACATAAATAAAAGGGCATTTTTATAAATTTGCTCAGCATTTTTCTTTAAAGCTCTCACAAAAATGAGAAGAGTTTAAGTGATCTGAGTTCACTACTGCAAAATGTCATGTATGGAGCCAAGAGCCTGTAAGCTGCCAAATTTTGTGTATCCAAGCAGTCAGCACGGTGGGATTCCGTCCAAGTTTCTGAACAAATTTTCCAATGTAATAAGAACAAGCACAAGGAACAATGTAAGGGATTGTGATATACATCTATTCCCTTCTTATCTTTCGATATTTACTTCCACTCAAGCTGGAGATAGCACATAATCTCTCTGCTAAATTTATGCCCTTATGAAAAATAAAGAGAATGATTTCAAAATAGAAGGCTGCAGGAGAAAAATGTTACAAGCGGCACCTCTGTTTGTAATATTTCATTATTACGCACTCATATGTTCTTTTTGGCTCGAAGTTAAGTAATATTAAAAGACAGTTAAGAACTAACCTAACATATATTATAAAACATGGAGCACTGTAAAGTTTCACTGTGATAGAACTGCTTTAAAAATGTTTCTTTAGGGGGCTTTTTACTTTCTCTAAATGTTTATCCACAATCCAGACCACAGCAGATTTGGGTTTACACAGAAAATCAACCCCCCCCAAGAAAAAGGTGTGGTTTGTGTGGTTGGTAGAGGGCTACCTTTTGCCAGGCATGCATGTTCCCGGATACATCAAGCTTCTCCCATACATCTTTGCTGTATAATTTGGGTTGTCTTTCCTCCAGTTGTTGGAATAATTCCTCCGGAACATACTGAAACACACAGTCGTACACCCGCATGATGTACTTCTCCATGTAACTTTAGAGTTGGGTGATCCTGGCTTCAAAATGTACTTGACCCTGTGGTAGGTAGGCATCTGCAGGAATTTGTGCCCTGTGCATTCCACCAGTCTTGGACTGGGCTCAATGTGTTTTGATGCTTGGTTGTGGTATGATCCTTGGCGGTACATGTGTCTAATGCCCCGTACACATGGTCGGATTTTCCAACGGAAAATGTCCTATCGGACAATGTTGTCGGAAATTCCGACCGTGTGTAGGCTCCATCGTACTTTTTCCGTCGGATTTTCCGACGGACAAAGTTTTATCTCCTGCTCTCAAATTTTCCGACAACAAAGTCCCATCGGACTTTTTCCGATCATGTGTAGCGAATTCCGACGGACAAAGTGCCACGCATTCTCAGATCACATTACAAGACCAAAGCTATTGGCTACTAGCCTCTACGTAGTCCCGTCGTAGGCAACAAACGTCACCACGTTCAGAATGATCGGATTTTCCGACAACTTTGTCCGACCGTGTGTATGCAACACCAGTGTCGGACAAAATCCGTCAGAAAAAATCCGATGGATTTTGTGGTCGGATTTTCCGACCGGGTGTACGGGGCATAAGAAATCCGATATTACCCTCGACCATTACCACATCCGCTGACAGTGGAGGGATATTTGGATGCTGTTCTGATCGGGGGCCATCCTGGTGAGATGAGAACCTGACAGTCCGGTGTGACATCTGAGGAAAAGGCCCTGGCTGAGTGATAGCCACAAGCCTCAAGCACTTCTGTTTGATAAGCACTTAATTCACTCGGTGGTGGGATGCGCTTTATAAGATCACTATATTTTGAAACGATCCTTGGCTTCTGCCAGTTATCAAGAGTTATGGACACTATCCTATAGGAACGTTATTGTTTTGTTTTTAGGATTTTTTTCCAGGATTATTTGCTACCATAAGGACACTTGCTATTATAAGGACACTTGTCTATTCATTGCACTATAGGAATGATATTTTCCTTCACAGGATTTTTTGCACTATATGAACGATATTTTCTTTCACAGGTTTTTTCCTTTACAGGATTCTTACTAATATTTGTGGCATCACAAATAGATCTGTTTTTTTGTTAAAAAACATATTCTTCATATGTATTCTTATTTTTTTTCACAGCGCAACCTTTTTTTCAAATTTCAAATACACTGCCTGTACTGACTGAATATAGAGTTTACACTGTATATATAGGCTACGCTGAATGCAGAGTATATATATATATATATATATATATTAGTCTGACTGTATATATATATATATATATATATATATGTATATATATATATTTATTATTTATATTAAATACACTGCCACTAACTAACCAACCTGCCTGCCTAATCTAGCTCAATCTCTCTATCTCTGTCCACTATAACACACTATACGGGCTCTGTGTAGGCAGCCTTATATAGTGTGGGGCGTGGACCCCCTCAGCCATGATTGGCCAAAGACACCCTGCCTTTGGCCAATTATGGCTCTCGCTGAGGAGCGTGCTGTGATTTACCAAAGCATGCAGGTCAGGTGTATGCTTTGGCCAATCATCATACAGCAATGTACTGCGGTCTTGCAGTGCATTATGGAGTGCTCGAATTTGCTGCGAACACCCCCTAAAATTCACTGTTTGGTGAACTGGCGAATACCCGAACTCAAAGCACATCCCTACCCCACAAAAGGGATACAACTTTTTTGTGGAAGGGAGTTTAACAAGACACGTGGCCACTAAAATTAGAAGAAAAGAAGTTTAACATAAAACTACGTAGAGGGTTCTTTACTTTAAGATCGGCAAGGATGTGTAATTCCCTTCCACAGGCGGTACTACTATGTACTATGAAAGCCCAACCCTTCCTTCCCTGTAAGATACCAGCACTAAGGTCCCGACACAGAATCTACTGCTTTGGGATGGACTGATGCACTCTACCAATGCCTGGATGAAAATTTTAGGTTGCACCTCTTTTATACATTTAGATGGATGTTTGATTCGATATTGACTGCAGTATACATTTTTATAAGTGTATTATTCAATCCTGAGAATGAATTTCTCATTGATCTTTTCAAGAGGGATTTTCTTCTCCACTCCAATCACGAATTTGCAGTTGTGTCACTGAGGCTTAAATAACATGTTCCCTATAAACAGTAGTTAGACATTTTTTCACCATCCTTCTGGTTCTGAATACATTGCACCTGCTGTTATACTGCAGTGGTGTCTCTCATAGACTGTGGATTTAAATGGTTGTTATCATGTAGATTTCTGAACAGAGCTGTATATATCCTCACTTATTGCTTCTTTCCAACCTAGGTGGTGCGTCTTAAATTTCCTACAAGGGCACTAGCTAATACAATGAACATAAGCTCCACTGTAGCTTACAAAAAAAGCCCAGCACTTTGTGAAATAAAAAAGCAGTTCTTATTGCAGTACTCAACCTTTCTCTGGCACGTTCCAGAATTTACTACTCTGCCATCCAGCATTATTCAATCCATTCCTGCGATCCCAGGATGAAGTGCATATATAAAATGATGAGAACACCAATCAATAATAAGTACAGTAAACGTTTATTGATCATAACAAGAGGTCAGAAGGTATGTCCTACGCGTTTCGAGTGATCAAACATCCCCCCCATCAGATCTTATATGCTGGCGATGATAGTAGATAATAGAGCACAGGTAATATAGAGAAACAAGATTTAAGTAATCGCAGTTGGGGTTGCTTATATGACGTGTGATTCCTGGCTGTCTCTAGCAGATAAGTCCTCAAGTGTCCCTGGGCTTACAGGGAAATGCTGTAGAGGACCATTTTACCTGACATTCTTTGAATCATTAAAATTCGTAAAAAAAGTATGTTTGTTCAAGCACTAATACACTGCCCAACAAGAATTATCTTGCCTTTGTGGCTGTGTGTGAGGAAAGAGATGAGCTCAGGTGTATTATTTGGATATACCGTATTTATTGGCGTATGACGCACCTTCAGGAATGCACTCACCATTGCAAGAAATGCAGCCCCACCATTGCCAGGAATGCACTCGCCATTGCAAGAAATGCAACCCCACCATTGCCAGGAATGCACTCACCATTGAAAGAAATGCAGCCCCACCATTGTCAGGAATGCACTCACCATTGCAAGAAATGCAGCCCCACCATTAGCCAGGAATGCACTCACCATTGCAAGAAATGCAGCCCCCCCATTGCCAGGAATGCACTCACCATTGCAAGAAATGCAGCCCCACCATTGCCAGGAATGCACTCACCATTGCAAGAAATGCAGCCCCACCATTGCCAGGAATGCACTCACCATTGCAAGAAATGCAGCCCCACCATTAGCCAGGAATGCACTCACTACTGCAAGAAATGCAGCTCCACCATTGCCAGGAATGCACTCACCATTTGCCATCAGTGCAGCTTTTGAGGGGACATGGAGGGGGCAGGATGAGCGCCAAAGATATCCTACAGGATAATCTCCTGTTTACACAGCGGCCGCTTTAAGTGAAAGACCCGCCTCCTTTGATGGACAGAACAGTCGTCCAATGGCAACGACGGAGACGGGACTTCCTCTTACAGAGGCTGCCGTGTAAACAGGAAATACTCCTCCTGCTCGTCCCGCCTCCTCCCTCCGAGGCAGCCAGACTATATATCTTTTGTGGCCCCTGGCGCTGAGAGATTGTCGGGGGCCACAAAAGATATATATGTGTATATAACCAGATGGGCCGTTCAAAATCGTGCCACGTGCCAGGCTTTGGACATGCCTGGTCTAAGGGATCTCCTTTCATCTTTCTTGGACCTGTTCTTGTGCCAAAACGCTAACATTAATCATAATGCTAAACCCATCCCTACGTTTATAAACAAAGCCATGTGATTATTTGTTTCACACAAATCTTGCCTAAGCAGTCCATGTGGCAAAATTTGAAGCTACCTTTGACAATTATTTGGATGGTGGCAGAATTAGTAATTTTGCTGCAAAATCAATTTCTTCCAAGATCATCCCTATAAGAAGCATATCAGAAATGTAGAAGAGAAATCCCCATTGCTTACTTAGTGGAAAAATGTCCAAATTCTGTCATCGGCCTCTCCACATTCTCACCCAGCTCCCAAGACAAAAGATTTATTGTCATTCTAGGAAAATAAATAAAACTCAGCAAGCCTGTGCAGTTTGTCTTTATACGCTGCCTAAAGAACAGTCAGGTCCCCCCAACGTCAGGACAAAAGCTGTCACTGCTCTAGGCAGGATCTGACAGGACTATTTGATAGATTTCCACACTGTATCAAACGTTTATTGTTTTTGCACTCAATATTTATGCAGCCATGGCAGAAAAATGGTGATACATGGAAAATATTTTAACCTTATGTAACGAAACATATTGTTCCGTCGACCTTGGTATGACCAGCCCCGGGTTTCAGTTCAGTTGGTTGTTACCTAGGAAAACACTTTTGTTTATGTAACATTTCAATTCATCAGAATAGGCAAACGTATTATAAACATCTTGTCAGGTAAGAGGAACGCTCTACCTGCGCACGTCCACAAACTAAACCAAATACAAGAAAGAGAGTCTGCTGTGTCAGAGGGAGTTAAGACATGACTCAACCTTGGTGTCTGGTCTTTGAAGACCTTAAGGCAAATATAACAAGAAACACATTTTTGTCTAGTTGTGTATTCATTTAATACTATCTGTGCTTAATTAAAAATCTTAATTTCGAATACATTTACATACATCTTTCCAC
Source organism: Lithobates sylvaticus (assembly GCA_028564925.1). Classification (NCBI taxonomy): domain Eukaryota; kingdom Metazoa; phylum Chordata; class Amphibia; order Anura; family Ranidae; genus Lithobates; species Lithobates sylvaticus. The sequence goes on along the minus strand of CM053032.1, from coordinate 42,805,284 downwards.
AAATGCCCACACAGCAGAAATTTGTCTCAGGCTGGTATATAATGTACCATACAGATGAGTCAAATAAATCTGGGTTCGGTTCAAGACAGGTTTACAGAACATGAGTAAAGTTTAATTTCTGAATCCATATCCACTCCGCCTCTACAATTGATGTCCAGGGCCAAATTTTAAATTTACATCCCTCTTATCCACTAGCATTCTATAAGCCTTGATTAGGAATTGATTCCCCCAAAATATGTTGACTTTTAATGTGGAATAAACTTTTTGATGGATTGTACCAACTAGTGTGGTTTTCAGGATCTGGATAGGGATCTGAACCTGGAACCTCTGCAGTGTCTGGGTCACTGTGCCACCTGAGATGCTGGACAGTTCCCTGACTCCTTGGACAACCTTGTTTTTTGTCTTGTTTCTGCTGAATCCTTTGTTTCTCCCATAAATGTCCTCATTTAATGTGTATCTAAAGTTTTTTTTAATAATAAAAGTGTTATACTTACTTGCTCTGTGCAATAGTTATGCAAAGCAGCCTCGATCCTTCTTTTCTCGGGTCCCCTGCCAGTGCTCCTGGCTCCTCGCCCCCGCCAAGTGCCCCATAGTAAGCTGCTTGCTATGGGGGTACTCATGCATGCTCACTCCTGAGCCCTTTTCTGTGTCCATTAGACACACAGAGCAGGGCTTGGCTCTGCCCCCCCCCCCATCTCTGATTGACAGCAGCGATGGCTCCTGCTGCTGTATCTGAGCCAATGAGGAGGGAGCTGATAGAGCCTTGACTCTCATGCACATTGCTGGATCAAGATCAGACTCGGGTATATATTTAAGGGGGCTGCGGGGGAAGCTGCATGCAGAAGGTTTTTTTTTTACCTTTCTGCAGTGAATGCATTAAGGTAAAAACCTTCTGCCTTTAGCCATGTATCTGCACTTCCTGTCTGCCAGATTATTGTGCTCCTTTCCAGCCAACATCTTTCTCCTTTCACTCCTGCTGCTGTATCTTCACAACCATTTGTTACCAACCATCAGCTTGTTTCTCAAATATGCTTTTGCTTAATCCCAACCTGCAACCACTTGCTTCCATCCTTTGGCTTGTTTACTGACTATGTTTCTGCTCCATTTACCACCGGACCCCAGTTTGCTCACTTCACGGTGCAGTGATTCTGAGCGAAACACATCTCCACCATCAGGAGCTCTGATAAAATCTAGTTAGTGCTTAGACCCTGTGTCTCGGGTGAGCCTGTGTCATCCGCCAGGGTGGCCTTCTTGTGTATTTATCCTGCTGGTCAGTGTGAGCCCCTGTACTGCTATAGCTACTGGTCTCCGAACCTCACCGAGGTCAGTGGTCATACTTATAATGCTCTAGAAATATAGGAGACTACTCTGTATAAAAAGCCAACACTTTGGGGGTTGAACCCTCCCCATCTATCAGGGCTTTAAAAATGGTAGTGGATAGGAGGGATTTGAAGAAATTTGAAGAAATGCTGTTCTGGACTGCAATTGTGTATGTGGATATGTAACAGCTCCTTTCTCGGGCGCCCTTACATTCTTGTACATATCTGCCTCTACAATTGCAGCCCAGGACTTAATTTCTTCAAATCTCTCCTAGTCACTAAAATACTATGAGCCCTGATGATTGGGGAGTTTTGAACCCCCAAAATGTGTTGACTTTTCAAGTGAAATAAACTTTTTGATGCACTGTACAAACTAGTGTGGTGCTCCCATCCTTCCAATGCTCTAAAAATATAGGAGACTATCTTTTGAAATAACTGCAGTCATCTGAGCTAAACTCAAATATCTTTTTCTTCTGGACTGACCCTTAAACTCACTGCAGCTGGAGTCATTATCTTGTAACATTTCTGTGATTCAGCACTTTGACCGTGTCGGGAGTGAACATACACGCTATGAAACTTACTGGAAAAGTAGTCAGTGATACATAGAGTGTTCTCTTTTTTTGTACCCTTGTGGATCCGTTGATTGAGAAATGACGCTCTATGCTTATCAAGCTCCTGGCAGCCACAGAATGGCACTGATTTTGATTGGAATACACTGCTGATTGAGGAAACTCAGGGCAGGAAATGAAGGAACTTTGCTAAACTTTAAATGTGGAACGGAAGTGTTGAGCAGACTCTGAGAACAACTATCAGGAGGAATGTGGAAGAGATTTTTCCTGTTACATAATAAGGGGTCACAGGAAATTGTTCTAATGCCAGAAATGATCAGTCGTGAGTGGCAGTCATTAGGCGGGAGATAAAATAGTCCTGTTCCTGAATCGAAATGGTTTTTATTTCAGTATATCATAGGACATAGGAAGGGGGAATACTGACCTTTAAAAACCATTATGATTACCTATTGTGTAATTTTTCTCATGCTTTATTACATATTCAATGACAGATTTAGAGATATGAATGAGCAATATATGTAGATCCTATAATAAAGAAGAATCTGTACATTGCTCATTTACTGCTCATGTCATAATTACCTGCTCTGTGCAGTGGTTTTGCACAGAACAGCCCCGATTCTCCTCTTATCGATTCCCCTGCCGGCGCTCCTAGCCCCTCTCCCTTGCTAAGTACCCTCATAGCAAACAGCTCTTTCCGAGGTCACTTGTGTGCTCGATCCTGAGCCTCCTCTGTGGGTCTGCGGCTCCCTCCTCACTGGATGTGATAGGCAGCACCAGGAGCCTCTGCTGTGTCTCATCTAATGAGGAGAGAGAGACCCGGGAAAGCCGCACCTGTCGTGCTCATCGCTGGATCAAGATCAGGCTCAGGTAAGTATATAGGGGAGAAGGGGGGTTTAAGGGGAAAGCTGCACACTGAAGTTTTTTTACATTCATGCATAGAATGATAAAAGGTACAAGGTAAAAAAAAAAAAACTTCAGCTTTTAGAACCACTGTAAGCAGTGAAAGCTAAACTCTAAAAAAAAGCCAAATACGCTGATGAAATGCAAATATGGGAGCTGTTTCACTTGCTAAATAGCTTGTATTTATGTCCAGCCAATCCTAAAGTTTTTGCAGCTCTGCCACACAGCACAGCCCTCTCTTGCAGAGTAGCCAATCGGTAAAGTTTATACCCAAGATGCATGATTGGAGGAGAAAGCAGAGTGACAGGGAGATGAACTTGTGGGGGTAGGAAAGGTTTCCCTGGGTGCAATAGGCTGGCAACATGGGCTTCCATGTCTCTTGGGCCTTAGGTGTTCGGCAAGGTCCCCTGTGAACTAAGCCTTCAACCCCTGAGAACAGAGAGACCTCTCAAGTGTGTAAGTACATGACTCGCAACATGGTCTTAGGCCAACTGTAGTGAGGAACTTGAAAAAATGGTGAACCAGAGGGATGGTTACTGGGTTGTCAGATCCACCATCACTAATAATTAGACTCTAGGCCTAGGCAGGAACTGACTTAACAACCCGCTGCACAGTATAATAAAGTGAAAACTTGCAGTGCTCACCCTCCTACTCCCTTTACGGATTCTTAATTAATATATTTATAGTGAAAAAAAAATCCTAAATTGCAAACATGATCACAATGATTAAGAGTCTGTACAGGGAGTAGGAGGGTGAGCGCTGCAAGCTTTCACTTTATTATATATTTTGGTTTGGTATGTGTTAACAAGCTCCCCACAGTTTTCAGCATATCGCTATACGGCCATATAATATAGATTGTACACGCCGTAAGGCAGTTCTACATGCTGACAGGAGGAGAAAACTAAGCTGGAGGGATGTGCTCATCACTGCGCTGCTTCTTCTTTCACTGTCTATTCAGAAGGATACCTGTAAGTTTTATTGAACTGGTCTCCCCCCCCCCATCAGGGACAGTTGGGAGCTATGTACTGGGGGTAAGTTTTGACCAGAGCCAAATAACCTACCAGCATGTCTTTGGAGTATTGGAGAAAACCCACACATGCACAGGAAGGAAATACAAACTTCACACAGATAGTGTTCTGGTTGGCATTTGAACTGAGGGCCCCAGTACTGTAAGGCAGAAATGCTAACCCCCCAAGCCACAATTCTGCCCAAACTACTATAAGCCCATTGCTTAGACCCTGCGATAATAAAACCTCTTTTAAAGAAAAGAGCACCAAAACCAACTTGAACATTTTGTTTATTACATTAGATTATTTTTGAATATTTACAGTATTTTTATTTGTACATGGATGTTTGTTATGTTGGAATCCTGTATTTGCACTAGTTTTTGCAGTTAGTTTTATGGTAATATTGTTACTTTTTTAATGCTTTACATACATGTTTGGCTTGAGTTTCCATTAATCTATAAATACTGACATTGTGCATCTATTTATGGTTTATTTGTTGGTGGTCGTTTATTATATTATAACTGTGACTGATTTGATTATTTACATATGTTATGCTCTTTTACTTTCTTTACCCCAAAAGAGCAACATCACTTTCCATTCTGTTATCCCTTGGTGTAAGCTCTTGTAAGTGTGGATGTCACTGGGGATGAGGCTTTTTTAAGTCTGTAGTGAAAAAACTGTTTTTAAAAACATTGGTTCTCTTTTCCTCATTGTATTGAAATGGGCTTTCACATTGGAGTGAAAGGAGAGGCACTTTACAGGCACTTTGCAGGCGCTATTTTTATCGCTATAGTGCCTGTAAGGCGCCCCAGTGTGAAAGGGGTCTAAGTGATTAAGTGTGATCACCCACTAATTTAACCCCAATGTTTCTCAATTGACTGTTATGAGAAAAGGTCTGCTTTGCTATACAAATTAATTAAAATTAACCATTATTTTCCTCAAAATTCTACAAACAATACCCCATAATGACAACGTGAAAGAAGTTTGTTTGAAATCTTTGCAAATTTATTAAAAATAAAAAATGAAAAAAATCCCATGTACATACAGTAAGTATTCACAGCCTTTGCCATGATACTCAAAATTGAGCTCAGGTGCATCCTGTTTCCACTGATCATCCTTGAGATATTTCTGCATCTTGATTGGAGTCCACCTGTGGTAAATTCAGTTGATTGGACATGATTTGGAAAGGCACACACCTTTCTATATAAAATCCCACAGTTAACAGCGCATGTCAGAGCACAAACCAAGCCATGAAGTCTAAGGAATTGTCTGTAGACCTCTGAGACAGGCTTGTATCGAGGCACAGATCTGAGGAATGGTACAGAAAAATTTCTGCAGCGTTGAAGGTCCCAGTGAGCAAAGTGGCCTCCATCATCCGTAAATGGAAGAAGTTTGGAACCACCAGGACTCTTCCTAGTGGTGTTTGCCAAAAGGCACTTATAGGACTCTCAGACCATGAGAAACAAAATTCTCTTGTCCGATGAAACAAAGATTGAACTTTGGCCTGAATGGCAAGCGCACAAGGCTCATCACCTGGCCAATACTATCCCTACAGTGAAGCATGGTGGTGGTAGGATCATGCTGTGGAGATGTTTTCAGCAGCAGGAACTGGGAGACTACTCAAGATTGCGGGAAAGATGAAGGCAGCAATGTACAGAGACATCCTTGATGAAAACCTGCTCCAGACTGCTCCGGACCTCAGACTGGGGCAAAGGTTCCTCTTCCAACAGGATAACGACCCTAAGCACACAGCCAAGATAACAAAGAGTGGTTAAGGGACAACTCTGTGAATGTCCCCAAATGGCCCAGCCAGAGCCCAGACTTGAACCCTATTGAACATCTCTCGAGAGATCTGAAAATGGCTGTGCACTGACGATCCCCTTCCAACCTGGCAGAGCTTGAGAGATCCTGCAAAGAAGAATGGAAGAAACTGCCCAAAAATAGGCATGCCAAGCTTGTAGCATCATGCTAAAAAAGACTTGAGGCTGTAATTGGTGCCAAAGGTGCTTCAACAAAGTATTGAGCAAAGGCTGTGAATACTTATGTACATGGGATTTTTTCATTTTTTATATTTAATACATTTGCAAAGATTTCATACAAACTTCTTTCACAATGTCATTATGGGGTATTGTTTGTAGAATTTTGAGGAAAATAATGATAATAATCCATTATGGAATAAGGCTGTAACATAACAAAATGTGGAAAAAGTGAAGCGCTGTGAAAACCCTCCGGATGCACTGTAAGTGGGGTATTTTAAATTGGGAGTAATGAGCCACACACTTCAGATAAACACAATTCCGTTATATTTCCCCTTTGTATTGTGCAGCACAAACAAGTATAGAGTCTTTGGCACAGATATATGGATACATTCATGGCTTCCAATACCACCTCTACGCCGATGACACCCAGATCTATCTGTATGGATGTCACACCACTTTCTCAAACTCAAATCTTTCTAAAACCGAGCTTGTGATATTTCCTCTCCCCCCCCCATGACTTTACCATTAAGATCAACAGCACAACCATTGGTACCTCCACACATGCCAGGGTGCTGGGTGTAACCCTTGACTCTGACCTCTCCTTCAGCCCCACATCCAATCACTGGCTAAATCCTGCCGCCTTAACCTCCGCAACATCTCCAGAATTCTTCTATACCTGACTAAGGACACCACTAAGCACAGCAACTTATTCACTCCTTGATTATTTCCCGCCTTGACTACTGCAACTCTCTCCTTAATGGCCTACTCTTATGCAGGCTGTACCCCCTTCAGTCTATTATAAATGCTGCTGCTAGACTAATACACCTCACTAACCGATCCGTGACTGCTGCCCCTCTCTGCCAATCCCTTCACTGGTGTCATGAAGGCTCCATCCGTGGCCGGCGACCTGCTGATCCTGCCAGTAATCGGCGCCTCAGCATCCCTGGTTCCCGTTCTCGGTTGCCATTGCACGCGCGCCCGCAGACGGGGGCGAGCGTGCGCGGACGGGTGCGCGCCTCCATTGGCGCCAATGAGGCTATTTAAACCCTTCTGTCACTGACGGTCCCCGCTGTCTGCTCTACAACGTTCTGTGCTTGAAACCTGATCTGAAGTCTGTTTACCTGTATCTGACCCGGCTATCCTTGACCATCCGCTCTGTCCCTGTGTATCGACCTTGGCTTGTCTGTGACCATCCTCTTGTCTTCTCCACCTGTACTGTGCTGCCAGCCTGATACCTGACCCGGCCCGTTTGACCACTCCAGTCTGCATACAGATCCAAGTCTGCCTGTTGCTCCAGCCTGCACACAGATCCAGCTTACCTGTTGTTCCAGTCTGCATACAGATCCAAGTCTGCCTGTTGTTCCAGCCTGCACACAGATCCAGCTTACCTGTTGTTCCAGCCTGCACACAGATCCAGCTTACCTGTTGTTCCAGTCTGCATACAGATCCAAGTCTACCTGTTGTTCCAGCCTGCACACAGATCCAGCTTACCTGTTGTTCCAGTCTGCATACAGATCCAAGTCTGCCTGTTGTTCCAGCCTGCACACAGATCCAGCTTACCTGTTGTTCCAGTCTGCATACAGATCCAAGTCTACCTGTTGTTCCAGTCTGCACACAGATCCAGCTTACCTGTTGTTCCAGTCTGCATACAGATCCAAGTCTGCCTGTTGTTCCAGTCTGCCTACAGAACCTGCATACCTGCAGAGACCTACATACCTCACCCGCTGAGCTGATCCAGGAAGCTCTTGTACCGGTCTTACCATTCCTGCCAGGCACCTGTGCCCCTCCTGACTCCTGGTCCTACTGTCCCATCATCAGGGGACCGGCGAGCGGGAGCCGCAAGGGAGGCCCTTCTCTGCTAACCAGACTCACCACTACCAGGGGGCGTGACAGTAGCAGACAGCCATGTCTGAGTCTGAGCAGGGGGCCTCTCCTATGGAAGGACTGTGCCAACACCTGGCGGGACTGACCGAGGCGGTAAAGAATCTCCAGCAGGGATACACCCGGTTGGAAGAACGGGTGCTGGCCCTACCACCAACAGCCCCACCCGGGGGAAGTCCAGGTCCGTCGGTGGTAATGCTCCCTCCAGAGCCCCCCGGTTACCAATCCCTGAGAGATTCTCGGGTGCCCGCAACCTCTTTCGGGACTTCCGTAATTCCTGTGAACTGTTCTTTGCACTACAGCCACGTACTTTCTCCCTGGAAGCCACCAAGGTGGGCTTCGTGATTTCCCTACTTTCCGGAGACCCGCGAACCTGGGCCCACCGCCTCCTAGAGCAGAAGGACCCCGCATTGGCCGGTCTTACTTCATTCTTTGATACCATGGCTCAACTCTATGAAGATCCCCAACTTTCCGCAACCGCAGAGACGACTCTGCGCACCCTCCAGCAGGGGCGAAGGCCTGTGGAAGATTATGTCGCGGACTTTAGGCGCTGGGGTGCGGATACCCAGTGGAACGACGCGGCTCTGCGTCACCAGTTCCGCCTAGGACTTTCTGAGGCACTAAAGGACGAGCTGGCAAGAGTTGGGGTGCCCCAGACCCTGGACACTCTGATCAATCTGGTCATTCAGATTGACCGACGACTCAGGGAACGCAGGACGGAACGTGCATCCGGTTTCTCTCGTCCTACCTGGATGCTCCCCAAAGCCCCAAGTCACCTGCAGACCGGCTCGGCCCATCGGCCTGCACCTCTTCCTGATTCCTCAGAGCCCATGCAGCTGGGGCTCTTGAGGCCCTCTCTGACCTCAGAGGAACGTCAACGTCGTCGGGTCAACAACTTGTGCTTCTACTGCGGTGAGCCCGGGCACTACGTAAGGAACTGTCCGGCCAAGGCTCGTAAGTGCCCTCTCATGCCTGCTAGCTCTATGGACTCCTCAACCCAGGTCTCCTCTCACCTTGCCCTCTCTGTCTCGTTGCAGCTTCCGGGAAGAACCCTCCAGGTACCCGCCATTATTGATTCCGGGGCATGCAGCTGCTTCATGGACTCGTCATTTGCTGCCCAACACCGGATTCCCCTCCAGTCTAAGGCCCAGGGACTGTCGGTTTACTTGGCGGATGGCTCCTCCATCCGTTCGGGCCCGGTTACGCAAGAGACCACCCCACTGCCCATGACCATCTCGGGCAACCACCAGGAATTTCTTTGTATGGACATTATCTCCTCTCCATTATCCCCTATAATCCTGGGCATGCCGTGGCTGAAGGCCCACAACCCAGTTATCGACTGGGCCACTGGGATGGTCTCCTTCTCCTCTCTATATTGTCAGATGTCTTGCAGACCCTCTAATTCCTCCCAGTTGGCTACTCTGCTAAGTGTTGGCTCCGAGGTGGACCTCCGTCAGGCTATTCCCCAAGCCTACCACGAATACCTGGATGTCTTCAGTAAACAGGCAGCAGAGGTGCTCCCACCTCATAGGGCTTATGATTGCCCCATCAAGCTTTTTCCTGGAGCGGAGATTCCCTTTGGAAGGGTCTTCCCCCTGACAGAGGTGGAACAAGGCAAGTTAAAGGAATACATTGAGGAAAACCTCCGAAAGGGCTTCATCCGTCCATCTACCTCTCCTGCGGGTGCGGGCATATTCTTCGTGGAGAAGAAAGACCACACCCTTCGGCCCTGTGTGGACTATAGAGAGCTGAACAACATAACGGTTAAGAACCGTTATCCTCTCCCATTGGTCCCTGAACTATTCCAGAGGCTTGGCACGGCCACCATCTTCACGAAACTTGACCTTCGGGGGGCCTACAACCTGGTTCGAATTAAAGATGGGGATGAGTGGAAGAGGGCCTTTCGGACACGTTATGGGCATTACGAATATCTCGTGATGCCCTTCGGCCTATGCAATGCCCCCGCAACTTTTCAATACTTCATTAACGATGTACTTCGGGACTTCCTGGACTTGTTTGCCGTGGTATACCTGGACGATATCTTAATCTTCTCCTCCTCTCTAGAAACTCACAGCAGACATGTCAAGGAGGTCCTGGGATGGCTCCGTATCCACGGTCTGTATGCTAAGGCAGAGAAATGCCAGTTTGAACAGGAGAGTATTCCCTTCCTTGGGCTGATCATTTCAAGTACAGGCATCAAAATGGATCCCCAGAAGATCTCTGCCATCTTGGAATGGCCCACTCCGGCAGACAAAAAGGGCATCCAACGGTTTATTGGCTTCGCCAATTTTTACCGTAAGTTTATCAGAGGGTTTTCCGCCATTGTGGCACCCATCACCCAGCTGACCAAGCAAGGGACCCGGTTTCGGTGGTCTTCCGAGGCCCAGGAGGCCTTTGATGCCCTTAAGACTCTGTTTACCTCGGCACCCATCCTCAGGCACCCGGACTCCTCTCTACCCTTTACCCTGGAAGTTGATGCCTCCGAAATCGCGGTGGGAGCTATCCTATCCCAGAGGCAGGGGGACAAGTCCCTGCTACACCCAGTCGCCTTCTTCTCCCGCAAACTGTCCTCGGCCGAGAGGAACTATGATGTGGGCGACCGGGAACTACTGGCGATCAAGGCTGCCCTGGAGGAATGGCGATACCTCCTGGAGGGGGCCTCTCACCCCATTTTAATATTTACCGACCACAAGATTCTGGAATATTTAAAGTCAGCAAAAAGATTGAAACCCAGACAAGCCAGATGGGCACTTTTCTTTTCTCGTTTCACCTTCCATGTGACATATCGGCCCGGATCCAAGAATGTCAAACCAGACGCCCTGTCCAGGATGTACCACAAGCACCAGGAAGAAACCTCCCCTGACACCATTCTGGCCCCTGGAAACTTCCTCCTCCTTCAAGAGGACTTACTGTCCCGATTCAAACGTGCCTCAGCAGGGCAAAGGCCCACTTCTGAAACCCAGCTACAGGAGAAGGATGGCCTACTCTGGTACGGGGACAAGATCTACACCCCAGAACAACTCCGGGTAACAGCTATGGAGCTATGCCATGACCACGCTTTGGCTGGTCACTTCGGTGTCGCTAAGACCACCGACTTGGTACAGCGTACCTTCTGGTGGCCTCAACTGCGGGCCGACTGTAAGAAATTTGTGGACACTTGCCCTACCTGCACCCGGAACAAGAATCCCAGGACCAGGGCCTGGGGTCTCCTTAAGCCTCTGTCTGTCCCAGATCGTCCCTGGAGGATGATCTCCTTAGATTTCATCGTGGAGTTACCCCCAGCAGAGGGCCACACGACGATCTTCGTGATCGTCGATCGCCTATCCAAAATGGCTCACTTTATCCCTATGAAGGGCACCCCCTCAGCTCCAGAGACGGCACGGGTCTTTATCAGGGAAATTGTCCGCCTTCATGGGGTCCCGGCTAACATCGTCTCGGACCGAGGGGTGCAATTCACCTCTCGATTCTGGAGGTCCCTGTGCCAGTCCTTGGATATTGAACTCGATCTCACATCTGCCTACCACCCTCAGTCTAATGGGCAGACGGAGCGGACCAATCAGACCCTAGAGCAGTACCTGCGCTGTTTCTCCTCCTTTGCCCAAGATGACTGGATTTCCCTTCTGCCCCTGGCCGAGTTCGCGTATAACAACGCCACCCACTCCGCCACCAAACAGACCCCCTTTTTCGCTAACTATGGGTATCACCCGGCATTCCTGCCTAACTCGCTTCCTGACTGCACTGTGCCAGCAGTCCAAGAACGGATCCAGTTCTTTTCCACCAACAACCAACTTCTCCAAGAAACCATGACCAGGACCCAGGAGTACAACAAAACCATGTTTGACAAAAAGAGACGGGGGGAACTGGTGCTTGTCCCGGGCGAAACCGTATGGCTATCTACCTCCAACTTAAAATTGGCTTGCCCTTCACGGAAACTGGGCCCCAAGTTCTTGGGCCCCTTCCCAGTCAAGAGGAGAATCAACGAGGTGGCTTATGAATTAGAACTTCCGGATTCTCTGAAGATTCACCCGGTGTTCCATGTGTCCTTGCTGAAACCCTCGGTCAGTAACCCTTTCCCCAACCGGAGGGCCATCCCTCCTGACCCAGTCATGGTGGACGGGGAAGAGGAGTTCGAGGTGGAAGCCATCCTTAACGTCAGAAGAAGGCAGAACCAAAACCAGTTTCTAATCAAGTCCCCGGCCCCGAGGAAAACTCTTGGGAGCCCGAGGAGAACATCCACGCTAAGAGTCTAGTTCAGTCCTTTAAGAGAGCCCATCCTGAGAAATTTGCCCCTAGGGGCATCCGGAGGCTGCCCCTTAGGGGGGGGCAATGTCATGAAGGCTCCATCCGTGGCCGGCGACCTGGTGATCCTGCCAGTAATCGGCGCCTCAGCATCCCTGGTTCCCGTTCTCGGTTGCCATTGCGCATGCGCGAGCGCGCGCGTGCACGCGCGCGCCCGCAGACGGGGGCGAGTGTGCGCGGACGGGTGCGCGCCTCCATTGGCGCCAATGAGGCTATTTAAACCCTTCTGTCACTGACGGTCCCCGCTGTCTGCTCTACAACGTTCTGTGCTTGAAACCTGATCTGAAGTCTGTTTACCTGTATCTGACCCGGCTATCCTTGACCATCCGCTCTGTCCCTGTGTATCGACCTTGGCTTGTCTGTGACCATCCTCTTGTCTTCTCCACCTGTACTGTGCTGCCAGCCTGATACCTGACCCAGCCCGTTTGACCACTCCAGTCTGCATACAGATCCAAGTCTGCCTGTTGCTCCAGCCTGCACACAGATCCAGCTTACCTGTTGTTCCAGTCTGCATACAGATCCAAGTCTGCCTGTTGTTCCAGCCTGCACACAGATCCAGCTTACCTGTTGTTCCAGCCTGCACACAGATCCAGCTTACCTGTTGTTCCAGTCTGCATACAGATCCAAGTCTACCTGTTGTTCCAGCCTGCACACAGATCCAGCTTACCTGTTGTTCCAGTCTGCATACAGATCCAAGTCTGCCTGTTGTTCCAGCCTGCACACAGATCCAGCTTACCTGTTGTTCCAGTCTGCATACAGATCCAAGTCTACCTGTTGTTCCAGTCTGCACACAGATCCAGCTTACCTGTTGTTCCAGTCTGCATACAGATCCAAGTCTGCCTGTTGTTCCAGTCTGCCTACAGAACCTGCTTACCTGCAGAGACCTACATACCTCACCCGCTGAGCTGATCCAGGAAGCTCTTGTACCGGTCTTACCATTCCTGCCAGGCACCTGTACCCCTCCTGACTCCTGGTTCTACTGTCCCATCATCAGGGGACCGGCGAGCGGGAGCCGCAAGGGAGGCCCTTCTCTGCTAACCAGACTCACCACTACCAGGGGGCGTGACAACTGGCTTCCCCTACCCCACCGTATAAAATTCAAAATGCTAACCACAACATACAAGGCCATCCACAACATCGCCCCCAGCTACATCACCAACCACATCTGCAGATTTTGCCCAAATCGTCTCCTCCGCTCCTCCCAGGACCTCCTGCTCTCTAGCTCCCTTGTTACCGCCTCTCATGCTCGCCTTCAGGACTTCTCCAGAGCCTCTACCATCCTCTGGAACTCCCTGCCCTGGTATATCCAATCAGACCCTAACCTGTCCACCTTTAGGAGATGTCTGAAAACTCACTTATTCAGGGAAGCCTATCCCACACCCACCCAACAACTGTCCCCGAGCCAACCCCATCAAATCATCAAATCCCTGCATCTATTACCTTTTGCACCACCACGCCCTCCCTTTAGAATGTAAGCTCTACAAACAGGGCCCTCCTGTCCTTTCTGTATTGAATTGTACTGTAATTGTGCTGTCCCTCCTCTACATTGTAAAGTGCTGCGTAAACTGTTGGCGCTATATAAATCGCTATATAAATCGTGTATAATAATAATTCAGTGTTTGCAGAGTGGTGCAGAACTATACAATACTGCATTTACCAACTGTGTTACCAGAAGATGGCTTCAGGTAGCAAGGGAAATGTTCTTGTAAAAGATATATCTAGGAAGAAGTAGCAACTCTCACTGACTCCAATTCTCCATTCTAAACACTGGAGGATCAGCAATAACCAAGGAGCCAGTCCTGAGCTTTCCCTACTCCTTTAGGAACCTTTCCCTACACTTTACATTCTCCCTTCAAGCAGGTTCCTGTCTTTGACTATTCACTTGCTATGCAGTTTAGGGGCCCTAGGGTTGCCACCTCGTCCCTTTAAGATCAAACACATATTAATTACACAGTGGCTGATTAAGGTGGTAAATCCAGTTAGTTCCTTACCTTAGCCCTAGAACCTGTGTAATAAATATGTGTTTGGTTTTAAAGGGATGAGGTGGCAACCCTAAGGTGCCCTCATGTATATAAAAAAAATGCTGTGCAGTATTGCAGTATTAATCTTACCAGTAGGTCATGTGGGACATCCCCAAAGCCTGGCAGAAAGCTCCCACTGAGGTGATCAGGGTGTCCTTCATAAGTTCCAGGGTTCTTCGACCATTAGGAGCTTGTCCAAGTGAGTGCTTCTGTGTTTCAAACTCATGCTTTCTCATTTGAAACAAGGAAGCATGCTCACTCTTAGGATGCTGGGAGTAAGCTCCTGAAGACCATAATTCCCCCGAACGTTGGTCCTCTAGAAGCTTGCTCTCAGTATCCTAAGAGTAAGCATGGCTCTGTGTTCCAAACAAGAAAGTGTGGGTTTTGAACACAGAAGGGCTCACTTGGACGAGCTCCTAATGGCCAGAGTGTCCCAGAATTTGGGAAGGACAAGTTATCACCTCAGTGGGAGTTTCTCTGGCAGGCTTTGGGGATATCCCTCATGGCCTAAAGGTTAGGTTGTTAAACTAATTGCGATACTGCACAGTGTTTTTTTTAACACATTGGGTATAGCCTATTCTTCTTTTTTTTTAAAAGCCCTAGTCTTTAAGTTGTCAGAAAATAGTAGATATCAAAGAAAGGTGAAAATACACAGTAGTAATATGCCTGAGGAGTATTTGTAGCCCTTCCCATCTTTTTGTGAATACTTGTGTATACTGTGAGCAGGATCCAAAAACTGTGTCCTAGGAGGATAAAGGACGCACATCTGTTGACAGCTGGGGAACTCACTTTAGGAAAAATTATATGATTGCCAATTTACTTTCCTGCCAGCAAGAAACTTGTTGCCAAAAGTGCAGCACAGAATACAAACACACAGGGATGTATGAAGCAAAAACATAGGAAAATAAATACAATGTAGTCAAAATATATATAAATATATACAGTGGGGAAAATAATTATTTGATCCACTGCAGATTTAGTAAATTTGCCCACTTGCAAAGAGATTAAGGGTCTATAATTTTTTATCATAGGTGTATTTTAAATGATAAGAGACAGAATATCAACCAAAAATCCAGAAAAAACACACGATACAAATGTTATAAATTGAGTTTTAGTTCAGTGAGTAAAATAAGTATTTGATCCCCTACCAACCAACAAAAATTCTTGCTCCCACAGACTGGCTACAGTATCTCTTTCTTCCATTCAAACCTCATCATCATGGGCACACAAATTAGTGTTAGGTACCACAGATACCAGGGTACCTTGACGAGGTTTTGTGGCTTACGCATGCATTTGCAAATGTGTGCAGACTAAGCCCCTGCTTTCAACGCCTACTGTTATGCCGCGTACACATGGTCGGAATTTCTGATAGAAACAGCCCGATGGGAGCTTTTCATTGGATTTTCCGACCGTGTGTATGCCCATCGGTCTTTTTCTGTCGAAATTTCCGACGGACTTTGGATTGAGAACCTGTTCTTAATTTTTCCGATGGAAAACCTTTCTATCGGATTTTCCGATTGTGTGTATGCAATTCCGACACGCAAAATTCCGACGCATGCTCAGAAACAATTTGACGCATGCATTAGCAGCTTGCTATGGAGGCACCCGAGCTGAGTCACAGCTCCCTGTGTCCATTTAGACATGGAGCCCTGACCCGGTTCCACCCCCTCTCCCCTGATTGGCTAGCTGACTTTGACAGCAGCGGGATCAGCCAATCAGGAAGGAGAATTTTCGATGGAAAAAATCCAATGGGGCATGCACTCGGTCAGAATATACGATGAAAAGCTCCCATCAGACTTTTTCTGTCAGAATGTCCGACCGTTTGTACGCGGCATTAGAGAAGATCTGTAAAGAAGTGTGGACCAAAATCCTTCCCGATATGTGTGCAAACCTAGAAACTAACTACAAGAAATGTCTGACCTCTGTGCTTGCCAACAATAGTTTCTCCACCAAGTACATATTTTGCTTGGGGATCAAATACTTATTTTACTCCCCCTGAACTGCAACTCAATTTATAACATTTGTATCATGCTCTATCATTTAAAATACACCTATGATACAAATTATAGACCATTAATTTATACACAGTATATATGTATATACTTTAATTTTAAAAAAAGCACAGCTTTTCTCTGGGAAACACTTGTGTTTGTGGTCCCCAATCCTCCAATAGTCAGTCTAATACATGCAGCATGAGTTTAGCAATTTTGCTTTGTAAGAGCTGTGCTGTCAATCATAATGATCTTGTAGGAAGGGCAGACAGGGACATTATACTGTCAATGTGTCAGACACTGGTTTGAACACTGAATTGCTGATTAGCTACTTTCCAATTGAAAGTATGTGTGGTCACTTGAATGGGAATTAAAGTATAACTTAACACATGATCAAAGATTTAATATATTGCAGTGTACAGTCCTTTGATGTGGTGGCTGGATTAGTTCTTTTTTTTTTGCAGCCTGTTTCCTTTATTTTCACCTGGCAATCCTGCCAGTTACATACTGTACCTATGGATAAACAGCACTGTCACCCTAGGATAGAACTACAGCACACATCTTCCTCTTCCTCTCGCGCTGTGTGTCAGGGAGATGGATTTGTGTGTGTGTGTTCGCCGGCGCCGTAACAAGGTCCCGCCCCCCTAAACTGGCTTGTGTGATAGCAAATTGAATAAGTGTTCCGCCTATCACACTCGCCGGTCTAAGGGGGCGGGACCTTGTTACGGCGCCACTGAACACACACACAGATCCAGCTATGTGACACACAGCGCTGCGGTAGATGGCCGCTGTGTGATCCAGGGCAGGCCATGGTGAGTCTGCATTCATAGGCAAAGTGAGGCGCGATTATGGGCACAGAGAGACTGCAATAATGGGCACAGAGAGGTTGCAATTCTGGGCACAGAGAAGCTGCGATTCTGGGCACAGTGAGGCGGAATTGATGGGCACAGTGAGGCTGCGATTCTGGGCACAGAGAGGCTGCGATTCTGGGCACAGTGAGGCGGCATTGATGGGCACAGTGAGGCTGCGATTCTGGGCACAGAGAGGCTGCGATTCTGGGCACAGAGAGGCTGCGATTCTGGGCACAGTGAGGCGGCATTGATGAGCACAGTGAGGCTGCAACTATGGGCACAGAGAGGCTGCAATTCTGGGCACAGAGAGGCTGCGATTCTGAGCACAGGGAGGTGGCATTGATGGGCACAGTGAGGCAGCATTTATGGGCACAGAGAGGCGGCATTGATGGGCAGAGTGAAGCAGCATTGATGGGCACAGTGAGGCTGCGATTATGGGCACAGAGAGGCGGCATTGATGGGCACAGTGAGGCGGCATTGATGGGCACAGTGAAGCGGCCTTGATGGACACAGTGAGGCTGCGATTATGGGCACAGGGAGGCTGCGATTATGGGCACAGTGAGGCTGCGATTATGGGCACAGTGAGGCGGCATTGATGGGCACAGTGAGGCGGCATTGATGGGCACAGTGAGGCTGCGATTCTGGGCACAGTAAGCTGGCATTGATGAGCACAGTGAGGCTGCAACTATGGGCACATAGAGGCTGCAATTCTGGGCACAGAGAGGCTGCGATTCTGGGCACAGGGAGGTGGAATTGATGGGCACAGTGAGGCGGCATTGATGGGCACAGAGAGGCGGCATTGATGGGCAGAGTGAAGCAGCATTGATGGGCACAGTGAGGCTGCGATTATGGGCACAGAGAGGCGGCATTGATGGGCACAGTGAGGCGGCATTGATGGGCACAGTGAGGCGGCATTGATGGGCACAGTGAAGCGGCATTGATGGACACAGTGAGGCTGCGATTATGGGCACAGGGAGGCTGCGATTATGGGCACAGTGAGGCTGCGATTATGGGCACAGTGAGGCGGCATTGATGGGCACAGTGAGGCAGCATTGATAGGCACAGTGAGGCTGCGATTATGGGCACAGTGAGGCGGCTTTGATGGGCACAGTGAGGCTGCGATTATGGGCACAGTGAGGCGGCATTGATGGGCACAGCGGTAGGCTGCATTTGATGGGCACTGGTGAGGCTGCATTGATCTCTTGTATCATGTTTGCAGTCTCTGACCATCTTTAGTATGATGTCCTCAGTCTCTAACCATCTCTTGTCTTATATCATTTCTGCAGTCTCTGAGGGGAGTTTGCTTAATTAGCAATGGTATTGGTAATATGCAGCAGGAAGGGGGTTAATGCATTGTCACTGATGCATTAGTAAAAATCCCATCGTCTGTAGGCGCTGTAACTTTTCACATCGGGGGGGGGGGGCGCAGTTTTTCATCTTCACCCTGGGCACTGAATGACCTTGTCCTGGCACTGGTCCCAGCCTCCACTTTCACATTAAAGTCCCCCCTCTTCACATAAGAGCCATCAGTTCCCTCCTTGCTTTTACATCAGAGTCCTCAGCCCTCCCTCTTTTCCACATAAGGGTTGTGACAGACCTAGCCGGGACACAGGCTGTTGGAGGGGACTGAAGGCGAGCCTATTACCTTGCGATTATGGGCCCTGGCATTTGGGGGAACAGTGCTCTTTGAGCTGCAAGCCTGGGAGCCCTGAGCTGGTGGTACTTGGATTCAGGTCCATGCTGGCCCCCCAATACACATAGAATCTGTATGTGTATTTGGCATATTAGCAAGAGACGCTAATGTCATGACTCATGAACTCCAGCCACCTGTCTGTTGTGTTAATGCATATAGTCTGGCTTGTAAGAGTGTTTCACCTATTGTTGTATGTGCTAATTAACCCTGCAATTGAATGATGGAGCCCAGTGTTGATTGAGATAATTAGCTCATGCTAATTAGGTTAGGCTTGTCATCTGGCTGTATATATGTGTGACATGTAAAATAAAGATTCATTCCTGATGTAGCCTACACTGGTGTTGTCTGGTGACTGGGTGAGCTAAGGGGTCTTGGATTGTGTGGTACCGGACAGAGGAAGCATTTACGGCGGAAATCTTGGGTACGAGGTCCGTCACAAGGGTCCTCCCCCCCTTTCCCATATCGGAGTCCTTAGTACCGCCCCCCTTTTCATCGAAGGCCTCAGTTTTCTCCCTATTTTACACCAGAGTCCTCATTCTCCTCCCCTTCCTTTCACATTAGAGTTCTCATTCCCCCGTTCACATTAGAGTCTTTAGTCCTCCCCCTGCACATTGGAGTTCTCAGTCCTCCCCCTTTCCTTTTACATCGATTCCTCGGTCTCCCCTTTCACATTGAAGTCCTCCCTTTCACATCAGAGTCCCTACTCCCCTCCAACCTTTTCTTCCAACCTTCCAATCTTCACCACAGTATGGCTGTGGCAGCATGGCAGTGGGCAGGAGGTGAAGCAGGTCTAAATGGAGGCAGACTTCCATCCCCTTCTGAATACTGGAGCTGCCCTGCATTAGTGTTATGTGTTTCCATGGTGCTGGTGGCCAGTTCACCTAAACCAGTGATGGGGAACCTTGGCACTCCAGATGTTTTGGAACTACATTTCCCATGATGCTCAACTACACTGCAGAGTGCATGAGCATCATGGGAAATGTAGTTCCAAAACATCTGGGGTGCCAAGGTTTGCCATCACTGACCTAAACCATCAAAATGCATGCAAAAATACCGGATATAGTGTGGCACCCCTGACATCCCCAGATGCACACCAGAGTGCCACAGCACCCTGGTTGAGAACTGCTGGTCCACAGAAAGAGCTGGGGACAATGCTAACCGATAACTGTCAGCAGAAAGCACAGGAAGTAACCAGCTCACAACGTTTCTGATAAAATGAATCAGCAGGTATTTTGTTGTATGTATCAAACACATATAACAAAACACTACCAATGGTATTTTTAACAAGCCAAAAAGGAACCAACAAGGGAAGTATTTTTTTTAAAAGGATACCTTCTTTCCTAGCTATCTTCTGAAAACTACCATTTGCGCTGTCCTCTGTGTAATGGAGATGAAGAAATATAGACATGTTTGTAGTCCATATCAGGAGAGCAGTCTAGGCTTCATCCAAGGATACAGTGGAAGAGCAATGTAGCCAGCCATGGACAGGAAGTGTGTTATTTGCAGGATTACCAGTTAAAAATAAGTGAAAAAGGAGCCTGAAAATATGCAGTTACTACACCTAGGACAATTAAACTGCCATGTATTCAATTTTTGGTTTTGGGTATAGACACAATTTAAAGTGGACCCTTCCCTTCAAAAAAACAAAAAATCCTCTGCAGTATGAAACTCTGCATGCTGTTCTCATGTAATGCAGGAGTCATTGCTAAAATACAAAACAATATTTAGATATTTGTCATCTATCGTAGTCTTCATCCTAGTTTCCTGATGTACTGGTGATGTAACCAGGGCCTCATAGGTACACCCTGGGAGGGCTTTGTCACCAATGTCTTTCCAGGGAGATCTTGTATACAAAGAGATATCCCGAAATCTTGGGGGAATTTTTTTTTTCAAGAGATGAATGATGGAGATCAGGAAGAGGAAGCTCGCCACTAATGATGTCCTTATTTTAAAATGGTGGCACAGGAAAAGGAACAGGGGGCAGGCAGGATGGTTTAGGTGCAGTATGCAAGACCATTAAAGAAGAAGCTTGATACTATACTGTAGGTGAGTAAATTTATTTAACTAAATACATTTTATTAGTGTTGATGGTGTTTAAAGTATATCTGTCTACCATGAGCCCAGGAAGCAGATGCTTTCCCTGAAGAATGCCTGAACAAAAGATGGCTTAGTGCTTATGGAGTGTATAGCAGATAAAAGATTTATCAGGGGAATACTGTGATTCCTCTGAGACATAATAAATATTTGTAATACTTACACTTGAACACTGCTAAGCATATATTTAACATTAAAACATGTAACTCATACTAGGCCCACTTTAAAATACATTATTCCATACTCATTAGGTTATTTTGCATGCTTTTTCCCATAATAACTGTCATTTTGGACATGTAACTGTAATTCCCAGGTATCATAATACTCTTATTGCTGAAAATAAAAAAATACTATGTAAAGAATGATCATCATAGCTTAGAAATATAGGGGCTATAATAATTGATAGACCATTTTACATGACAGTGGATGGAATATTTTTTAAACTGGTTCTAAAACCCCTTTCACACTGGGGCGCTTTGCAGGCGATACAGCGCTAAAAATACCGCCTGCAAAGCGCCCTGAATCTGCCGCTGCTGTGTCTCCAATGTGAAAGCCTGAGGGCTTTCACACTGGAGCGGTGCGCTTGCAGGATGTTAAAAAAACTCCTGCAAGCAGCGTCTTTGGAACGGTGAAGGAGCCGGTTATACACTGCTCCTTCATTGCTCCTGCCCATTGAAATCAATGGGGCAGCGTGGCTATAACGCCGGCATAGTGCCATTTTACCGCTGGCGCCCGCACCGCCCCAGTGTGAAAGGGGCCTAAAGGCTGAAGGTTTTTTACCTTTATGCTTAAAAAAAACCTTCAGTGTGCAGCGCCCCCCTTTCCCCAGCCCCCAATCCTTACCTGAGCTCCTTCCGATCTAGTGATGTTCAAGATAGCCTCGGCTGTCCTGGGACTCTCTGTCCTCCTTGGCTGAGACAGCCCATTGGCTCCCACTGAATGAGGAAATACAGTGTAATGCTCAAAACAATAGTGAATTGAATAAAATATATACGTGACATATAACCAATGTGATGATTTAACAAAAATCCAATGTTCACTGTTGTAAACTGAAGAAAAATGTATTAAAGTTCAACAAAAAGTGTCTATCAAATACACAATAGTGAATCTTCAATCAAATAAAAGTTGTGTGGACAACATAAAACTGGCAGTGAAGCTGTAAAATGTGAAGAAATCCTCTGTCATAGAAGTGTAGATGGGTACTCTTACCGAATACGGTGGACCCACTTGCCCCAGTTGAAGTCCGTTGGGACGAAACGCGCCGGTCTCGCTGTGCTTATATTGGAGAATCACAAGGATTAAGGAACCTTGCCTGGACCATCACCGCTGAAGAGTGGTCGTATCCTGTTTGAAGTGATCCCTCTCCTGCTTAACCTTGACCGTGATGTTTTCGGCCCACACAAGCCTGATTGACCCACTACCGCTGGAAAGTGGGTCCACCGTATTCGTTAAGAGCACCCATCTACACTTCTATGACAGAGGATTTCTTCATATTTTACAGATTTTACAGGATTTTACAGCTTCACTGACAGTTTTATGTTGTCTACACCACTTTTATTTGATTGAAGATTCACTATTATGTATTTAATGGACACTTTTTGCTGAACTTTAATACATTTTTTCTTCAGTTCCCAACAGTGAACATTGGATTTTTGTTAGATCATCATATTGGTTATATGTCACATATATATATATTATTCAGTTCACTATCGTTTTGAGCGCTACAATGTATTTCCTCATTCTGTTTGGACTTTGAGTGTTAGCAGCTTTCTCACATTATTTGGTTTAGTGCAGTAATTTCCCACAATCTTTCCACATTGGCTCCCACTGCTGTCAATCACAGCCAGTGAGCAAATGAGGAGAGAGCAGGGGGCATACAAAAGCGGCTTGGAAGCGTGGCCCCCAGGGCAAGCGGCTTTCTCTGAGGCCACTGCTCAAAGGGGAGGAGCCAGGAGTGCCAGCAGGGGACCCAAAAAGAAGTGGATCGCAGCTGCTCTGTACAAAACCACTAACAGAGCAGGTAAGTATAACATGTTTGTTATTTAAAAACAAAAAACAAAAAGATTAAGCTTTATAACCACTTATAATGGCAAAATAGGCAGGTACGGGCTAAATGTAGGCCAGCAAGGCCAAATGACCAACAAGCTTATTCAATAAAATAGTCAAAGAGCATAGCAAGTGTGTGAATGTAATAACCAATTAAAATCCATTGTGTCTGGAAAAGTAAATTCTCATTGGTTATTGTGGGTTACTGCACTTTTCTCCTAGGACTGTATGTGATATGGTACCAAGGGGAATTTCCATACATATATGTTTTAAAATTCTAAATTTCTAAATTGTCCATAAATAAATATATGCCATGCATGTACAGTAACTGTATACTTTAATTGAAGCTGTTACATTTTTAAACCAATGTTGTAATAAATGTACAGTATATAACTGTCTACATCTGTTTCCTAGTCAGTGCTGCCACACTCTGGGCTGTGGAAACACGTTGATTCTTTTATGAAGAATGATTGTCATGTAATGAAAGATTTTATTTCTCACAGGAGACTTTAGTATGACCCCTTATGTTAAGCTTTATATTTTTGATCTTGAAATGAAAGTGGTTGTAAAGCCTAAACGTATTTTACCCTAAAGCTTTCCCTGCATTAACATAAAAAAATTGTTTTAGTATGTGTATCGCCCCCTCACCCTCCTTATACTTACCTGAGCCCGATCTCAATCCAGTGCCCATGTGTAGTGGCTCTCTTCACCCTGCTCTCACAGGCTTTGCTGAGAGCAGCAGGCGCCAATGGCTCCTGCAGCTGTC
This sequence comes from Lithobates sylvaticus, assembly GCA_028564925.1. Taxonomy (NCBI): domain Eukaryota; kingdom Metazoa; phylum Chordata; class Amphibia; order Anura; family Ranidae; genus Lithobates; species Lithobates sylvaticus. Next base: position 42,781,868 of record CM053032.1, on the reverse strand, counting down.
AGTCAAATCCTCAGCTGAGGGAGCAGAGGGCAGGGCTAACCCTTACTGTCTGTGGCTATAGACGCAGGCAGTGCAGCTCAGGATCAAGCCTGCAGGTGTGCCACAACAGGAAGCTACCAATGGTGGCCAACTCTTACTGTCTGTGGCTATAGACACAGGCAGTGCAGCCCGGGATCAAGCCTGCAGGTGTGCCACAACAGGAAGCTACCTCTGGTGGCACACTAAGAAGAGGAGTAGCGAGGAGCTCCAGTGGAGGACCGAAGAAGAGGAGTACCCATGCTACTCTGTTAAATTCTATTAATGTAAGTAATAGAATGGAGGACTCCTCGGTCGAGGACCCAATAAGAGGAGTATCCATGCTGCTCTGTGCAATTCCATTAAGGTAAGTATAACATGTTTGTTATTTTAAAAGAAAAATAATTGACTTTACAATTGCTTCAAAACTATACTGCAGGAAAAAAAAATCAAAGCTACCCTTGCAGTGTTGCTCCCACTAGTTTAAAAGCTTTTTGCTTAGGGTATCTTTAAACGCAGTATTACTTAACTTATCCATCACACACGCAGGCTTCCTCCTCTCTGTGCAACCATTCTCAGAAGCCTGCATTGTAAGTGAGGACACTGAGGGCCGACCACAACCCAAAATATTGAGTAGAAGAGAAAAGTGCCAGTTGCCAGGGGGGAGTAGTGGGTAAAGTAAAATTGCTTTAAGCTGTAACCCCTTCCTGCAGGCTGTACATAGATATGCAGCAGAATGGTGGTGGGCTTTAACACTGGGCTGCCATATATATGTGTGCAGCTTTCACCACTGTTTTGTGCTGGAACGACACTCATACCCACACTCACGTGGCACCCACAGCTCCCAGTCACTATTGAAAGTTGGTAGGACAAGCTTTTGATCACATGATCAATGTTACGGCCAATCACATTGAACAAATGACTGGGAGCCCGCCTCCAGCATTAAAATCCCCTAAAAAGGGCAGGCTTCCACTGGCAGATAGGGGTTAAATCATAGTTTCTACTTACCTTGTTTGGAACACACTAAAGCCCCGTACACGCGGTCGGAAAATCCTACCACAAAATCCATCAGATTTTTTCCGACGGATTTTGTCCGACACTGGTGTTGCATACACACGGTCGGACAAAGTTGTCGGAAAATCCGATCATTCTGAACGTGGTGACGTTCGTTGCCTAAGACGGGACTATGTAGAGGCTAGTAGCCAATAGCTTTGGTCTTGTAATGTGATCTGAGCATGCGTGGCACTTTGTCCGTCGGAATTTGCTACACACGATTGGAAAAAGTCCGATAGGACTTTGTTGTCGGAAAATTTGAGAGCAGGAGATAAAACTTTGTCCGTCGGAAAATCCGACGGAAAAAGTCAGATGGAGCCTACACACGGTCGGAATTTCCAACAACATTGTCCGATAGGACATTTTCCGTCGGAAAATCCGACCGTGTGTACGGGGCATAAGACAAAGTATTGCAAATTGCCGATTGCAACTGTGTTTTCATGTACGAAAATGAATTACCTAAAGTAGAAGTCACATAAAATGAAGTAAATGGCAGTACATAACTTCTGCGTTTAACCTGTGTCTCCAGTTTGTTTCCAGTTTTAGACAAAAACGGGAATGAGTGAACCTGTCAGTTTTTTCTCTTTTTTGCTTTACATTTCCCTTTACCTCCTATCCTGGAGACACAATCAAAGAGGCAATGACACATAAGTGTAAGGAAATTCTATTTTGGATAATTGTCCAGGCAATGGACAATTGAATACCTGCAGTCAAAACCATTGATCACTAACCTTTGCAGCTGCAGATACTATTTATTTTATTTATTTCAGGTACTTATATAGCGCTGTCAATTTACGCAGCGCTTTACATATACATTGTACATTCACATCAGTCCCTACCCTCAAGGAGCTTACAATCTAAGGTCCGTAACTCACATTCATACATACACATACTAGGGCCAATTTAGACTGGATCTAATTAGCCTACCATCATGTCTTTGGAGTGTATACTATAATTCATACTCAACATTTTTAGCAGAAGCTTCTCAGTTTTTCTTTCAGCTTCTCTCTCATAGCTTAAAAAAATAATGAAGCCATCCCATCCACATACAGTAAATTATAATATATTACATTTTTGCTCTTGGGTTTTAATATCTTAAGAATGAATTGTTCCACAGTGGCTGTGACTGGAGAGGTCAGTAGGGTTTTGTTTCAAAGCTTATTTATTGCTTGCTAACAATATGTATGTGAATGTCCATAGCCTGGCCACAGTTCTCCTTTAAAGTCATGTTGCCAATACAATCTGTAACCATCATAATGAATAATTATGATTTATTTCTAAACTTTTGAAAATTGAGGTTGCCTCAACATGTAGTAAAGCACCTTTAAAAATATTTCTGTTGTACCAAAGACACTATCAGACACATATAAAGTTTGCTAAAACGATGGACATTCTGCTAATGATAATGGTTAGCCTAGATCTGACAATGCATCCCTTAAACCACAGGCAGAATAAATGCAATTCCTTCTCTTTGTTGTACATTTAACAGAATGTTATTTATTACCTAGTTACTTTTAGGTCTTGTGTGCACAGTATAGATCGCATGTGGCTTTTTTTTACATCCGCCCGGCAATTGTTACCCGCCTCTTACAGCTTTGTACTGTAATTGCTCCGTAGAAATCCATTTTAAATTACTTTCTCTTATTAAAAGAGCTGAAAAGACGCTATTAAAAAAAACAATATACCAATTTTCATCCAAAATTATGGCTAGGTCTACAGATTAAGAATATTTCCCGTAATGTAATAATGGGAAAGAGGACAGATAGTAACATCTCGGAGCAGGGAAAATTAACAGGTTATTGAGTTAATGTGCTAACTGCTTTTATTGTTGAAGCCGGTATTGAAGAGGAGAACAAATACTGGAGGCACAATTATAAAATGTCCTTGATGAAAAAGTATGAAGGCTTCACTTTATGCAATGACTTTCAAATGTCGGATAACAATGGTTTAATGCCAAAGAGATTGGCTGAGCAAAGCTTTTAAGGGCTAACATTGTCAAAATGTGAAGCTTTCGCAGCAACAAAAGATATTTGTGAAAGCCGACGCTTGGTGTTACGTGTTCAGCCTGAACGGCTTTCCACCTATTCTTTCGACTACAGTTTGGCAAATGAAAGAAAACATTTAACTGGTTGCCAAGACTACAACATTTGCTGTTTAGAGGGGCTCATACTGCTGTCAAGTAAAACATTGATTGCAATGGGTGTTGGCAATTATACTAGAAAAACTTCTACATTACGTTTATGATTCAAGAGAAAGCTGAATGAAAATTAGGTCAAGGTAAAATTATAATCCTGTGTGTCAGTAATTGTAAGAATTTTCAGATCACTTATCCTAAATGTAACTGCAGTGTCAGAGGATGAACCGCAGAAGAACTTACATATTTGCCAACACTCAACATGGCCTTGAAAATGCATGCAGACATTGTGTACAGGTGCTTGGGTGCGGGCCTGTGCACATGCATGTGCAATCACACACGCCTGTTCACTTGTCTGGTGCCCAGTAGCCTATTAAAAGACAGCAGTCTTTTGCTGGATGATCGTCTGCCCCGTATCCTGTGCTTCTGTGTTGCTGTATTCTTGGATTTCCCATTGCTGCCCTTTGATTTGTCTTGGCTTCTCTCCAGGCTCTGACCCTGGTTTGTTCTCACCGACTTTGCTTTCTTCCTGCTTACTGTGTATAACCCCCGGCTTGATCTTGACTATGCTTCTGCTATTGTTCCTGATTGACCTCCCGTGTATGAGCCTGGTTCTGGTTCCTGTTCTTGTTCCACTCATCGGTCAATATCCACCAGCACTTCTAGAGTGTCACCTTTCTTGCTGACATCTCAGCAGGTTCAAAACTTCGCCTGTACACTTCGTGTCATCTGCCTTGTTAGCATCGATGCATGGTCAAGTCTCCCTCTGGTGCCTCATCTACTCTGAACCTCAGGATACTACACAGCTGACAATTTCAGCATCTTTGAGCACAGCATTCTCTGTCTCCACATTCAGGGGGGCTCTGCACTCCACAAAGGGAGCCCTTTCATCACTTTGACCTTCGACCAGGTACATGACCTGCAGAAACAGGCCATTCAGGGCAATATAGACTTTCATATATCTAGCTACAGACTTCATGTGGACTTGAGATCAAAATGGGAAGGTTTGATTTTCATTTAGGAAACAATTTACTATTTATTGTAAATAGTTTTGATTGTAGGGATGTGGTGCCTAATGGTAGGGGGTATATTATTTAGGGAACATCTAGAAATGGTAACTTCCAAGCAAGCAAAAATGGGAAGTGGCTCTCCATGACAAACCTTGCATGTGTTTATTAAAGTATTCTACTCTCTATAAATAAGTTTTGGATGGAGTGAAACACGTAAGACCTATGAAACAAGTGAATCAGTTTGTGCTTGGAGTAGTTTATTAAACACATGCAAGGTTTTTCATGGAGAGTGGCTTCCTTATTCCTTGCTTTGAAGTGGAAACTTGACTGATGCCTGACACCTGTAGTGGGACTGTACACTACTTTACTGCATATCTTGAAATGTTAGTTGTTGTGTCTGTACCCTGAAATTGTACCCTTTTTCTGGAATTGTCTGGAGTAAGACATTGCAAAATTAAGGCTAGTCCTTTCTCTTCTGTTTGCCTCTTCTAAGCACAGCTTCTAATGTTCAGTTCCTCTCTAAAGCCTGATTTAATTAAAACATTTTACATAGTTTTATAGTTTTTAGACTAGGGGTGCCCTGTAAGGGTCTCTGACAGCCTCCTCCGCACTCTATCTCCATCTTTACACCTGACTGTCCCCGCTTACATGACTCATACATATTTATGAGGTGGCCTGCCCCCTTCCAGACCCTTTCTGCTGGGGATTGGCTGAGGTCCTCATAAATATGCATGACAGCCCCTCCTCACTTCCCCCCACTACATCTAGAACATTCTCCAATGTTTCAGAAAACAGGGGGAGGCACCAGAAGAGCTGTCAGGATGAGTCATCCAGCCCCCTGAGTCACTAAACCCTAAACCCATATTCAACCCAAGCCTGGGTCTCAGCCAAGCAAAATGTTCCTACAATAACAACTACTTCTAGCACACACTAGAGGGTGCTACATATTGTTCTTAGATATACTTTACTATCAAACAATGAAAATTAAAAGCAGTATAGCACCCTCTAGTGTCCTACTAGTATTAGTGCAGGCCAATTTAAGTTATGACTCATGGTTAGTTTTTGAGTCAGAAATTGGGTCAGGGCTACTGCAAGTCAAACTGGATGGCTCCACAGAGGCAGGTCTCTGGTACCACCCCCTGGATCTAGAAGTTTGGAGAAACCTAGAAGTTAGTGGGCGGAGGCCAGGAACGTCTGATCTGCATACTTGAGGGAATTTGGCCAATCCCCAGGAGGAATGTCCAGGCAGGTTGGCTGAGTCAGCCCTTAAATATGGTGGAGCCATGCCAGCAGGGAGTTGGGTGGAAGATGGAGTGCTGAGGAGGCTGTCAGTGGCTTAGAAGGGGACCCCTTGGTCTGGAGGGGGGGGGACTCTGGCTCCAGGCCAAGTAGATATACTTTACTATCAAACAATGAAAATTAAAAGCAGTATAGCACCCTCTAGTGTCCTACTAGTATTAGTGCAGGCCGAATTTTGCCTAAGGAGCAGCAGGGAGCAAAGAGGACAGAGTGAGTACATCAGCACATCCAGGGATTTACAAGGGGAGAGACTGCCACATGTAGCAAGCTTTCAGGGACAGGGAGACAGCACTGTGTTTAACCCTTCCTATCCCTTGCCCTGGGAGATCTTCAGAGCAGCCAAGTGGGCTTGTGGACAAGCAGCCAGGAGGTCTGGTAGTTCCTGCAGGCTGTAGAGCTGGGATCAGTTTTACATAGAAGAGGAGATACTCCTGTATGCAGCTTACTACATACTGTGCTATTTTCTAAAGGTGACTGGGAGCTCCTAGTCCTCAAGGGACTTTTGCTTTTGAATACTAAGGACTGATGGTGTCATGGAAGGAGGACAGTTCAGGATTTTGTACATCCAAGTTATTACCCCTAATAAAACAACAAAACCAAGCTCAGATACTGTTTTCTTGTGTCCGGATGAAAGTGAAAAATGCTTGTTGCCTGGCTGTGCAGCAATAGGAGAATCAGTTACAAGCAGCCCCTGCCGGGGGCTGATGGTGTCATGAAAGGAGGACAGTTCAGGATTTTGTACAACCAAGTTATTACCCCTAATAAAACAACAAAACCAAGCTCAGATACTGTTTTCTTGTGTCCGGATGAAAGTGAAAAATGCTTGTTGCCTGGCTGTGCAGCCATAGGAGAATCAGTTACCAGCAGCCCCTGGTGCTACAGCGGGAAAGTAGGAGTTTCCATCGAGGGCACCTCAATGTTGGTATTTTTCAGTGCAGAATAGTTAGTATGCAGTGCAAGAGATATAGAAGAGGTTAGCTTGAAAACAATGGGTTAAAGTAAACGTTTAGTGATTTTTTTTTAACAGCACCATGAACGGAATTTACCATGAATGAAGAATGTCCCATGTGCTGGAGGCTTCTGTGTTCGGTTTAGAAACTCAGTCTTCTGCCCTCAGATCCCATGCAGCGGTGCTCTTAAAGTGCTGAGTGTATGTGGGGTGGGCTCAAAATATTTTTTGGGTGGCGGTGGTTTAGGTGCTTGGTGGTAAGTTTATTTTTTACACTTTTCTTTTATTAAACTTAATTTTTTATCACATGGGGAAAAAAGTTTCCTTCCCCTCTACTTAGCGGCACCTACAATGCAGGTCCCAGGTCCGACAATGGGAACGTGGAGCCCATGAAACACGTCAGTGGCAAGCATACTACACAACCCATAGTCTCTTGCCCATCTCAGGAGTAACCAAGAGAAGGTGGCTACATTCCTACATACAGCGGTACCATGAAGAAAAAAACGTAGCCACCCTCTAACAAGAAGTCAGATTACAGCAGCAAACAAAAAAGGAATTTGAAGATTTGGAGGTGGCTGAGAGCAATAAAGGGTACTTTTTTAGTTAAAAATTCATACTTGAACAGATTTTTTAACCAGAGTTGTCATTTAAATTCTCCAACAAATAAGAATGCCATTGTTGGCTGATCAAGGCTGTTGTTGGTATGTAGGGTGAAGGTGGAGTGTGACAAAGCTATAATCTAGGTCTCAGCGGGCTACTCCGATGTAGAGAAAAACATTTGTTTAATAACTCAGATGCCTGCAGGCACCTTGTAATACTTTATTCTATTCTCTAATATTTTTATTGAAGTTTAAACAATGTGAAAGGTTCTATTTAAGCTTTCTTTTTGGTATTTCATGATGTTCTCCGGCCTGCTCACAGCTATAATCCCTCTAGTGTGATTCTGGGGTTTGCTCCGCAGCCTCCAGGCCCTGGTCATTTCTCAGAACACCTTCAGAAGGAACCTTGCCAGGGGCATCTATATCTATACCCAGATCAACTCTTTTCTCAGTATTCTGTACAATGCCCTGGGGGCTTTGGAGAAATGTAAAATTTACTTGTGCTGATGTGGAAATGTCTGACTTTCTAGCTGGATTGAAAAACTGGGACCGAAGAATGCCTGCACAACCCGTTAGATATTTTTCAAAGCATCTCAGCAGCCCTGAAACCTAGAGATGCTCAATTATGGAAATGTCATCTTTTGCTTCAAAGTGTGAGATCTGACCAAACCACTCAGATGTAACACTTGCACCAACCAATTGTTAAAACACAAACCAGGACCAGGGAGAGAGACATCACAAACTTTCTAGTGTAGCAAGAACACTGACCCTTTTGTCAGTGAAGCCGTGTATTCATTAAGAGACCAACAGTAAGCTTTAGATTAGAAGATAGAAGGAGATGGGCAAGACCTTGACTTTAAAGAGTGAAAACACTATTTGCATAAATGAACACTACAGGCTCAAGGATAGGAGGGCATTTTGGAAACAATTTAAAGGTACCGTATATACTCGAGTATAAACCGTGTTTTTCAGCACATTTTTTTTGTGCTGAAAATGCCCCCTTCGGCTTATACTCAAGTCAAGCATTTTTCTGCTGCAGAAAATGACATTTTACGAACCAACTTTGGGGCCCGTATCTCGGGGCCACTTGGTGCTAGGAACCCCAAATTTGGCGTGCAAACCCAGTGGAACTAGCACTACAACATTTCCATGCTTGGGGTTCCTAGCACCAAGTGGCCCAGAGATACAGGGCCCCAAAGTCGGTTCGGAAAATGTTATTCTCTGCTGCAGAAAAGTGCTTGACATTTTCCAAACCAACTTTGGGGGGGACACTTAGTGCTAGGAACCCCAGCTTGATATGTTGTAGTACTAGTTCCACTGGGTTAGCACACCAAATTTGGGGTTCCTAGCACTAAGAGGCCCCCAGATACGGGGCCCCAAATTCGGTCAACTGTGTCCATGTGCAGCATTGTCATTTCGGGACCCTTTGGGTCCAGAGACCCCACATTTTGGCTGCAGCTAGGGGGCATCTAGGAACCCTTAATTACATCAGCCCCTTCCACCGGGCCATCCTCCAAGACCGCTGCTAGCTCGGCTCATGCACTACAGAGACAGGGAAATCATTGCGACTGGCCTGTGAATATTCAGTTTAATAGGGTGCAGATTTGCTTTTACCCTGAATTTTCTTCAGGAGTTCAGAAATGTAGGGCCTGCTTTGCTGAAGTCAAGCGGCGCCTACAGAAATGACAGGCCGTACGCTATGCTCTATCCTTTGAGACTCCGGATCACGACGAGGGGCCAGGCCCACTTCTTTTAAAATGCATCAGATGCCTCAGCATGTTTGGATGCCAACGAGAATGCTTTCCATCAGGCCAGGAGGCCAGCAGCAGAAGATGATTAAGCCTACTTCATTCCCTTAGGGGTATTACTTGTTGGCTCCCAGGGTTTCATTACACTGTGCTACACTTGTACTTGTGAGATGTAACGGAAACATCTGTTACTTTTGTCTACAAAGAGTGTTTTCCACAAAGTTTTCTACCTAGTGTTTCTTACTCTTCAGTCTTGTCAGAGTTGGATCCCTGTTGGATCTTCCTCAAACTATGGATGAGAGGACCAGTTGTCCTACAAAAATTTGGGATTTGCACAAAGCTGCCTCAGGTACTGATATTTGCGCCCTCCAGGCCACGCTGGGGGTTAGCAAATGGCAGCCCCTGATTCATGTTTTGCCTATTGGGCACATTTGATGGGATATCCTACTCAAGTTTGTAGTGGCATGCCACTTATCTGTTCATTTTTTTTTCCCTACTTCTTCAGAGCATTACCTTCTTTACATGACAAATCTGTACAGTTACTGTCTGCCCATATGCATCTACACGGAGACTTGCTGTGGGTCAACGTGCCCACTATTTACCCTGTTCTGTTTACACCCACGGATGAAGAATGACAACGGTCCCGATGATATCATGGAATGTCAGAGGGATCCATGACCCCTTGAAACACACCATGGTTTCTACCTCATTACGCAAATACTTACCTGCTATTTGCTCATTGCAAGAGACTCACCTCACTTCTAATTCAATCTCTTGTTTAAGATTCTCCTGGGTTGGGAAGGCTTAATATTCCACTCACGCCTCTTTTTCAAGGGGGGTGAGTGTACTGATACACAATTCATTGGATTACCAGGAGATAGATTGTGGGCTGGATACAGAGGGGAGATATGTAATATTGCTATGCCGTTTATTTACCTTGAAATGTATACTTGCATTTGTTTACATTCCGCCTCCGTACAACCACCAGGTGCTCAAGGTAGTGCTGGAGTATCAGTTGTGTCACCATTATGTTCCCCTGTACATTTTGGGAGATTTAAACTGCTATTTAGACCCGGCACTAGATAAACATCCCCCGGTTATCTCGGTACGTGGCTCTTACTGTACACCCTTGAAAATATGTATAGAAGAGGTGGGATGGACTGATTTCTGGCGGGGCAAACACCCAGGGGAAAAAACATACTCCTGCTTTTCTAAGTCTTATGCGGCATACACACGATCGGAATTTCCGATGGAAACAGTCTGATGGGAGCTTTTCATCGGATTTTCCGACCGTATGTATGCCGAACGGTCTTTTTCTGTCTGAATTTCTGACGGACTTTGAATTGAGAACCTGTTCTCAATTTTTCCGATGGAAAACCTTTCTATCGGATTTTCCGATCGTGTGTATGCAATTCCGACACGCAAAATTCCGACGCATGCTCGGAAACAATTCGACACATGCTCGGAAGCATTAAACTTACCTTTTATAGTGCTGTCGAACGTGTTTTATGCCGCTGTGTTATTGACCGTCAGAATTTGGTGTGATCGTGTGTAGGCAACACAGCTTGAGCGGAATTCCGTCGGAAAAACCGACACAGTTTTTTCCGACAAGAATTCCGATCGTGTGTACGCGGCATTACTTGTCCCTATACTGAATAGATCTAAGTATCTGTTCAGCTGAAGCCACTCGATATGTGTCAGAGATTAAATATGCTGTTCAAGGCATCTCTGACCATTCTCCTGTAATTACTTACTGTCACGTACCTGGATCGTGAGCCTGACATGTAGGGGAGAGCCTCTATTGCCGCACCAGCTTGTGGACCCCTGAGGTTGAAACAGCAGCCACAGAAGCACGGTGACGCAGGAGTGCCTAGGATCAGTCCAGTATCGGTATGGCTGGGTGCTCGTGGCTGCAGATGCAGCAGGCAGACCGGTAGACCAGAACCGTGGCAGACTGGACCGCAGATGGAACAGGTGCGATTCGCAGAGCAGAGTTGCAGCAGGCTGGAGGAGTAGATGCAGAGTCAGGCAGGCCAGGTCGGTAATGTTCTGGTGGATCAGGCAGAACAGCAGGCAGAAGAAAAGTCCAAGAAACAAGCCGGAGTCAGGGTATCAAGCAGACAGGGTTAGTAAGAGCAAGCCAGGTCAAGGATCAGATGTCAGCACGGATAACAGGTTTCAGGACACACAGAAGCTGCAGACCAAACAGCAAGGAGTCTTTGGTGTATTCACTTTAAATAGCCCCTTTGGCGCCAACGTTGGTGACAGGCGCACATGTGCGCACAGGTGCGCGCATAATCGCACACGTAGACGCGCCGTCCCTGACACTTACCTTGAGCTGAGACCTCTCTCAACCATGTCCAGGGCCCCTTGGAAACTGAACGCCTTCTGACTCAATTTATTTCCATCCCATGTACAGATAGTAACCAAAATTGTGGAATTATGGCATTCTGGATCATTCTAGGGTGGGTGGCATATGGGAGACCTTTAAAGCCTTCCTTCGTGGGAACATTTATCAGGGATATCCACATAATTAAGCAGGCCACTAGTGCCCAAAGAGAGGGTCTGGAGCGACTGGTGGGTGATCTGGTGACAACATTTATTTCTGATCCCACTGAGGAACACAGGAAATCATGGCTATTAGCTAATGAGGCACTTAGCTGCCTTGCTACCTCAGCGGCGAGGCAGAAACGCTTCTTTAATAAATTGGCATACTATGAAGAGGGAGAGAATACTGGTCGCCTGTTAGCTAAAACAGCACATTCGCAGCAGGTGCCCTCCATTGGCGCAATAAAGATTCAAACAGGAGTGGTCACTAATGCACCTGATCTCATTTTGTCTGGGTATCCTATTACTCCACTCTATATCAGTCTAAACAGACTTGCTCAGTGGACTCCCTACAAGCTTTTCTTGGGGCAATTGAACTTCCCACTTTATCTGATGCTGCTAAGAATTGATTAGATGCCACCCTTACTTTGGAGGAGCTTCAGACGGCGACCAAAATGTTTCCTAAAGCACCAGGGGAAGATGGTATTCCTATTGAAGTGTACAAACAATATGCTGACAGTATGTTACCAGAGCTTTTGGCCATGTTCAATGAAGCTAAGGAGTTCAAAAGCCTTCCCTTGTCCATGACCAAAGCTATTATAGTTCAAGTTCAAACCAGACAAGGATCCCCTGGATCCTGGTTCATATAGACCTATGTTTCTTCTACAGAATGATGTGAAAATACTGGCAAAGGTTTTGGCTGTAAGGCTGAATAGGGTGATATCCTCTATCATTCACTCTAATCAGGCAGGATTTATGCCTCAGTAGTCTACAGCGATAACCTTGCATAGACTTTTCCTCAATATGCAATCGCAAGCTGACAACATGGGGATAGAGTGCTGCTATCTTTAGACGCTCATTTGGACACTTACCTGTCCGCTGAGCCTGCAATGTGGGCACCCCAGACGATTTTTGGATAGACTCCCGGGTGCTACAGCTGCTATTTCTGGTAAGGGAAACCGGCAGTGTAGCCTTTTAGGACCCCAAAAGGAACCCCAAGGCACCTCCCCATGTTGAGGGCATGTGGCCTGGTACAGTTCAGGAGGGGGGGGGCTCTCTCGTCCCCCCCGTTTCCTGCAACCTGCCAGGTATGCTCAGATAAGGGTCTGGTATGGATTTTCTACTCTTCACTCTTTTAACCTCGCACTGTCTATTAGTGCTCACAGTTCTGAGTGTTCTACAACGAGCCTAAGGACCGTATACCCTGAGGTCTCTTAAATAACAATCTGATAATGTTCAAGGTTATGCTCCTCATTACCTCACTGACAAGCCGGATGGCGTTTAGTCCCCATCACGTGCAAACCACTTCTCATACTTGAGATTTTCGGAAGAATAAGTCTGACAGTAAATGTTATATGTTTTCATATTACTTCCCTAGCTTACTCAGGAATTATTCATCTCACCTCTAAAGAAATATATTAGAATGTCTAGTCCTTGACATATTGTTATAAAGTTGTAATGATCAATGCAATTTTTGTATGTTTATATCAAAAATAAAACATATTGAAAGAAAAAAAGATGCAACTGAACTGTACTGATGCTAAACCAAATTATAACTGATACGAACAGGGTCAAAAGTATCAGCATCAACTAATCCCAAACACTTACTGCATAGCCTACACACTATGCACATAGCCCCAATAGCGGGGTACCCCTAGAGGTGGCTACAAAGTGATAGCAAACACACACTCCTGCGCATAAGTGCGATAGCCGGGTGATCAGTAACTCAAGGGATAGTGTCTTTGGCCTTGCTGCCCTCCTGGATAGGGGGTATCCTAATAGTCACAGAAAAGCTAAAAAGAAGAGGGTGCACCAGCCTTGTGCATTATCCCATAATAATTTATTGATAAAAAACAGTAAAATACTACTCACAAACATGCGATGAACAAAAGCCTGTAAAAGCCTGTAAAAGCCACTAAAATGTGGCAATCAGTCTTAGAACCGACCGCGTTTCAAAGGAGTACCTTTCTTCCTCAGAGGAAGAAGGTACTCCTTCGAAACACGGCAGCCAGCAGTGGTTCTGAGGTCTTCCCCTTTGCTCTTTGGCGATGGTCAGTTCTAGGACTGAGTGCCATATTTTAGTGGCTTCTACAGGCTTTTATTCATTGCATGTTTGTGAGTGGTATTTTAAGTTTTTTTTATCAATAAATTATCTTGGGATAATGCACAAGGCTGGTGCGCCCTCTTCTTTTTATCTCTTCTGGTGGCTGCAAAGTATCTGGTGCCTAATTGTCAGTATTAACCGTCTTTTGTTGTGGCCCTTCTGTAAGTTGGTGCACATGGAGCTATCCCTTTAAGAATGTGTAATAGATGGCTGATGGGCTGTAAAATAAGGAGCAGTCTCTATTGCATTAACTGTGTCAGTGTTGAGATGAGCACTGATGGTTTAGCTCACCCCTCCTGGTACACAAAAATACGTTCCAGGTTACTTGTCGATCTGCTGTCCTCAAGTACCCAGAACCTTGCTGTAGCCACAGGCGGCAATGGGCCCTTCAAGCACCGGTCCCAGTTCAGCAAAAAATCTTTCTGCGGCTCAGTCCTCAATCCCTTATGGACACAACAAGGGCACCTGATCTCTGCACAGGCTTAGCAAAGGGAACAGGTCTGCATCTTCTGGTCCCGCACTATTCTTAGATGGTACTCTGGTCTCTGTGCAGTCTCCTCCTGCAAAAGACTCAGATCTCTCCAGATTTGCCCAGGAAAAGTCCAGGATCTCCTCCTCTAATGTGCAGGGAATTCTGGGAAGTGAAGTTCACAGATCCATCAGCCTCCCTTCACTGGCATTGAATTATGCCCCTTTAATGACTACCTTTCCCAGAATCTTGCCTTTGATCCTCTGCTACAAGTAGGGGGGGGGGGGAAAGAATTTTTGGGGGATTTCCACTCTGGTCACACAGCAGGGAAGTGAGGTGTGGGAGGAAAACAGTTGGCTCTGCTCAAACAGTAGGGAAGCGAGGGGTAAGAGTTGGCTGTTGCATAACACACCACAGAAATCCTGGCCCTGGGAGAATGGGGGGGGGGGGGGGGGAAGAGAGAGCTGCACACAGCCAGCAGAGCACCCGGCTACACTTGATTACACTCTATTGAATGATCTCTGACTCAACAGAAGGTATATCTGTATATCAGAATCTCTGCAGTAAGCCTGCTGCTTCCACAAGGAGAGCAAGAGTCTGTAAAATACATTTATAATAGTGTTAGCATCTTGATTGAATCCACACTTCCCTTTCTTGCAGAGTGAGGCCGCATTCACACCTGAGCGTAGCGGAACGAGCGTTTTTACCAGCGGTTTTACCCGCGCGAATACGGTCGTTTTTGCACATTTGCATACGGCGTTGTCAGGCGTTTTTCAACTTCAGCGTTTTTCTTGATAGCCAATAGGAAAATTGATCATCACTGTCATCATTTGTTGCTATGTTTTTAGATTTTGTTCAACTGCTTCCTGGGAGCAGTTGCAGTGACAAAAAAGTCGCTTGAATTGAGCGTTTCCATTAGTTTCTATGGGGATACAAACGCCCAAATCTGCCCGATTCGCGCGACAAAAAAGGGTCCGGAACTTGTTTGAGCTTCAGGCGTTCGGCTTCAGGCGACATGGAGTGGAGATGTGAACCATCTCCATAGAGAATAATGTATTTTTTCCCCTCGAGCGTTTTGTAGCTTCAGGCTTAGGGCGGCTTAGGGCGACAAAACGCTCAGGTGTGAATGCAGCCTGAGAGGCATAGCTAGAATCATTACATACATTCAGGTGTGTAGGTCGAAGGTATGAGTCTACCCACTATTTGCTGTGGCTCCCTTTGTTCCCCAAAGATGCAGGGAATTACTAGTGACGTAGTGATCAAGAGAGTCAGCAGAACGTCATTGGTATTTGACACAACAGTATTATTTATTAAAATTTATAATGACACTGGGGATGATTTACTAATACCGCACTGCCTCTTTAATGCACTGATACCTTTTTTTTTTTAATCCCATGGTCCTTAAAGGGGTTGCAAAGGTATTTTTTTTTTCACCTTAATGCATCCAATGCATTAAGGTGAAAAGACATCCGACAATACCGGCCACCCCAGCCCCCCTGTTTTACTTACCTGAGCCCTTACCTTACCGGCTGCGCTCGCCCTGGATGTCCTCTGCGCCGCTCAGCCTGGCTGTTGATTGGCTAGAGTGGATGGATTTAAAGCAGCGCAGCCATTGGCTCGCGCTGCTGTCAATCACATCAAATAACGCGGCGCGCTGGGGGGCGGGACCGAGTGATACAGTGAGCGGCTATAGCTGCTGGCTGTATCACGGGAGAGCGCCCGCAAGAACTAATCACCATGCGAGCTCGCTCGCATGAAGATAGTTAATTCTTGCGGGGAGGAGCTGAAACAGCCGCCGAGGGACCCCAGAAGACCAGGTTAGGGGCCACTCTGTGCAAAACGAGCTGCACGGTGGAGGTAAGTATACCATGTTTGTTATTAAAAAAAAAAAATAACAGAGCAATATAGATTGAAGCAATTTAAAATTCTCTGATCACTCTGAAAATAGTTTCTTTACTTTCTGGCATGATATATGATTCTCAGCTTGAACTACAAATTCTAATTATAGTACTTGGGCCTAAACTATAAGTTCAGATTTGATACCTGCAGGTCAGGATGTAAAGCGGGAAGGTGCCAAACAGTGTCACTTCATTAGGCAGACCCTGATGTCAAGGGTGAGTTGGGTGACCAATATCAAATTATCATTGTTACATTGTAGCAGCGAAAAAAAATCCATAGTCTCAGAAAAAAATGTATTTCTGGATTTCTTGCGGTTATTCACTAATTGAAACAAAACTGTAGTTTACAGAGTTTTACAAGAAAGTTTTAGTGTTTTATCAGTTTATTGTCAACCTGCGTTAAGAGAAACAGAGTTTTAAACCCTAGTTTTTTTAAATAAATATAACAAACATGTCTATACTTACCTGCTCTGTGCAATCATTTTGCACAGAGCAGCCCCGATCCTCTTCTTCTGGGTTGCCCCACCGGCATTCCAGGCCCCTCCTCTTTATCAGGTGCCCCCATAGAAAGATGGGGGCACCAGTGCGGACCCTGCTTTTGAGTCCCGCTGCTGTGTCCATTAACACAGACAGCAGGACAGGGCCCCATCCCTCCACTCCAAAGTCACCGGATGTAATTGACATCTGCTGCTATAAATCTGTCCAATGAGGAGAGAGACAGCATCTGGAGCTGCTGCACTGGTGCACATCGCTGGATCGGATCGGGCTCAGGGGGAGCTTCAGCACAGAAGGTTTTTCACCTTAATGCATAGAATGCATTAAGGTGAAAAACCATTAGGCTTTAGAACCACTTTATGCACAAGTATTCAGATCGGGCGTTCTGACTTCACTTGCTGCATTCCTGTTCCATGTTAGTAATTAATAAAGAATTGAAGCCATTGGACCTTCAGACAACTAGCCTCTTCGGTATCTTAGCTTTCCCTGTGGAAGCAGTGATCTCTCTACAGAATTCCATTACACTCCTTGTTGAGTCAAAGCTAAAACTCTGCAATCATCAACTCTCAAGCTCCCTGATGATTGGAGAGATCCAACTCTGACTCAGCAGGGGGTGTGTCAGAACCTCTGCAGAGAAACTACTGCTTTCACCCAGGCCAGGATCGTTTTCTCTGAAATTTCTGGCAGGGGACAGGGCTTGTAAAGGTTTTCTAAAGAAAATGAGTTGGAATACTTTGCACAGCTTTTGATGTACCTGAAATGTATTTAGATAATTTAAACTGAAGGCTCACATAGGCTGAAAAGTGTATTGAAACCATAATGAAGAAATTCCCCTATTTGCTCCCTTTTGCCTGATAAGAATACATTTGAAAGTGTGCTGTTATACCTGTTGATAAGTCCATGAAATTCTCATTTATTACTAGCACTACCAAAATCAGTGTTCAGTTTGTGTTTCTTGAGATGGGATACATTGGCCCCCCATCTCAAGAAGGCCAGCTCAATGGTGAAGGGGTGCCGGGCTCTTATGCCAATCTATGGATACTGTAATGCCGCGTACACACGTGCGGACTTTTGCCGGCGGACTTAGTCCAGCGGACAATCCCGCCGGACTTTCCAGCTGGGTCCGCTGGACTTTCCGAGCGTGTGGACTTGCCCACACACGCACGGACTTCTCCGGCGGATAATCCGCCGGCCAAAAGTCCGCGGGACTTTTGAAAATGAACGGACTTGCCCACACACGGAGCAGTCCGTTCATTTAGAACGTAACTTCAGGTTACGTAGCTAGCGTAGGCAGTAAATGCCGCCGCGCTAGCTCCGTGACCTGGCATGGATTTAAAGGGACTCCCCACGCCGAAAAAACGGCGTGGGGGTTCCCCCCAAATCCATGTCAGACCCTCATCCGAGCACGCAGCCTGGCAGGCCAGGAAAGGGGTGGGGACGAACGAGCCCCCCCCCTCCTGAGCCGTACCAGGCCGCGTGCCCTCAACATGGGGGGTGCCCTGGGGAAAGGGGGGCCGTGCGGCCCCCCCACCCCAAAGCACCTTGTCCCCATGTTGATGAGGACAAGGGCCTCTTCCCGACAACCCTGGCCGTTGGTTGTCGGGGTCTGCGGGCGGGGGCTTATCGGAATCTGGGAGCCCCCTTTAATAAGGGGGCCCCCAGATCCCGTCCCCCCACCCTATGTGAATGAGTATGGGGTACGATGTACCCCTACCCATTCACCTAAGGTGTAAAATGTAAAGTACAAAAACACACACACTTTTGAAAAAATATTTTATTGCACTGCTCCGGGGGTCTTCTTCCGTCTTGGGGGTCTTCTCGCCGGACTCCTCCGCTCTCTTCTGCTCTTTTACCTAGCTCTTTCATGAGCGGAGGAGTCCGGCTACCTTCTTCGTCGTCGCCGCCGTCGTCTGGGGGTCTCGATCCGCCTTCGGGGGTCTTCCGGGGGTCTCTTCTGTTCTTGCAGCGGTCGTCGTCTTCCGCGCCGCCGGCGCCTTCTTCTTCTTCTTGTCCTTCTTCTTGTTCTTCTTCTTCTTCCGATGTTGACCCGATGCTCTCTCTGCCCGGAATGGCAGAGGCGCGCTGCGCTGGGACTTACAGTGGTGTGAAAAAGTGTTTGCCCCCTTCCTCATTTCCTGTTCCTTTGCATGTTTGTCACACTTAAGTGTTTCGGAACATCAAACCAATTTAAACAATAGTCAAGGACAACACAAGTAAACACAAAATGCAATTTGTAAATGAAGGTGTTTATTATTAAAGGTGAAAAAAAATCCAAACCATCATGGCCCTGTGTGAAAAAGTGATTGCCCCCTAAACCTAATAACTGGTTGGGCCACCCTTAGCAGCAACAACTGCAACCAAGCGTTTGCGATAACGTGCAATGAGGCTTTTATAGCGTCCTGGAGGAATTTTGGCCCACTCATCTTTGCAGAATTGTCCTAATTCAGTTACATTAGAGGGTTTTCGAGCATGAACAGCCTTTTTAAGGTCATACCACAACATCTCAATAGGATTCAGGTCAGGACTTTGGCTAGGCCACTCCAAAGTCTTCATTTTGTTTTTCTTCAGCCATTCGGTGGTGGACTTGCTGGTGTGTTTAGGATCATTGTCCTGCTGCAGAACCCAAGTTCGTTTCAGCTTGAGTACACGAACAGATGGTCGGACATTCTCCTTCAGGATCTCTTGGTAGACAGCAGAATTCATAGTTCCTTTTATCACGGCAAGTCTTCCAGGTCCTGAAGCAGCAAAACAGCCCCAGACCATCACACTACCACCACCATATTTTACTGTTGGTATAATGTTCTTTTTCTGAAATGCAGTGTTCCTTCTACGCCAGATATACTTGGACACACACCTTCCAAAGAGTTCCACTTTTGTCTCATCGGTCCACAGAATGTTGTCCCAAAAGTCTTGGGGATCATCAAGATGTGTTGTGGAGAAATTGAGACGAGCTTTGATGTTCTTTTTGCTCAGCAGTGGTTTTCTCCTTGGAACTCTGCCATGCAGGCCATTTTTGCCCAGTCTTTTCCTGATGGTGGAGGCATGAACGCTGACCTTAACTGAGGCAAGTGAGGCCTGCAGTTCCTTGGACGTTGTTGTGGGGTCTTTTGTGACCTCTTGGATGAGTCGTCGCTGCGCTCTTGGGGTAATTTTGGGCGGCCGGCCACTCCTGGGAAGGTTCACCACTGTTCCATGTCTTCGCCATTTGTGGATAATGGCTCTCACTGTGGTTCGCTGGATTCCCAAAGCTTTGGAAATGGCTTTATAACCCTTTCCAGACTGATAGATCTCAATTACTTTCTTTCTCAATTGTTCCTGAATTTCTTTGGGTCTCGGCATGATGTGTAGCTTTTAAGGATCTTCTGGTGGACCTTACTGTGTCAAGCAGCTCCTATTTAAGTGATGCCTTGATTGTGAACAGGTGTGGCAATAATCAGGCCTGGGTGTGGCTAGAGAAATTGAACTCAGGTGTGGACAACCACAGTTATAGTATGTTTTAACAAGGGGGGCAATCACTTTTTCACACAGGGCCATGATGGTTTGGATTTTTTTTCACCTTTAATAATAAACACCTTCATTTACAAATTGCATTTTGTGTTTACTTGTGTTGTCCTTGACTATTGTTTAAATTGGTTTGATGTTCCGAAACACTTAAGTGTGACAAACATGCAAAGGAACAGGAAATGAGGAAGGGGGCAAACACTTTTTCACACCACTGTATATAGGGACATGGGGACAGGGTCACATGCTCATGTCACATGGTGACCCCGCCCCCTGTGATGTCACAGTCCCAGCATCCTCTGGGACTGTGACAACACAAGGGGGCGGGGTCACCATGTGACATGAGCATGTGACCCTGTCCCCATGTCCCTATATAAGTCCCAGCGCAGCGCGCCTCTGCCATTCCGGGCAGAGAGAGCATCGGGTCAACATCGGAAGAAGAAGAAGAACAAGAAGAAGGACAAGAAGAAGAAGAAGGCGCCGGCGGCGCGGAAGACGACGACCGCCGCAAGAACAGAAGAGACCCCCGGAAGACCCCCGAAGGCGGATCGAGACCCCCAGACGACGGCGGCGACGACGAAGAAGGTAGCCGGACTCCTCCGCTCGTGAAAGAGCTAGGTAAAAGAGCAGAAGAGAGCGGAGGAGTCCGGCGAGAAGACCCCCAAGACGGAAGAAGACCCCCGGAGCAGTGCAATAAAATATTTTTTCAAAAGTGTGTGTGTTTATGTACTTTACATTTTACACCTTAGGTGAATGGGTAGGGGTACATCGTACCCCATACTCATTCACATAGGGTGGGGGGCCGGGATCTGGGGGCCCCCTTATTAAAGGGGGCTCCCAGATTCCGATAAGCCCCCGCCCGCAGACCCCCGACAACCAACGGCCAGGGTTGTCGGGAAGAGGCCCTTGTCCTCATCAACATGGGGACAAGGTGCTTTGGGGTGGGGGGGGGCGCACGGCCCCCCTTTCCCCAGGGCACCCCCCATGTTGAGGGCACGCGGCCTGGTACGGCTCAGGAGGGGGGAGCGCTCGTTCGTCCCCACCCCTTTCCTGGCCTGCCAGGCTGCGTGCTCGGATGAGGGTCTGACATGGATTTGGGGGAAACCCCCACGCCGTTTTTCGGCGTGGGGAGTCCCTTTAAATCCATGCCAGTTTACGGAGCTAGCGCGGCGGCATTTACTGCCTACGCTAGCCACGTAACCTGAAGTCACGTGCTAAATGAACGGATTTGCCAATGAGCGGCAAGTCCGTTCATTTCAAAAGTCCCGCGGACTTGCCTACTAACGGCGGGATTGTCCGCCGGACTGCCAAGTCCAGCGGATAATTTTAAAACCAAACTTAAAACTTTGGCGCCAAAAAGTCCGCCGGACTTTGGCGCCAAAAAGTCCGCCGGCGCCTACACACGAGGGGATTATCCGCTGGACTTCAGTCCAGAGGATAATCCCGCGGGATTGTCCCTTCGTGTGTACGCGGCCTATGTGCATCCTGTCATTCCCCAGAAAAGAGATTGTATGTATTGGTTGGTATGGAAGCAAAGCCTTTATAACCATTTACAAAATTGCCAGTAAAAACAATCACTGGCATATAAGTAGAAAACAAAAACTAGTCATAAAACCTAATCTAAAATTTCCAAAATGATTTCCCAAAGCTCCTCTTTGCTTCTGCATCCCCTACAGAGACTTCATAGAGTAGTTTGTAAAATGCTAAATGTTATTGGTAGGGGAGCCAAACTCCCACAGGTCTGAATTCTGCAGCTGCTATAGATCCACGATAGACTCCTGGATTGCAGGATTTTAGGAATTTTTCCATGTTCTGATTTTTTTCTTTACTTAAACCAAAAGTGTAATCATATACACAATAATCTTATGTAACCAAGCTATATTATATTTAAAAAATCCTTTATTTAAAGAGGAGGTCCGGATTTTTTTATTTTTATTTTTTTAAAGTCAGCAACTACATACACTGTAGCTGCTGACTTTTAATAAGGACACTTACCTGTCCATTGAGCCTGCGATGTCCCCCCCCCGAGGCCGATCCGTTCATCCTTACTAAGGTTTCACTGCCCATTTCCTACTGCGCATCGCTTTGTGAATGGCCCTGTTGTTTTATGGGACACACACATGTCCCAGAAGACAACGGGGCCACTCACGGAAGAGGTGGAACTGAAGAAACAGCGCCGCGGAATAGGAAGAGGCAGATTAGGAAGACTGCCTTGCAACAGGGGTTTCTGGTAAATTAAAAAAAAATATTATATTTTTTTAAGAATATTAATGTCATTTTTTGCTTTAGGGTGGACCTCCACTTTAAGTAGTATCTTCTAAGAGCCCTTTTAAGGATTGGGTGTTGGCTGTTTGGGGTTCCAATTAACGGGTTTGGAAATCAAGAATATAAAATGGTGGCAGGATGGGTAGACTTCAAGGTTCAGTTCATCAGGGATCCTGTCTGTGACAGCTATTTTCCTTTAGGTGGATGAACAACTTCCTCGTTATATTTGTCTACTAACAATTGGGTTTACTACCCTCATTGGGAGAACATGGTAGTGTACTGTGTTCCCCAGGAAGAAAAATGAACTCCCCGTTGGAGAAAAAGATTTAATTTTGTGGGATCTCTGAACAGCAAGAGTTGGTGACAGAAAGCTAAGTGGGCACCAGAGGAATTAAAGTTTGTAAATTCTTTTGCCAATTAACCAGGAAGTATGCCCTATTCGATACTTGTGAAAAAAATATATATCTAAATATGTAACTCGCGCTGAGGAAAAACTAAATCAGACGTGAATGAAGCTGCTATACACAAAGTGCTACACACGTGAACATAATAAAATAAATAATACAGCGCTTAACAAACATGTGTCCATATAAGTGAAAACAAATAAACAATGATATATAATATGTAACAAAAGTCACATGTGAACTGTGAAAATAATAAACAACTAAATAGGTGCTTCACATCCAAAGTGTAAAGTTGCAGGGGATATTTCACATCTAATAATCAAAGATGCAAGGCAGAAAATCGCAGACAAGTTCAGGTGTGACAAAACACCCCCACATGTGTCCCCACTCACCGGATCACGATGACACCCAGCTTTGCAGTCTGGGAGTCAGATTAGACTTGTAAAAATATCCACCGGGAATTGCTGGATGGCAGGAATGGCTGATGAAAATTAGGAAACAAACGATCCTTCCACATTAATTCTCAATCATGAGAGAAACATAGACCCATAGAGGAAAGAAAGGGACCAATAGTGAAGTATGCTAGGAAAAAGGGATTTATTGCACATACAAGGGCATACTTATAAACGTAAGTTAAAAGTAGGCATTGGAAATGGTATAAAACTGCAGCAAACAAGACCGGAAGTGATGTCAGAACCGGAAGTGTGTCACGTCAATGCATTTCCCCTCCCTTTCATCCCACCAATCAGATAGGTAACAACGGCCATTTTGTTGGTTAGGGAAAAACATGTCCCCATATGGATAGAGCACAAACCATATGGGAGACAAAAACGCCATGACTTTGGTTGGAAAACTTCAACATGGTTTGAACATCAGTTCCGGTGCCATGAAAACCATAAAATTCGAAATATTTAATATTTAATGACTACAAAAAGAAAAATACAATAATCCTACAAAAATATGAAAAAAATAAATAATAAATAAAATAAATAAATAAAATAAAAAATAAATAAAAATATAAAAATAAAATATAAAGGAAAATGAAAAAAATATATAATAGAAAATAAACAATAATAAAATAAAATAATATAATAAAATAAATTATTTTATTATTGTTTATTTTCTATTTATTATTATATTATTTTTTTTTTATTTTCCTTTATATTTTATTTTTATATTTTTTATTTATTTTTTATTTTATTTATTTATTTATTTATTTTATTTTTTTTCATATTTTTTTCATATTTTCATATTTTTTTACATATTTTCCTCCCTGTGGGAGGGCGAAATGCATTGATGTGACACACTTCCGGTTCTGACATCACTTCCGGTCTTGTTTTATACCATTTCCAATGCCTACTTTAACCTTAAGTATGCCCTTGAATGTGCAATAAATCCCTTTTTCCTAGCATACATCACTATTGGTCCCTTTCTTTCCTCTATGGGTTCCTGTTTCTCTCATGATTGAGAATTAATGTGGAAGGATCGTTTGTTTCCTAATTTTCATCAGCCATTCCTGCCATCCAGCAATTCCCGGTGGATATTTTTACAAGTCTAATCTGACTCCCAGACTGCAAAGCTGGGTGTCATCGTGATTCGGTGAGTGGGGACACATGTTGGGGTTTTTTGTCACACCTGAACTTATCTGCTATTCGATACTTGGCGAACCGCCTACCCATCAGCTAAACAATTCACCTTCTACTCCCACCCTCACAAGTCCCACTCGCAATTGGACTATTTCTGGACTATCTCATGGTCGGACCACGCTCCGATTAAACTCACCCTTGCACTCTCCTCGGGATCCTTTCGCACATGTAACTGGTGCTTAAAGGATTTTTTACTCAAACATGACCCTACCAGACTGGAATTGGAACAAACCCTGGAGCTGTACTTTGCAGAAAACAGCTCCCCTAAGGTCTCTATCTCCTATCTGTGGGAGGGTCATAAGGCAGTCTTTAGAGGTCAGTGCATATCACTCTCCACTGCTTTAAATGCTAATGCAGCCCGCCGAGCCCTATTAGATAAACTCAAACACTTGGAAGCACGACTGCTTTGCTCCCCGTCCCTGACCATTCTCAGGGAACTTATAAGCATCAGGGCTGGACTGAAGGACATAGACCTGGGTAAGATAGAGAAAGCACTGCTTAGGCTCCGACAGACCTACTACGACAAGAGCAATTAACCACACACGCTTCTAGCCAGACAACTTCACGAACGTCCGGCACCTCCTCACCCACCCACCTTAAAGATGCAAATGGCATCCTTCAATCCCACCCCACTAAAATCACCCAACTTTTTTCATGATTATTACTCTTTATACAACGACCCCAATGTTCTGCACAATCCTCCTCCTGATCTATCTCAGGACATCCGTTCCTACCTGGCGGACTGTGACCTTCCTGTGCTCTCCTCTTCTGCCCTGGAGAGTCTCAACTCCTCTATTACAGAAGAGGAAGTAACGGACACGATTAAATCTTTGCCAAATAACAACCTTTCTACCACATTTGCTTCCCCATATAACAACCCTGTTTAACTCATTTCTTTCCGACACACCTATCCAGAGGGATATGCAAGCTTTCTTCCTCACGCTAATTCCCAAACCGGGAAAAGACCACACCCTTTCCTCCAACTATAGACCGATCGCACTCCTCAATGCGGACGAAACTATTAGCAAATAGGTTGAACAACTTTATCCCGTCGCTAATCCACAAGGACCAAGTGGGATTTATTCCTCGTCGCCAGGCTGGGGATAACACTGGGAGGGTCATTGACCTCGTGGAGGTTGCAAACAGGACCAGATCGGAGGCAATACTGCTCAGTTTAGATGCGGAAAAAGCCTATGATAGGCTGAGCTGGCCCTTCCAGTTTGTAACTCTCCATCGGGTAGGTATTGAGAGCTCTTTCCTCCGAGCCATCACTCACCTATATTCATCCCCCTCGGCCCTGGTCCGCACCCAAATTCGCCTCTTCCTCTACCTTACAGATTTCCAAAGGGGCCCGACAAGGTTGCCCACTTTCCCCTCTTCTATACTCCCTATATATTGAGCCCCTAGCAGCCCATATCAGAAAGAACCCAAACATCCACGGCATCCCAGTTTGTATTAGAAACGTTAAGATTTCCCTATTTGCGGACAATGTTCTCCTCACCCTCACGCAACCCCATGTCTCTCTCCCGAATCTACATGTAGAGCTAGACCGGTATAGTTCCCTCTCAGGTTACAAAATCAATAGCTCAAAAACAGAAGCCCTTCCCTTAATATACCCCACCAAACACTATCGGTCCTCTCGCAAACATTTAATTACACGTGGAAGACGTCTTCCCTAAAGTAGCTCAGGGTCCACCTAACACCCACACATATGACACTCTCTATAAAGCCAACTTCCCCCAACTCTACGCTTCCATCAGGGCCTCCCTGGCTAAGTGGAAATCTCTAAAGCTGTCACTTTTTGGTCACCTTGCGACCTTAAAGATGACAATTTTACCTAAACTTTTATACCTTTTTGAGACATTGCCCATCCCCATCCCAACTTTGCACTTTAAGAGACTCCAGGGCGACTTGATACATTTGTTCTGGAACTATAAGAGACACCGGATCACTAGATCGGTCCTGTACGTTCCCCGCAATCAAGGCGGCCTTGCGTTCCCTAATATAGCCAAGTATTATTTAGCTGCCCAGTTACGTCCTGTAGCCTCTTGGTGCACTCTCCATGCCTATAACCGATGGACACAAATTGAGAAATTATGGTTAGCCCCGTCCATCTGAATTCCATGCTATGGAGCTCTGATGTAATGGCTGGGGGTATGCAGCTATTAGGGCCAATGGCGCTCCTGCGCACGCTATGGCGGCGTGCAAAATTGACATATCCGCTTACCACCACCTTCTCTCCAGTCACTTCATTTTTGTTCACACCCAATAATCCAGATAGTCTGACCTCGCAGATGTCCCACTTTTGGATGGATAAGGCCCTATTCCGCTACGGTCAATTGATAGATCCCAGAACCAGAACTCTAAAATCCTTCCAAGATCTGCAAGACACCTTTAATATACCCAGACAGGCTTTTTTTAGTTACTTGCAAATACGGCACTATGCACAATCCTTGGTAACCAACCATCTCCCCCTTAACTGATTTTGAAAAACTATGTCTAGAGGGCTCGTCCGCTGAAGGTATGATTTTGTGCACCTATCAGCTCCTGACCATGGATTTATCACCAACCGGACCACGGCATGCCTACATGGGTAAGTGGGAGCAGGCCCTTGGTGTAGATATACCCCTAAACGCATGGCAGCTCATATGGTCGCAGGCCTCTAAGAGCTCCATCTGTACGTTTTATAAAGAGAATCAGTACAAGATTCTATTTCATTGGTATCAAACCTCTGACCTGCTCCACTCCATATACCCCTCGGCTGACTCTCGATGTTGGCGATGCTATACAGATAAGGGGACGCTATTTCATGTCTATTTGACTTGCCCTCTACCCGCCCCCTATTGGTAGATGGTGCACTCCCTGCTTCAATCCATCTTTGGTACTGAGGTGCCCTTTGACCCGAAAACCTTCCTTCTGGGCCTACCACCTACCTCCTTCTCTAAACTGTCAAAGAAGCTTTTGTCACACGTGTTAACTGCAGCACGGTGCTTGGTGGCCCTGAAGTGGAAAAAGAGGGAACCCCCCTCACTATTCGAGTTGCACCCCAGGATCAGAGCTGTTAAAAGAATGGAGTACCTGACAGCCTCTCTAAATGACACTCTTGATAAGCATAATAGAGTATGGGAGCCCTGGGTCCTGCTGGAGACTTCCGTAACCTAATGCTCCGTAACCCTATATTTTGCAGAGACTGACGGTACTTATGATTGGTGCCTCCCAGGTGGTGCCGGGCTTCTGAGGCGGGCGGTTGTCCTCTCTTCTCCCCCCTTTTTCTCTTTTTATATGTATACTCACGGCCCAGGTGGTGGCGAATTATGGGTTCTAATATTTTCCCCTGGAGGAGGGTTTTCTGTTTTCTTTATGTTGAATTTCTACTTTACATAGCATCCCTTTGTATTGGATATAACTGGTGGTATAATATCCAATTCCCCTTTTATACCTGTTTTTAATGTTTTGATATGTTCCACCTGTGTTGTGAACCCTATTCTTGAAAACTTTCAATAAAAAATATTGAAACAGAAAAGATTGAAGACTTGGTAAGAGAGTGAGATTACTCATTGTGCGGTACCTGTGTCCACTTCAGCTTGTGTTGGTGGGATGGCTTGCACACTCCTGTAATGCTGGTGGGTGCTTTGGGACAGTTCTTCCCTGTGTCAAATAGCAACTTGACAGCTAAAGATTGTAATCTCAGTGCTCTGACTTGTATTGGGGTATTTGAGGTCTCCTTCCACTATGTCATAAGTGAATTCTAAGTTTAAAGCTGTCCCCTTGTAGGTTTTGAAACCAACGTTTTTGTGAACAACACAAAAATTATCAAATACATTTGAACATCATTGTTGTTGCTTTTAACATGTGATTTTGGAACGAATGGACAGCGTTTGAAATATGTTAATTCAGGATAAATTTCCTATCCTGCTCCTTCACAATTTTTTGTCTCTATTGTAGAAAACAAACGTCGATTTGACTCTACTAATGATTAGAAATGCAAATGGAAATTCTTAAAACGAAAAATTTCTAATAAAATTCTACTGTTATATGGCTAGCTTTAGTCTCTGACTCATTGCAACTGATTGCTGTACAGTGTTGTCCTGAATATCGAATATTCTAGCACTGGCATATTCTCTTTTACAAGCTCAGCTGGTTATTATTAGACATGTGTATTTGTTTTTGTCTGAATGCATTTTCGTCCGAATTTCAGGTATTTTAACAAACGATAACGAAAGTGCAGAATCCGCAAAACGAAAGATCCGACATAAACAAATGCTTTATTTTCGTTTTGGTTGCAACAACAGTTCGTTATAGATAGGAGATTCAACATGACGCTGACAATAACAATCTGTGTCTTTCGAACCTGTGGTCGAATGTGCCTAACCTTAACTCTATTAGTCCAAGATTATTCTACATAGAGAGAAAAGATTTGACATAGAGGGAAAAGTTTCGACATAGAGAGAAAAGATTTGACGTAGAGAGAAAAGATTACTGCTGAAATTAGGTGGGGGAATCCATGGTCGAATTTGCCTAACCTTAACTCTATTAGTCCAAGATTATTCTACATAGAGAGAAAAGATTTGACATAGAGAGAAAAGATTTGACATAGAGGGAAAAGTTTCGACATAGAGAGAAAAGATTTGACGTAGAGAGAAAAGATTGCTGCTGGAATTGGGTGGGGGAATCCATGGTCGAATTTGCCTAACCTTAACTCTATTAGTCCAAGATTATTCTACATAGAGAGAAAAGATTTGACATAGAGAGAAAAGATTCGACACAGAGAGAAAAGATTTGACGTAGAGAGAAAAGATTGTTGCTGGAATTGGGTGGGGGGAAGTAAAAATAATGATGATGATGAATGTTATTGGCTGATTGTAACCAAAGAGGAGGAGCAATAAAATAGGTAGAACTAATGCCGCGTACACACGAAGGGACAATCCCGCGGGATTATCCTCTGGACTGAAGTCCAGCGGATAATCCCCTCGTGTGTGGGCGCCGGCGGACTTTTTGGCGCCAAAGTACGGCGGACTAAAGTTTGAAGTTTTGTTTTCAAATTATCCGCTGGACTTGGCAGTCCAGCGGATAATCCCGCCGTTAGTGGGCAAGTCCGCGGGACTTTTGAAATGAAGGGACTTGCCGCTCATCGGCAAGTCCGTTCATTTAGCATGTGACTTCAGGTTACGTAGCTAGCGTAGGCAGTAAATGCCGCCGCGCTAGCTCCGTGACCTGGCATGGATTTAAAGGGACTCCCCACGCCGAAAAAACGGCGTGGGGGTTCCCCCCAAATCCATGTCAGACCCTCATCCGAGCACGCAGCCTGGCAGGCCAGGAAAGGGGTGGGGACGAACGAGCGCCCCCCCCCTCCTGAGCCGTACCAGGCCGCGTGCCCTCAACATGGGGGGTGCCCTGGGGAAAGGGGGGCCGTGCGGCCCCCCCACCCCAAAGCACCTTGTCCCCATGTTGATGAGGACAAGGGCCTCTTCCCGACAACCCTGGCCGTTGGTTGTCGGGGTCTGCGGGCGGGGGCTTATCGGAATCTGGGAGCCCCCTTTAATAAGGGGCCCCCCAGATACCGGCCCCCCACCCTATGTGAATGAGTATGGGGTACGATGTACCCCTACCCATTCACCTAAGGTGTAAAATGTAAAGTAAAAAAAAACACCCACACTTTTGAAAAAATAGTTTATTGCACTGCTCCGGGGGTCTTCTTCCGTCTTGGGGGTCTTCTCGCCGGACTCCCCCGCCATTTACCAAGCTCTTTTACCGAGCGGGGGAAGTCCGGCTACCTTCTTCGTCGTCGCCGCGTCTGGGGGTCTCGATCCGCCTTCGGGGGTCTTCTTCCGTCTTGGGGGTCTTCTCGCCGGACTCCTCCGCTCTCTTCTGCTCTTTTACCTAGCTCTTTCACGAGCGAGGGGAGTCCGGCTACCTTCTTCGTCGCCGCCGTCGTCATCTGGGGGTCTCGATCCGCCTTCGGGGGTCTTCCGGGGGTCTCTTCTGTTCTTGCGGCGGTCGTCGTCTTCCGCGCCGCCGGCGCCTTCTCCTTCTTCTCCTTCTTCTTGTCCTTCTTGTTCTTCTTCTTCTTCCGATGTTGACCCGACGCTCTCTCTGCCCGGAATGCCTGTGCCGCTCTGCGCTCGGACTTATATAGGGACATGGGGGACAGGGTCACATGTTCATGTCACATGGTGACCCCGCCCCCTTGCGATGTCACAGTCCCAGCATCCTCCGGGACTGTGACAACACAAGGGGGCGGGGTCACCATGTGACATGTGCATGTGACCCTGTCCCCCATGTCCCTATATAAGTCCGAGCGCAGAGCGGCACAGGCATTCCGGGCAGAGAGAGCGTCGGGTCAACATCGGAAGAAGAAGAAGAACAAGAAGGACAAGAAGAAGGACAAGAAGAAGAAGGCGCCGGCGGCGCGGAAGAACAGAAGAGACCCCCGGAAGACCCCCGAAGGCGGATCGAGACCCCCAGACGACGGCGGCGACGACGAAGAAGGTAGCCGGACTCCTCCCCTCGTGAAAGAGCTAGGTAAAAGAGCAGAAGAGAGCGGAGGAGTCCGGCGAGAAGACCCCCAAGACGGAAGAAGACCCCCGAAGCAGTGCAATAAAATATTTTTTCAAAAGTGTGTGTTTTTGTACTTTACATTTTACACCTTAGGTGAATGGGTAGGGGTACATCGTACCCCATACTCATTCACATAGGGTGGGGGGCCGGTATCTGGGGGCCCCCTTATTAAAGGGGGCTCCCAGATTCCGATAAGCCCCCGCCCGCAGACCCCGACAACCAACGGCCAGGGTTGTCGGGAAGAGGCCCTTGTCCTCATCAACATGGGGACAAGGTGCTTTGGGGTGGGGGGGCCGCACGGCCCCCCCTTTCCCCAGGGCACCCCCCATGTTGATGGCACGCGGCCTGGTACGGCTCAGGAGGGGGGGGGGGCGCTCGTTCGTCCCCACCCCTTTCCTGGCCTGCCAGGCTGCGTGCTCGGATGAGGGTCTGACATGGATTTGGGGGGAACCCCCACGCCGTTTTTTCGGCGTGGGGATTCCCTTTAAATCCATGCCAGCTTGCGGAGCTAGCGCGGCGGCATTTACTGCCTACGCTAGCTACGTAACCTGAAGTTACGTTCGAAATGAACGGACTGCTCCGTGTGTGGGCAAGTCCGTTCATTTTCAAAAGTCCCGCGGACTTTTGGCCGGCGGATTATCCGCTGGAGAAGTCCGTGCGTGTGTGGGCAAGTCCACACCCTCGGAAAGTCCAGCGGACCTAGCTGGAAAGTCCCGCGGGATTGTCCGCTGGACTAGGTCCGCCGGCAAAAGTCCCTACGTGTGTACGAGGCATAAGTATACACGTACAGTCAACTTACTTTCACTTACGATTGCTAGCAGAGAGAGACACACACACTGAATCATTTCAGAAGTCAATCTTAGCTGGTCCGCTTTTCAGAGAACCTGAATTATTTAGCAATTAAGAATAAGCACAGCAGCACAACAATAGTGAAGCAAGCTACAGTTCAACCTAACTTTTTCATAATAATCTGCTGCTATTGTGTTAGTGTTGTGAACTTGATAGTGATACTAGTGTTGCTAGTGTTGTGATAGCCTCAGAGGCTGCCCGTGTTGTGGGCGGGGGGGATTTATTATTATAGATTCTATATTATAGATTGATATTCTATATAGATTCTATATACCCTATCTTGTTACCTGTCTGATCAGTGATGACTATCACCAGTCCATTTTCTGTTTGAACTATATACATTCAACATGAACGACAAAGATTCGACAAAGCAGAGAAACACATACAAACGTTGAATCTTTGGCTTATGGTGTCTGTCGAAATGTTCTAAGAAGATTAGACGGAGCAGCTAAACTATACGGCGTCGTACAGTTTATCTGCTCCGTCGAATCTTCTTTGAACATTCGACAGACACCATAAGCCTTCAATGACAGATTTGACCTTAATTCATTTGGATTTTCGGACGAATGCAATTTTTAACGAAAAACTAAATAAATAAAAACAAATTTCGGGAGTAACTAAATAAATGTATTTTTCGTACGAAAACGAAATTCCGAAAACAAAATATTTCAGTGTGCACATGTCTTGTTATTATATTGGCCCATTGCAGTTCCATGCACAGCAGGATTTATACTGATACAGAAAGGGGTACCACACTGTAAGCCAATCAGGTTTTATAACATTGCATGGTGCATAGGGGGCTGACTGCTAGGAGGTCTGGAGAACAACCCAAACCTGTCAAAAAAAATAAAAAAGTTTTGACTAGAGTTGGGATTTAACTGTCACTGAGTGTGCATGGAATTGCCAGCTAATCAATAAGATTATTGAGGTAGCTGTCAGATTTGAACATTGCCAACAAGGTGGCAACAATATGAACTGTGACACCCTATATAGAGAACTGTAAGGGGGGTCTTTTAAGATAATTAAAATTTTGCAGTAAATAAAATTTGGAAAATATAAGGGAGGGATTGCTATGATTATATTTTCTTTTCCATCATTGATTCCTAATACCCCCCAAAAATTCAAAGAGCAATAAGGGGATTATGGAAAATAGGATTTAAGTGTGGTTTTCCTTTAAATCAAGGAACATTCCTAAATTTAAATGTATACTTCATAGCAGGTTCTCTCTGCATCCCTTAGTCCAACATGTGCATGTCAAATCATTATATAAATCAGACTCATCTGGTATTGATGAGCTAGACACGGACTTCGGCCTTATGCCAAATCCAACAATATGGTAAAAATCAACATGTCTACTGACATTTACTTTTCACAATCGTACTGTGGCTGGAAGTACTTCCCTGTTCATTTGTAAGATATAATTACATTGGCTTCTATCCAAAGAGGGCTCAGTTTACGCACCCCGCTGCCGTGCGGGGTACCTGGACTATAACTATAGAAGACAACCCAAGTGGACGGGATTATTATTGCTCTTTGAATTTTTGGGGGGTATTAGGAATCAATGATGGAAAAGAAAATATAATCATAGCAATTACCTCCGACATTAGCCTGCTAGTGAAATCATTGCTACGCAACCGTTCAGAATGCAGTATTCAGGGTAAATAGTGCATGCCTTAAAGGGAAACGTCATGCGGAAAAGGAGATCTTATTTTCAAGCATATAAATGGCTGCTGCTTTTGTGTTAAATCTTCTCTTTCCTTTTGGTTTGTCAGTGTCCCTGTTTCACCTTTGTTTCCAGAAGCAAATCTTCCAAGCCAACCCATTCCAGTGCCAAAAATAAGACTTTCTTGAGTTAGCAATGTTGTTATTAATGTCAGACACCCTAGCTCTTTACCTGCTCCCTCCAGCCAGTGCAGACCCTTCCACTGTGAGTTTGATATTGAACGTCTGGTGTGCAGGCGGGGATGATGGTAATTGCAAATATAAAATAATTCCAGGTAATATTATTTTGTAGTATGGTTTTAAAAAATATCATAGATATTATAAAATTATAGTTTTATTTGCTTGATTTTTTGCTTTAAAAAGACCTTGTGACCAGGGAACCCCTGCTAATAATTACTTTATACACACCTCAAGATACATTGGCATGAGACGTAAGTTGAGTATTGTTGTATTTGAAAACCCAGGGCTGCTCTACATAAAAAAATAATTTTTAGTAATAAGAATAAAACAAAACAAGTAATAATAATGGTCAAAAAGGTAGACAGTGAAATGGAAAAGTGCTCCCTTACATTGGTGGTCAGTAAAGAGTTTCCTTACATTGGTGGTCATTGGGAGAGGGCTCCCTTACCCTGGTGGTCAGTAGGAGAACTTCCTCATTGCACTGGTGGTCAGTGGGAAGAATTTTCCTTACATTGGTGGTAAGGGGAAGAATGTTCACCTTACTGGTAGCTAAAAAGATCAGTGGTGTCACTGGTTACTTGGTTGATTTCAGGGGGCTGAAATTGCTCATTCCTCTGGGTACCCCTAGCAAAATCTGGAGGAACCCTAGCGGTCCATGCCCAGATAGGAAGCAATTGAGCTGCAAGTTTGAAAATGACTTGCTAAGCTATTGCTAGACCTGCCAGGTTTCACAAGTTGCACAATTACAATAAGTCTGCATTGCATGACGCCAGATCAACTTTCTCTGCAAACATTTTGCAAGTCTGCTGCAAGTTCTGGTTCAGTTATTTTGTGCAATAGTCAAACACCACAGGGGTCACTATGACTGGCAGAGCTCTTGCTGTAGACTCACCACTGCAACTTTGCTCTTGCTAGAGACTTGCCACACAAATTTGCTACAAAATTGGAAAAGTGTCAACTGGAACTTGTGCTTAAGTGCTCTGCAGGTGTACAACTTGCCAGTGAAAATGTGCAGCAAGTTAACAAGACTAAAGCCTCGTACACACGATCAGATTGCCAACAAAACCGTGGACTTTTGTACGAAGGGCGTTGGCCCAAACTTGTCTTGCATACACACGGCACACAATTGTTGGCCAACAAATACAAACATAGTGACGTACTTGTTTTTCAACTCTTTAGCGTTGTGAGAAAACAGGATTGTTGCGTATTTGTATTTGTATTCGTATTTGTTGGCCAACAATTGTGTGGCCGTGTGTATGCAAGACAAGTTTGGGCCCTTCAGACAAAAGTCCACAGTTTTGGCCAACAATCCAATCGTGTGTACTAGGCTTAAGTGTAGCACAAAGCCCTAAAGGTTTAGTCAGGGAAACAAGACAATGATGCCT
The DNA here is from genome assembly GCA_028564925.1 of Lithobates sylvaticus. NCBI lineage: Eukaryota > Metazoa > Chordata > Amphibia > Anura > Ranidae > Lithobates > Lithobates sylvaticus. The sequence goes on along the minus strand of CM053032.1, from coordinate 42,747,038 downwards.
GCATGCAGTATCCTTTGTTATAGGAGGTTGGGCAATTGCCCGCTCACCAATCCCATCGACCTTCGGAATTGAAGAGTGGCATGAGGGTTCTGCATGCAGGTCTCAGCAGAGTCTAGCTCAAGAGGTGGCGCTCGACCCTGTTTCGCACTGTGCTGCAGCCCGGCTGGATCTGGTGTAGATGTGGTGAGAGCGGCCTCCTAGCTGCCGCTGAACAACCAGAAGTGGCTGGCAATGGATGCTCCTGCACCCGCTCACGATAACTCTATTTCTCCCTGTTGCACAGGCTGCAACTCGACTGCAGCACTGTCTGACACCAAGTCACTGCTTACAGATCCAGGCTGTGGTCCCAAGAGAGCGATTTTTGACTCCCCCACAGGAATGGTACTGCCTCTCCCAGCATTCTGTTCTATTTCCCCAGCCGGCTAGGATTTGTAGTCCATAACAGTTTGAGTATAGAACTTGGATCTTTGGACTACATGTCCCAAGATGCTTTGCTCCATTCTTTGTTCTCATTCACCCTGACTGCAGGATGTGATGAGATAGAGTCCAGGCTGGGCACTAGGAGAAAACAGCCACACTGTAGCAATATCGCAAGGTGTCTCCTGAATATGCAGGCAAAAAATATTAGCCAGCTCCTGGCTACAAATATATGGAGAACAATAAACATACCAAAAAAATGATTGCCCTGAGATTACCAAAGTTCCCAACAAACCAGGGTTGTGTGCACAGGTTGCTCAGACAAGTGGACATCTCAAAGTCTGACAACAATCAGCCAGATCAATGACCACTTTTCTGTCTTTTCTGTCTGAAGTGCTATCCACATTTGGATTGCACTTCAGACAGCAATAGACAGGTTGTATTGCCTTCTCACCGCCTGTTTTAATTTCATAATTACTGGACAACCTCACTGCAACAACGCAAAACGCGTGTGGTTGTGGGACAGTTGCAATGTGGCACCATTTAATTGAATGGGTTGCGCTTGGTGGGCGATAGCACCTGCCAAGTGCAACAAGGGGTATAATACCTGCCATGGCCAAGAAGCACAGCATCGTGGCTGCACCATGTGTACACCCTTAGTTGCTGCCTCACTAGCAACATGGTGAGCAGTCGAGGGTTGGTAAAAACACAGCTCAACCGCAGGGTTTTACTGCCCCTCAATCACAAGTGTAAACAAGGCCTAATGCCGCTTACACGATCGGAATTTCGGCCAGCAAAAGACAGATGAGAGCTTTTCATTGGAAAATGCAACCGTGTGTAGGCTCCATCCGAATTTTGCTGGCTGAATTCCCGACAGCAAAAATTTGAGAGCATGTTCTCAATTTTTCAGACGGAAAAGGTTTCTATCGGTAATTCCGATCGTCTGTAGCAATTCCGACGCGCAAAATTCCTACGCATGCTCGGAAACAATTTGACGCATGCTCGGAAGCATTGAACTTCATTTTTTCTCGGCTCGTCGTAGTGTTGTACATCGGTTGACGGTCAGAATTTGGTGTGACCATGTGTAGGCAAGAGAGTTTGAGCGGAATTCCATTGGAATTCCATCGGGAAAATCATCAGAGCTTTTTCCGACGAGAATTCCGATCGTGTGTATGAGGCATAACAGAAGATCCAAGACATTGTCAGCTGCAATAAATAGCTACATATGCCACCTTGGCTATGAATGTAAAAGTGAAACATGAAGCCTCAAACACCGCAACTGCTCCCTTTGATTTTCTGGCAATGTAAACAATATATTAGGACAATAATAAACGGGGAAACAAGGATTAGGAATGAAAACAAAGAAAACACAGCGAGCAATCAGGTAAAGTATAGGAGATTTGTCAGAACTGGTGCCTACATTTACAGCAGGATAAAGGTGATTAACCACAATATACAGGCAGGCTTGTATTGGCAGCTCACTGAAGGGCCCTCTGCCTTTCACCTTTTCCAATCACAAAGCTTTACCATCGGGGGAACTTCAAGCAAACAAACCTCAGTGTTATTCTTCACTGGACTGAAACCCTTTTTTGGCTTTCAAACAGGAAAGAGTGTTTGGATCTGGGCTCAAGCAGATCAAAAACCTAAGGTTACACATTTTGGCTTGCTTAGAAGCGCAAATAAATATTAAAAATAAATGCTCCTCTTGTCAGGATGTGAGATGCCAAACTGGAAATGAAAGAGAATTTTTTGCCACATGACTTTAAATGGGATAACCGTTTATTTTTTTATAACAAAACTGCCAACCTGAACTGTGTACTATAAAAATAGAACAGCTGGGCTTAAAGATACACTCCAGATTTGAAATGCATGCAAGAAGCACTTGATGTCTTCACCTAGGTTTTGCTGTAGTGCTCCGGTCCTCGGCGGCTGGTGGTAATTTTTTGGGGGCTGGGGGTGGTAACAGTGCGGGTCGGGTCGGTACACTTACCTCAACCACGATCGGCTTCTCCTCCGTGGGCATCACAAGTGGGCATCTTCTTCCCCTGCTTGGCGGCTTCCGTCTCCTCCCTCCCCCTCAGCGGACAATCAGTACGCTTCACCTTTTTGTCAATCAGGAAACTTTTCTCACACCTGATTGGTGTAGAGGTGATTCAGTGTTAGAATAGCGAATATGCATTCGCTATTCTAACACACCTGGGTGGGCTCTGAGCGCAATGCTCTGCATCCGGAGTCCACCCTATTTTGAAGCCTATTAGAGCCTCAGCCTCTAATCAGGCGCTGAAAAAAAATCTGCCGCAGGAATTCATGCCGCCGGCGTCCTGAAAGGGCGGGTGGCGCCCGTGCCCCCTTAATGGGCAGGCCAATCCAGACCCCTTCACGCTGACGTAATGCAAATATGCAGCCTTTGGCTTGAAGGGGTTGTACTGGGGTGATGCATGCGGCTGCATGCATCCCCCCGGTACTGTTTTTTAAAACCGACGGTGGGCTTTCCTGGGATAACAACCGATGCGGCTAAGAAGCCGTTCAGCTGTTATTACAAGAAGCAGGAGGGGGTCCCCCAGCGGCTCTCGCGGCTCCTCCCCACATCAGATAACCCTGTAGGAGAAGCGCTCTCCCGAGGGGATTACATTGCGGGCACGCTACTGAGTCCAGCATTCGGTGTCCATAGCCACTGAATGTATGACTCGGCCCTTCCCTCGCGCCCGCATCATTGGATTTGATTGACAGCAGCGGGAGCCACTGGCTGCGCTGCTATCAATCTATCCAATCAAGAGTCGAGAACCCCGGGCAGAGAGACAGAGCGTCCCCGCCGGGTCAAGTCCAGGCTCAGGTAAGTAAAACGGGGGGGGGCTGGGGGCCGGTCACTGTCAGGTGTTTTTCACCTTAATGCATAAGATGCATTGAGGTGAAGAAACACAAAGGTTTTTTAGTATTTAGACAATTCTCATGTTTTTTTAATTTTTGTTCTTTTAACTACTTACAGACCAGGAGATTTGCCTGCTTAATCACCAGGCCATTTTTTGCAATACGGCACTGCATCAATTTAAATTACAATTGCCCGGTTGTACAATGTTGTACCCAAACAAAAATTACATCTTTTTCTTCTCACAAATAGAGCTTTCTTTTGGTGGTATTTGATCACCTCTGCAGTTTTTATTTTTTGCGCTATTAACAAAAAAAGAGCGACAATTAAAAAAATAAAAAAAAACAATATTTTTTACTTTTTGCTATAATAAATATCCCCAAAAATGTTTTTAAAAAACACATCTTCATCAGTTTAGGCCAATATATATTCTTCTACATATTTTTGGTAAAAAAAATATCGGAATAAGCGTATATTGATTTGATTCCGCAAAAGTTATAGCGTCTACAAACTATGGGAAAGATTTATGGCATTTTTATTATTATTATTTTTTACTAGTAATGGCGGCAATCTGTGATTTTTAGCGGTATTGCGGCGGACAGATCGGACAATTTTAACACATTTTTGGGACCATTGACATGTATACAGCAATCAGTGCTATAAGAATGCACTGATTACTCTGTAAATGTCACTCCCAGGGAAGGGGTTAACACTAGGGGGCGATCAAGGGGTTAAATGTGTTCCCTAGTTAGTGTTTCTTACTGTATGGGGATGTGACTGACTGGGGGGAGGAGACATATCGCTGTTCCTACTTAGTAGGAACAAACGATATGTCTCCTCTCCCTTGACAGAACAGGGATTTGTGTGTTTATAGTTCCCGCCATCGCAGGTGGCCGGCGGCGATTGCGCCTGCCGGCCACGCGCACAGGGTCTTCTGCCGCGCTGCCTTCGGGCGGCTCTTAAAGGGGAAGACCGATACGTCGATTCGCAGGAACATGTGGAGAATTTCCCGCACTTTGGAGAGGTTTCCAATCATTTGATGTTGCGTTTACAGAACGGGAAGGGAAGGCAAATCTCCCCTATAAGTGGCACAGACATTTTAACAAATTAAATCACCATTAAAAAAAAAGACATTTGGATTTAGAAATATTCTAAATTATAAAATGTTGGCTTTGCTGATTTTCCCTGAAGAGTAAATTAGCTGCTAAAATCAGATCAAATTGTTCCTGTTGTATCAGCACTAATGTGATACAATGTTTACCTAGAAAACATATTAGAGTAGCTTGGAACAATCAGGTATCTTCAAATGTTTGGAATAGATAATTACCAACGTGGGACACTGACAAAAATGTTGATGGAGCCATCAGAAAAGCTGGAACCAATTAAAAATTAATTTATACTTTGGCACCAAATATAGCTATCCATTCTGTGAAACGCTTAGTTAGCCCTGTGAATCTACTGTAGTTATAATAAAAAAGGTGCCCATGTCATGCCATTGTTTAATCATTTGAAATTTCATAATTAAAGAATTCATACACGTTCCCTATAAAACTAAAATTCTGTTTGCTTTTCTCTGAAAAATTGAGAACCTGCTCTCAATCTTTTGCTGGCTGGAATTCGGCCAGAAAAAGTCCAACGGAGCATTCACACGGTCGCATTTACCGATCAAAAGCTCTCATTGGGCTTTTGCTGGCTGAATTTTCGATCGTGTGTGTATGCGGCATAAGAGGTTAATCCTCTGCATTGTGTAAAAAGGCTGTTTGATCCTGTTCTCTCTGATCATCCCCTTCTTCCATAGTCCACAACAGGGGTGGCCCATCTATTAGGGGTGCCTGGGCGCCACCCCCTCTCTCCAGGCAAACCCCTATATGCAATGGATAGATTCATGCATAGCATGAATCTATCCATTGCCGCCGCCGCCCCTATTCAAGGGCCCCCCCCTTTCAGGGCACCGGGTGTATGAATTACAGCGGGCAGAGGCTCTAATAGGCTTCTAAAAAGGGTTGGCTCGGGTAGCAGAGGATGCGTCCGGAGCCCACCCAGTTGTGTTGCAACAGCGAATGAACATGCACAGGGCCAATCAGCACTGTCCAGGCAGAGGGTCGGGGGTCCTGCAGCCTCATAGGACAATCAGGAGAGACTGAAAACTCCTCCTACAATCTTTAACCAGACACTGATAAAAGTCACAAGACTGCTATATACCGCTGATGAGTAAAGGTATTTAGCAGTTCATATTTACTAAAATAATTGCATTTCCATGTTCTGTGTACCGTGGGAGAACAGTTATAGTGAATGCAGGGTCCTGGGTTTAGTAACACTTTAACAGGAAAAGAAATGGGAAGCATTTGTTTTCATGGCACCACAAATGGAAACTTACACAAATTTCTATAAAACTATACAAAATTTCTTTTGACATCATTAAAAGAACAACATGTAAAAAACGTGAGAAATGCTCATATACTAAAGTGTTTGTTTAACTCTCCAGACTTTACTGCCATAGAAGTTTTCTTAAAGTGGAGGGCCACCCTAAAAAATTAAAAATAGCATTAATATTCTTAAAAAAAAATAAAAAAATAAAACATTTGAAAAAAATAAATGTTTTAAACTTACCAGAAACCCCTGTTGCTAGGCAGTCTTCCTAATCTGCCTCTTCCTACTCCGCGGTGACCTTCAGTCTTCTCTCCTCCTCGCGTTGTCTTCTGGGGAAGGTGGCGTGGTGTGTTCTGGGAACTGTGTGTGTCCCAGAACACAGTGCGCCCCATTCACAAAGCGCTCGCGCATGCGCAGTAGGAAACGTGCAGTGAAGCTGCCTGTTTTCCTTAGTGAGGATGGCGGCGCCGGGACACGATACGAGGGACGTATCGGCCTGGGGTGGGGGGGGGGGGCGACATCGTGGGCACCCTGGACTGGTAAGTGTCCTTATTAAAAGTCAGCAGCTACAGTGTTTGTAGCAACTGCACATTGCAAAGTGTACAGTCTTTTTGCCTTTAGTAAATCAACCCCAAAGACTGAGGGGTTGATTTACTAATGGACAAATACAAAGTGCAGTTGCACTCCACAAGTGCAGTTGCTCCAGGGCTTAGTAAATGAGGTAACGCTTCACTTTGCAAAGAATACCGAATCACATGCAAGGAAATTAAAAAAAAAAAAACAGCATTTTTGTTAGCAGGTGATGATGGAAGTCAGCAGAGCTTCTGCTCATTTACAAAACTCTTTTCAAAGTGTATAGTCTATTTGACTTTAGTAAATAAACCCCTTTGTTTTCACTCAAGTCAGTCAATGGAGAGGCAGCAGCCGATCAGTGCTATCAAATACATACCTCCCAACTTTTTGAGATGGGAATGAGGGACACCTATTAGCAAAAGTATGCAGGCATATGACACACCCCCTGTCACGCCCCCTTAAAGGAGAATTGTACAAAAAATAAAAAAGATTGGTTAAAGTGCTTTTTTTACCACTACTATTCCTTTATATTGGCTTTTGGGATTTACAAATGCAGCAATTTAGAAATCAGATGAAAGGTTTAGCACTGGGAAAAACTGGGATAAAAAGTGCATTTTATATACAACTATATAGATCAGACCAAAATGAGGGACAAATGAGGAGGAAAGAGTGACAGAGGGACATTGCTCCAAATCAGGGACAGTCCCTCGTAATCAGGGACAGTTGGGAGCTATGCAAATATAGAGTTTATAGCCTTGTGCAAGCTACATCATCAGCAAATCCTATCCCTTCATGGGAAAAGCACAATTTCATCATGCAAACTTGCGCATACTGTAGATCCCATTTCAGTACTTGTACTTGTACAGCAACCCAATTATGCCCATAGCACCTTGTACATAAACAAGTCCTATTGCTTCACTGCATCCATTGAACCACATATTCTCTGCTGTGTGTTCTAAGTCAGCATGGTCCATTAGACAATTGGCTTCTGAAATAAGTGCAGAGAAAAAAGTACAGCCTGTGGGCAAAGAACGCGCAACCATAAAATCCTGCCTATTGTTGGCTGAAAACTTTAACAGCTGGGACCAAGCGTTTTGCAGATATTGCTACTACCCAAAACTGTTTTCTGTGGAACTTCGCCTAAGGTTTTCACTTCCATTAAAAGTATATTAGGACTTCATCAACACTGCCACAGGGGAACGGAGAAGGATCTTGTCAAAACGAAGCGGTCATGGTGCAAAGTAAGACCAATGTCTAAAGATACAGCAGCATTTTCAGCCACTTACCCCATATTTTACGGTTGCTGGTAATTCCACTCTAAAGACACGGCTATCAAAATGTTACAGAAACAAAAAGCAAGCTGGAAAAATGAGCCTTGGTTTATTTTACTTTACTCTATGCAGCACCAAAATATTCGGCAGCGCTTTATAGAACTGTACAGTTACAGCTATTTGCTCTTTACATTGTAATGCTCATTATTAATGGTTGAAGCCGAAAATAGAACTATGGGCAAAACTTTTTTTTTTCATTTTGGACAGAGCAAGGGAGGGTTATAACCCCTGTCAGATTTTTTTTTTTTTTTCCTTGCCATCTGTGTCCGATTGCTGCGATTTCCCTTCACTTCCTGTCCCATAGCCAAACAGGAAGTAAGAGGAAACCCTTGCAAATTAAAGAGATTCCTTGGGGACCCCCCAGATCTCATTGTAAGATTTCCCCTCTATTACTTTTCTGCGGACAACCCAAAATATGGGATTTTCTTTTACTCTCACTTTCAATGATAATGGTAAACAGGACACATAGAGAGGGCGAATCTCCTTAACAGTGGCACAGACAACAATAAAAACTGACAGGGGTTTTTATCCCTCTCCACTCTATCTAAAACTAAAAAAAGTTTTGCCCTTAGTTATACTTGAAGTCCAGGCAAGCAGCTAAATGAATACATGAAACACTTAGGGGTTGATTTACTAAAGGCAAATAGACTGTGCACTTTTATAGTTGATCCAGAGCTTAGTAAATGAGGTAAGACTTCACTTTGCAAAGAGTACCCAATCACATGCAAGGAAAAGGAAAATACATAATTTTTACTTGCACGTGATTGGATGACGGAAGTCAGCAGAGCCTTTGGCATATCAACCCCTTAGGCCTCATTCCCACAGACGTACTTAAATGTACGCCCATACGAGGGCTGTATTTCCCCCCATGAGGATGCACAGGTGCATACATGCCAACAGTCCTGAAAAATCACAGGAAATTTGCATTCTCCCAGGAGAATCGTCAGAGCATCCGCTAGAGATCCCCATGGGGGACACCTGATGTAAGGAGTGACTCCGCTGGGGCACCTGATGTAAGGAGGGACTCTGCTGGGGACACCTGATGTAAGCAGGGACTCCCCTGGGGATACCTGATGTAGGGAGGGACTCCGCTGGGGACACCTGATGTAAGGAAGGACTCCGCTGGGGACACCTGATGTAAGGAGGTACTCTGCTGGGGACACCTGATGTAAGGAGGGACTCCACTGGGGACACCTGATGGCATCTGGTGGCAAGTGACACGTTCATGGCTCCCCCTATTTCTGCATTATGGTGAGTTGAACTATTTAATTTTAGATTACAATGTAATAATATAAATAATGTGCTTCAATCATCCTGACACCATATCAACCGGTGCTGGGATGATTGAAGCGCTAACACCAGGTGTTTGGAGTATCTTTATCTACTGATTGATGTACTTACTGCAATACACATATTTCTATTGTGGTGTAGGTTCTGGGCCTGCTGTCCCTCCATCCCTTTTTCTTTCCTTCCTTCTCTCTCCTTACATCCCTATCTCTTTCTTTCTTTCTCTCTCTCTTCCTCCTCTCTTTCTCCCTTTCTTTCTCCCTCCATCCCTCATTGATCTCAGACTCTAACCACACCCCCTTTGAGGCATGCCCCTTTTAATCCACTCCCAGTATTTTGTTTAAGCCATGCCCATGTTTCACCACCACCTTTTTCTTTCCCTGCGACAACACGCCTACAAAAGAATGCCCCATCCCCTAATAATAATAAGGCTCCGCCTACAGACAAAGTGTCCGTATAATTTTTTTTACAATGTTGGTAACTATGCAGGTGCTCCGTGCATCCAGGTGCAGGCAGTCCCATTCATGTCAATTGGAACACAGCAACTGCATGGACACAGCCAATGCTCCCAATTTGACATCTGTGTGGGTGCATGTACCTGAGCTCAGACAGTGTGAATTTGGGAACATGCACCGCATGCACTGGTACCCACACAGTTGTCAAATTGGGAGCAGTGGCTGTGTCTGTGCAGCTGCTGTGACCAAAATTACATGAATCATGCCTGCATGTGTAGGTTCAGAACACCTGTGCAACCCCATGGGGGCAAATACAGCCTTCACACAGGGCGTGAATGAGGCCTACTATGGAAACTAGTCATGAACACACCTTTAGCCTGCTGATAGGACAATTGGGGGTCATTCACAGGCCTTCAGCATTTAAGAGCCATGTTTTCTTATTCACCCACCGTACTGTGGAGATGTGTGCAGACAACCTGTGTCAGACAATGAAGACGCAGTGTTGGACAGGCCTGCAGGGATGAGTGTGTAACCCACTGTCTCTGTTCTAGGCCACACATGTCTATTCAGGCCTGTCAAATTTGGATGTGCACAGACACAGTAGGGATATAGTGGTCACTGGAAGAAGCCACAGTAGAGGACCAGTTATCCAACAGGTTACGATGTGGGCCGGATGCTACTGGCAAGCATGGATATGAAGTTTATTTGAGGGAGCTCTACACTTTTTTTATTTTATGTTTAAATGTATTTTTTAGAGCTCAGTGGTGGAGGCAGCAGGACATGTATTAATTGCATGCTTTGCAGGGAGAACTTCTTTTAAGCCTATAAAAATAGGGACAGAATAACTTTGGTAAATACATAAAGTTCCCGAAAACTTTTTTTATATATTATTCTATCAGCCAAAATTGTGATAGCAAAATCTTAGAAAAAACTCTGTAGTCAGCCTTGAACTAATGAAAGCTAAAATGAACAGGATAATGATCAATGGCAAGCTCTCAAGTATTTTATTAGATAAGCAAGCTTTATTTGAGAACACATGAGACCCTTGGATCTGGTACTGCAAGCAGACTTGACAGTAACCCCATGGGGGTTTTCTTTTTTCTTATTTTAGTTTTCTCCATTTTTTTAATTCTTCCTTCTGCGTAGATTTATACCTTTGCTGTATGCAAAGGTGTGTTAGAACAACCTCACACATGCTACCAATATTAGTAGCTGTAAACCTATCCAAAGCCCAAACTTTTTTTAATACAACTGTAGTTTTGGAGTAGGGAACGATTAGAACCCCTGTTGGGATTTAATTACTTTCTAGGCCCCAGTGGGGAAATTTTCCTTCACGTCGAGTCCTGGAAATACAACAAAAAATTTAAAGAAATCTCTTCAAAGTGAGGGGAAACGACCATTTAGACAGTTGTCACTAGGGATGAGCTTGGGTTTTGTCAAAAACCTAAGAGGAAGCTGTCAGTGCCAGGCCAGTGAGCTTTGGGGTGAAGAATTCAGCACCTGCAGCTTCACATACACAAGGGAGAAGGGGTGCTTGTGACATCATAAAATATGGCAATATATTAGGTCAATGATGTGTGGGCAGGTTGAACCATTGAGTTAGCTGCTGTCCCAGACAGGAAAATGGGGGTTAATTCTTTTTCGGTTTTCTTGGTCTTTTTGCCAGGTTCTTCTGGCCAGCCTGCCCTGTATGATATAAATTGGGGCAATGGTCCGGTGAAGAGGTGATTCACCGGACCCCAAAGACACTTGAAGACAGGAAAGTGGCAGTGCTTCTGTGAGCTGTGAGGCCCGTAAGGGATGGAGACAGACGATGAGACCCGTAGGAGTAGAAGAGTTCCACTTGCTATTGCCTGCATGTAAAGGCTTCTGACTTGGGGTTCACCAGTGCTGGAGAAATGCCTCTAAAAGACTATGATTACTGGAGGACACTTTTGCAGGTATGCACTTAAGCCTATAGTTGTAGTTAGGGAATTAAGAAAGTATCATGTCTTGCCTATTGGACTGTGAAATGTCTATTTTTGCACTTTTGCCAAGTAATGTATTGAAATGTTGTCCTTGTCTGGGCTGAAGTTATTAAAAAGGTGCATCCTAAGTACCCAGCACACACATAGTGGGACCTAACATATTGTGGTATGAAGACATCAGCATGAAATAAAGTACTGTGAATATACATATGGTTACCTAGAGTAACAGAGGTGTAGCAAGCAAGCAATGTGCTGATAGCATGTACCTGTTATAGATAGCATGACCTCTAGCAGCGAGAGAGATGTTGTCGGCACTCCTTCTGCCAGTGGTGTTTCTCCAATAGCAATGAGATCAGTTTGCACTGCAGAGGTTCCCATCCTGTACAGAGGTATGGAAGTTTAATGCCCTGTACACACGGTCGGCACTTTCCGACAGAAAAAGTCTGATCGGATTATGTTGTCGGAAAATCTGATCGTGTGTGGGCTCTATCCTGAGAGCAGGATCTAAAATTTTCCGACAACAAAATCCGATCAGACTTTTTCTGATCGTGTGTACAGAATTCCGATGCACAAAGTGCCACGCATGCTCAGAATAAATTTGGAGACGAAAGCTATTGGCTACTGGCCTCTTCATAGTCCCGACGTACGTGTTGTACGTCACCTCGTTCTGAACAATCAGATTTTCTGACAACTTGGTGCGACCATGTGTATGCAAGACAAGTTTCATCCAAAATCCGTCAGAAAAAATTTGACGGATTTTGTGGTCGGAATGTCCGACCGTGTGTATGGGGCATTAGAGTTGAGGTATGCCGCGTACACACGAAGGGACTATCCCGCGGGATTATCCGCTGGACCGAAGTCCAGCGGATAATCCCCTCGTGTGTGGCCGCCGGCGGACTTTTTTTGGCCAAAGTACGGCGGACTAAAGTTTCAAGTTTTGTTTTCAAATTATCCGCTGGACTTGGCAGTCCAGCGGATAATCCGGTCGTGTGTAGTATGGTCCGGCGTACCAAAAAGGACGCATGCTCAGTAGCTATTATGTCACGGACTCGCTCGGTCTGGTAAAACTAGCCTTCGTTTTGAAGCTCGCACAATCGTCACGCTGCTGAATTTTTTTTTTTTTTTTTTTTCTGACAGCGGGATTTGTATGTTATCGTACTTGAAGAATGATTTTGCCTTGCTGCTTGTATATTCACGCAGAGTACTCCCGAACGTTTTTTCTTCAGCATTCTTTAGTGAAGTTATATATTTGTATATATATATATATATATATCTATATCTATATCTCTATCTCTATATATATATATATATATATATATAGATATAGATATAGATATAGATATAGATATAGATATCCAAATCACCAAATGAAAAATATATCTATATTTCTCAATAAGCCCAAAAAAATATATATCGATATCTACATATATATATATATATATATATTAATATATATAGATATATAGATCTATACGTGTATAAAAAAAATATATATATATATATATATATATATATATATATATATATATATATATATATATATATATATATATATATATATTATATATGTACATATATCTCTATATAGATATTTTTTATTATTTGTTGGTTATCAAAAGGATTAGTTATTACACATGATACAATTGTGGAGTCAGCAGAGCTTGCCCTTAATTCAGATCTTAACCCTCACCTTTCCAGCGACTGCACTTGCAGTTCCATTGAAGTTGCACTTTACACTTGTATTGTCAAATGAATGTTTAGACATGTACCTGCCTACTCCTAAAGAAACTATGTTTTTGAATACCAAGCACGTATATCATTATTTGATGAAAATTAAATGACCATTTATTCTGGTTAAAACAAACAAGGCAAAACAAAATAGGAAGGCAACACTGGAGCCACTTGTAGATTTTGTGAAGACTTTTTGCCCCAACGGCAGACACCAAGTTTGTGAAGCCAAAAATTAAGCTTGGGCACATTTCATCCAATATAGGGAGCACAAGAAGATTGACCAGGAATCAGACAGACCAGGAACAGCAGCAGATGACATCTATGTCCCCAAGCTGTGGCACTACAACAGCCTGTGTCTTCTGTGAGACCAGACTGAAGCCAGGCAATCACTTCCGACTCTTCCCACCACGCTGCCCTGCACTCTTCCCTGCAGTCTTCCCTGCACGCTTCCTTGGAGGCTGACTTGTGGTAGGAGGAGGAGTAGGAGGAGGAGGAGGAGGAGAAGAAGGAAGACGAGGAGGAGGAGGAGGAGAAGTTGGTGTCGGGCCTTCATGGGTCAGGCGGGTGGATTCTCGTAATTCACCCCTCAAACCCCCCCTAATTGCATCAGAAATGAGGCCCTCACACAGGTGCCGTTGGCCCCTCTCCATTTCCAGCAACCTGCTGGACAAGTAGCTGGCATAGGCCTCTTCTGGAAGGGGGGGTTTGTCGAGAATCGCACTCGCCTTACGAATCAGTTGGAGTGATTCCTCCTCAACAATGGTCATCCTCCTGGGCCTTCTTGGGGGTAAGGGCAGGGGTGGAGGTAGACTTCTTCTTAATTGGGTCTGGCTGTCACTCTGGCTCGTGCTGGGCCCAGCCACCTCCTGGCTCTCGCTGGTCATGTCCTCCTCCTCCATACCACTTGTCCCGGCATCATCCTGGGTCAGCTCATCCTGTGTGCAAATAAAAACAAAAATCAAACACCTGTTTTGTGGTTTCTGGCCTCCTCAATCATCCAATTGTAAACTTATGAACGAGCATCTAAATTTTCCAAAAGATCCAAAAGGCTATCATTTGGACCCCTGCATTTTCCAAGCAGATCACCAATGTTGTCTAACGCTTTTTTTGCCACTACTGGATGTATGTATACACTATATATGTATCGATATGTTGCACCAACACTTTTTAGAAGTGTGCTGAATTTTTGTCAGTTTTTTTAACAATTCTGAGTTCAGGGTGTTAATTGTTTCACATTTTAACGTTTACAGCATTAATATTCACACAATCACAATTTAGGCTACTAAATATATACCTGGCTCCAGCTGGGCGCATCAGCCTGCTCCAAGGTGGAGGGGTCTTCTCCTTCCGTGGAAGCCTCAGCTGGGGTGGAGGGAAGAGTGGAGGGAAGAGTGGAGGGAAGGGTGGAGGGAAGAGTGGACAGTGATTGCCTGGGTTCCATCTGGTCACCTATAAAAGTCAGTTGGTTGTAGTACCACAGCTTGGGTACATAAACATTCTCTGCTGCTGCTCCTGATCTGACTGATTCCTCAATCTTCTTGCGCTCCCGCTTGTACATGTGCCTTAAACTTGCAATTCTGGCTTCCACAAACTTGGTGTTTGCGTTGGGGACTTGAGTCTTCACAAAAGCCACAAGTGGCCCCAGTGTTGCCTTCCGGACATCCCTATTGCCATATAAAGGGTTCTTGAGCTGCCACAGGTTGGTATTTTTTCTGTACAGGGCAATGAATTCGGACATGAACTGCTGGTCCTTGAATGGATTCAACTGGGGTGCTGACATGTTTGTTTCTGTTTTGTTAGTAATGGCAATACAAAAGACCAAAAACACAAATGTTACTTAAAACGCACAACCAGTTTTTCTTACCAAACATTACACAACACACCCACACACAGGCAGCAACCCCTACACACAGGCAGCAACCCCTACACACAGGCAGCAACACATCCACACAGGCAGCAACCCCTACACACAGGCAGCAACCCCTACACACAGGCAGCAACACATCCACACAGGCAGCAACACATCCACACAGGCAGCAACCCCTACACACAGGCAGCAACCCCTACACACAGGCAGCAACCCCTACACACAGGCAGCAACACATCCACACAGGCAGCAACACATCCACACAGGCAGCAACCCCTACACACAGGCAGCAACCCCTACACACAGGCAGCAACCCCTACACACAGGCAGCAACCCCTACACACAGGCAGCAACACATCCACACAGGCAGCAACCCCTACACACAGGCAGCAACACACACATATCCTTAAAAAATGCTGGCCCAAAACCCAAAAAAAACACAGTAATGCATCCTAGAAAACACTTACCTTCGTACAGAGCGCTCGCTACTTCCGTTCGGGAACACGTGGGCCCCTCAAACAGCCTTATATACACTGCGCACGCGTCGAAGTCCGCCTGCGTCCTCCGCGTCGCCCGCCCATGACGTTCCTCCTGACGAGTATTCCCCGCCCCGCTTCCCCTCGTTGCATTGTTGGTGAATAAATTCATGAATATGGCGGACACATTCTCAGCCAGTAGCGCGGAGGAAAGCCAAGAAGCCAACACATCTGCATCCAGCAGCAGATATAAGGCCACCAATATGGCCTTTGAAGAGATGGTGGAGATGGTGGACATCCTCCAAAGGGAAGATTACGACGGGGAAAATGGCCCGTACCCTCGACCCAACTTGCGCAAGGACAAGATTCTCACTACAATCGTCAGCACCCTGGAGCATAAATTCGGCGTACGAAGGGGCAAGGATCAACTGCGCAAGCGATGGTCCGACATCAAATCCAGGGAGCACGATCAGTACAGGAGAATTCGAAAAGCCATCAAAAAAAGTAAGTCAAGCACGTGCGCTACTATGGTTATACTTGATATGTCTAATCTTGCGCAGATGTAATTACCATTCGTCCGTGAAACTTGCGCAGATGTTATTACCATTCGTCCGTGAAACTTGCGCAGATGTAATTACCATTCGTCCGTGAAACTTGCGCAGATGTAATTACCATTCGTACGTGAAACTTGCGCAGATGTAATTACCATTCGTACGTGAAACTTGCGCAGATGTAATTACCATTCGTACGTGAAACTTGCGCAGATGTAATTACCATTCGTACGTGAAACTTGCGCAGATGTAATTACCATTCGTCCGTGAAACTTGCGCAGATGTAATTACCATTCGTACGTGAAACTTGCGCAGATGTAATTACCATTCGTACGTGAAACTTGCGCAGATGTAATTACCATTCGTACGTGAAACTTGCGCAGATGTAATTACCATTCGTACGTGAAACTTGCGCAGATGTAATTACCATTCGTACGTGAAACTTGCGCAGATGTAATTACCATTCGTACGTGAAACTTGCGCAGATGTAATTACCATTCGTACGTGAAACTTGCGCATATTTGATGAAAGTTCCGTTTGTCTTCATAACGTTTATTGAGTTTACCTGGCTTTGGGTTGTTGGAGTTGTAAGGTTGTTTATTATTGTCACTATCTATACAATTACTGCTGTAGTAAGGGTTTTAGGGGTAACTTACACAGGGACTCCAGAGGCTGTTTTGGGGGGGGGGATAAATATGTTAAGCAGGGTGTCATGCTCACAATTCCCGAAAAATGCTCATCATCTATAAATACTGTAGGTGGTGACTTTTCAAAGAAGTACACTCACCTGTCCCTTGGATGGTGCAGCTACAATCTCTGATCTTGCAATCATGAAATTAATGTTTGCGGCTTCACTTCCCGGGTCACTATTGGGCATGCGCCAGTTGCGCAATGCAATAGGACTGGTCCGCGCGAGCTCGGGGACCCCTGTGTGTCCCAGCAGACAGCACGGTGGGACGGGATGTGGCGTATACTTCTGTGGGAGTCTAGGGCCGGATGTGTGTGCAAATACCTGCCTTACACAGGTATCTGCAACCCATCCCCCCTAAAAGGTTCAAAATAAGACACCACAGGGGTGCAGGGATCCAATGAGCGGAAGTTCAAATTTAGGGTTGAAGGGCGGTTTAAGTATTGGAGTTTCATTAGATAGACATTTCAATTCTGTCTTCAAGTAGGATCTTCTAACAAACTGCTAATAATTGGCAAGACTTTTAAACAATGTTTACTAATCCTATTTTGGCACTCAAATATCAGTGTGATTCAAAGTGTACCTTTTTGTGTTCCATTACCATAGGGGGCAAAAGACTCAGACGTCAGTCCGAACCTACGAGGACCTCCCGGCATCACCAGACTAATTGGGCAGTTAGCCCAAGCCCGCGCATGGATGTGGCGGAACAGGTGGTTGAAGTGGATCAAATCTGCACCCCACCAAGTGAGTGTCTCAGAACACAGATTGAGCTAATTAATTAAGGTCTGCATGTTTTTGACACTTTTTTTCTTGTGTTTTATCTACCCAACTTTTAGGTGATGCTGATCTGTTTGTGGAAGGACAAGCTGCGGAGCCATTTTCAACTGACAGTGCCCACAGGCTTATTGGCCAGATCATGGCCTGGAATCTGCAGCTGGAAAATATGCAGAAGGAGATGGCCACCATGCAGCAGGGAATGAAGGACATGATTGATGTTTTGGGGAGAATCTAAAGACCCCTTTTACATTTCTTAACATCAATCATGTCCTTCATTCCCCTTTTGATGCGCTGTTTTACTAATTTTAGAGGCCAAATTTTTAATATGCACACGGTATGTCAACATGTGCTATGTGCCATCAGGGGATCTCAATGGACGCATTTGGTGTTTGCAACCCCTAATGCTAGTAGGTGAGAGGGAAGGGGTTTCACACACAAAACACGTCCATTGATTCCCCATGATGGAACATAGCACATGTTGACATTACCCATTTTCCAGTTAAATTAGTGTGCATATTCAAAATTTGGCTTCTACTGTTCATGGGTTACCTGTTGAACTTTGTAAGTTCTGGACTTTTACATTGTGTAAATAATTTCAAATGGTAAGCCTAAATTTTTTAACATTTTTAAACATGTTTTTATGTTTGTTTTAAAAAATCAATCACAAAAAAAAAAAAAAATATGTTGTGAGAAAAACACCAAAAAAATGTAAAAAAGATAACATAAAAAAAAAAAAAAAAATGTTGTTAAAAAAAAAAAAAAAAAAAAAAAATAACCAAAAATACCAAAAAAAAAAAAAAAAAAGTTTTGGATGTGCACTATAATAAAAAAAATAATGTTTGCACAAATTAAAAAATGTGTGGCTTCTTCTTTTTAAATACTACCAGTTTGACAAAAACATGTTGTGGTTCATTGACAAAGGGGCTTATTTACTAAACGCTAAACAAGTTTGCCACTATTAAGATGTGCACTAGGACAACATATAAAACAGGCCAAATTAAAAGCAAAACAATACGAAACTACCAATATTTCAAACATAAATAACTGTATTTATTCTTTGTAAATCAAAAAGATGGTTTAAGGGTCTGCTGCCATTTCAATGGCCCCCCTACCATTAAAATACTGTAAATAAAGGTCCCGCACTTGCTGGGCTGATTGTGGTGCCGAACCAATACGGCGATTATCCAGCCCTGTCATGTTGCCTTCCACTCCGGCCTCAGGGCCAATTGGTAAGGAGTATGTTCCTGAATGTTTTCGTAAATAATTGTGCATGACACAGCATGCAAGAATAATAGTATTGAGTTTGTACTCTGCCAGATGTAGGGATGTAAGGAGCAATCTGAAACGGTTGGCCATAATACCAAAGGCATTTTCCACCACCCTTCTTGCTCTGGCCAACCGATAATTAAAAATCCTCCTCTCAGGGGTGAGGGATCGTTGGGGAAATGGCCTCATCAGATGGTCACCCAGACCGAACGCCTCGTCGGCAATGAAGACGAAGGGGAGTCCCTCCACATTATCTTCATCTGGTGGCAGCTCCAGCCCACCAGTCTGGAGACGATGACCGAACTCCGTGTGGTTGAAGACTCCTCCGTCCGACATCCGGCCGTTTTTCCCCACATCCACATACAGAAAGTCATATTGTGCCGACACCACCGCCATCAACACGATACTATGGAACCCCTTATAATTCCAATAGTATGACCCCGAATGGGGTGGGGGCACAATTCGCACATGTTTGCCGTCAATCGCCCCTCCGCAGTTGGGAAAGTCCCAACGGGCAGCAAACTGGGAAGCCACAGTCTGCCATTCCTGTGGCGTGGAGGGACACTGTGAAGTCAAACAGAAAGATACAATTTAAATTATAAACCAGGCAAAACACCAAACTAAATGCAACAAATTAACAAACAATTTGGAAGAACATATGTATTTATTTTGTAAATCCTTGAAATAAAGCCAAAAGATTAAGGATAAAAGGGACAAATCTCTGATTGATGACCCCTCTGATGGACCAGAGAAGATAATAATGGGGATGTGGGTGGGGAGTAAATAATTGTAAGGTCACACAATACACATGCAATTAATTAAAGGTGTGTGTGGGGGGGGGGGATAATTACAAGCTGACCAAAACCACATGCTATTAATTATCAGGGGGTGTGGGGGTGGGGGGTTAATTACAAGCTGACCAAAACCACATGCTATTAATTATCAGGGGGTGTGGGGGGGGGGGGGGGGGGGGATAATTACAAGCTGACCAAAACCACATGCTATTAATTATCAGGGGGTGTGGGGGGGGGATAATTACAAGCTGACCAAAACCACATGCTATTAATTATCAGGGGGTGTGGGGGTGTGGGGGTGGGGATAATTACAAGCTGACCAAAACCACATGCTATTAATTATCAGGGGGTGTGGGGGTGTGGGGGTGGGGATAATTACAAGCTGACCAAAACCACATGCTATTAATTATCAGGGGGTGTGGGGGTGGGGATAATTACAAGCTGACCAAAACCACATGCTATTAATTATCAGGGGGTGTGGGGGTGTGGGGGGGGGATAATTACAAGCTGACCAAAACCACATGCTATTAATTATCAGGGGGTGTGGGGGTGGGGATAATTACAAGCTGACCAAAACCACATGCTATTAATTATCAGGGGGTGTGGGGGTGTGGGGGTGGGGATAATTACAAGCTGACCAAAACCACATGCTATTAATTATCAGGGGGTGTGGGGGTGGGGGGTTAATTACAAGCTGACCAAAACCACATGCTATTAATTATCAGGGGGTGTGGGGGGGGGGGGTTAATTACAAGCTGACCAAAACCACATGCTATTAATTATCAGGGGGTGTGGGGGTGTGGGGGGGGGGTTAATTACAAGCTGACCAAAACCACATGCTATTAATTATCAGGGGGTGTGGGGGTGGGGATAATTACAAGCTGACCAAAACCACATGCAATCAATTTAAAATTGAGGGTCAAGGGGGGTGAAAGGGGTGAAAGGGGGGGTGAGTAAAGCTGTACAATGGAGCTGGTAATATACATTTTTAACCAAAGAAAGTGACTAGGCTAGGGGTGTTTAGGGGGCCAAGCTTCCATGCTGGGGAGGTTGGTGCAAGCAAATATGCATGTGACCCACTAAATAATACATTCTTAAAGCTATTTCGATAAGTCAACCATAAAATACTAGACAAAAAACCAAAATAAAAAAAAAAAAGGAATAGGGGACATTCATAGAATAGTCCTATCATGGTAATTAGCTAATGATGACATTGATGCACTACATTAGCAAACATACAAGACATAGGTAATTTTAAAAGAGAAGACTTACCTTAATGTATTCCTCCTGCAGGACGTGGATAATGGCAGAACAGGTCTCTGGAATAATGAGCCCCAGAGCCTGGGGGGAGATGCCTGTCGTGAACTTGAGGTCCTGCAAGCTTCTCCCCGTCGCCAAGTAACGCAACGTGGCGACTAGCCTCTGCTCCGCACTGATGGCTTGCCGCATGCAGGTATTCTGCCTGGTAATATAAGGGGACAGCGAAGCCAACAGACGGTGAAAAATGGGGTCCGTCATCCGGAGATAATTCCTAAAATCATCAGGATTATTCTCACGGATCTCACGGAGCAAAGGCATATGCGAGAATTGGTCACGCTGGCGCAACCAATTCTTGGTCCATGAACTCCTCCTCACCCTGTTCATGGACTGGGCTCGTGCCAAGGTGTTAACCGCAACACCGAGCCCCTGCACAGCACGAACTCGTTCCCGAGTACGTCCACACTCCATGGCTTCAAAACGGTCGGCTGATCAAACAAACAACTTAACAGAACGCACTGAAGAACAGCAAGGCCTATGAAGAACGACCTGAAAAACAGGAACGAGCGGACCAGAACGGCCTGAGAACAGGTAGGAACTGATCCACACGCACTGAAAGCCAGATACAAACCTCACAAGCACAAACTGAACGGCAGAAGCGAACGAATTAAGCAGAAGTCTGAGAAGCGCGAATCGTCTCTAACCAAACGTCAACTAACACGCGATACACACGAGATTAGCTGACGGGGCCCAAAGGGTGTCGTTTGGGATCTCGAGCTTCCTTTTTCTAGTCCCGTCGTACGTGCTGTACGTCATCGCGTGAACCGCCGGACTTTTTGCGTGATCGTGTGTGGTCAAGTCCGTTCGCTTTTTAGTCCAGCGTACCTAGCGGGAAAGTCCAGCGGATTGTCCGCTGGACTTAGGTCCGCCGGGAAAAGTCCGTACGTGTGTACGAGGCATTAGGTGCACGTATGGAGCCCATGCAGAGTACACAGAAGGGCCTACTCCGATACTGAGGTGTTGTAGTGGAAAACAGCAGACAGGTGGATGTGGAAATTGGCTCAGTATGTCCCTCCAAAATGCAAATTAGGATGAAGGTGTACACTGTCATGGGGAACTGAGAGTTACCTGTAGAACAGTTACAGCATCAGTGTACATGGTGGATGCTGATGTCTAAGTGTAGAAGTCTGCCTTAAGCTTGAGTATTGCCCCACACAGCCTCAGCCTTGTCCCAAGTCATGGTGAAGACAGCACAAAGTAAAGGTACCTCATGTGTGTAAGGTGATCCTGTAACCTAGTGCCAAACGTAGCCCGGAAGAACCCATGTGGGGTAGGCCTTCCATGTGACACAGTACTAGGCACCCAACTAGAAACATGGAGGATGTGACAAACACAGCCACACCACCACCACACCACCACCTAAAAATACGATGTGCATATCTGCCCCTTTGTATACATAAGGCTGCATGGCAGGGAATCCCTTGTCTACAGCTCATTGATTTGGCCTTGACAACAGCCTTCTGGGTTTGGACCAAGCCAGGAGCTGAACCCAAGCTCTACCTTAGTTGTCACCAGAACTTACTGCCTATTTCAGCGACTACTGTAAAGTTTTGGATTCTTTCTGGATTACTTCTTGTCCCAGTGACAGGGGACACCAGGATACATTGAAGGTAGAATCTTGCCAATGGGAAAACAGGCAAAAATAAATACTTGACATAGGTTCTAAAGCCCGTTATCCCACCACCACCACTAAAAAACACTATTTAAAATGTTAAAAAGAAATATGTTTATCTTTAGTTCCACTTTACAGAAAGAAAACATTTTAAAAACATAAAAACATTATAAATGTGGATCCTTTGTGTAGCAATCAACATGATGTATTCTTTATGGTTGTGCTTGGAGTCAGATTACAAATACAGCTCATTTTATATATGTCCGTTAATTAATCTTAAAAACACAACAAAAGTGATCACTCACTGAGGACATCTATCGTGCTGTGTTATAGACTTCTATGTTGATTTTTTTAATGGACTGAGAGCAGTAATCTGCACAATTATTTTTTCAGTATTTTTTCAGTAATTTTCCAATTTCTCACTTTTATATATTCTATATATTTATATTTTTCCTGATTTATGTGTGGCACTTGCACTTTTTGGTGATCAGTCACTTGCAATATCGTAAGGTATTTTTTCCAGTGGTTGCGAAGCCTTTATAGAGTTAATATTTCGATTAGTTGGCACAGAAAGACACGTTAGTAAGAATTTATATATGTTTTCTTACATTTATATGTTTAAGAGTGGTATTTCTATAGTAGTTAGCGCAATCCACATATTTTAATTATTTTTTAATATTCTACCCACAGGGTGGCACATATTTTTTGATTGCAGCACAATTTTTTGCGCCGGTAGCACACTTTTTTACAATTTAATGGGGTGCAACGGGGAGACAACATTTTAGAGTAGATTTACTGTTTAGACTTTTCTTCATCTTTTATAGTGCTTTAAACAAAAATATCAGATGTTTGCCATTCGCTTGCAAAAAAAATATATAAAAATATTTTTTGTTTCATTCTGTGAAGTGCGCTAATAAGTTTTAAGCATAAACTAATTATAACTTGAGGTGACAGTGCTAATTTTTATTTGTGCGGCTCTTGGCAAAATCACATAATAAGCAAAACAGTTCAATTGTTTTATGAATATAAATAAGTAAACACCGCCAAAACAATCATAAAAAAATAATGACAGAAGCAGCTATTATCTACAGTACAAAGAGTATTTCATTGCATAAGAAATTAAAATCTTGGTTATGTGCATGATCGCAGTATACCTTATGATGTGAATATTCCTAAGTAGGCAAAAAAGACTGAGGTTCTTATAATCTTGGTAATGTTCATCAGAGGCATTCTAAAATGGTTTAATGCCAAAAGGTCATAATTTAAAACAAATTAGTCTTTTAAAATATAGCTTTTGAAAACAAGATTCTCGGAAAAATGTAGGAACATTTATTTTCTGAATAAAAAGTACATCATGAAAGAGTCAAAAATATAATAAATTCAGTGTTGTGTAAAGCCCAAATACATTTTTAGTTGTGGATGGAATAGAGAATGATTTAAACAGCAATTTTCTTTTTTTGCCTGTGCCCTGTTGGAAAGATTTTGCTCTATCTTCTGTCCCAGAGACTCAAGAATTAATGCCGCGTACACACGATCGAAATTTCAGCCAGCAAAAGACCGATGAGAGCTTTTCATTTTGGAAAATGCAACCGTGTGTGTGCTCCATCAGACTTTTGCTGGCGGAATTTTGGCCAGCAAAAGATTGAGAGCATGTTCTCAATTTTTCCGACGGAAAAAGTTTCTATGGGAAATTCCGTTCGTGTGTATGCAATTCCGATGCGCAAAATTCTGACGCATGCTTGAAAACAATTCAACGCATGCTCGGAAGCATTAAACTTCCTTTTTATAGTGCCGTCGTATGTGTTGTACGTCGCCGCGTTTTTGACCATCCGATTTTGGTGTGACCATTTGTATGCAAGACAGTTTGAGCTGGATTCCGTCGGAATTCCGTTGAAAAAACCTTCAGACTTAATTCCGACGGCAAAACCGGTCGCGTGTACGTGGCATAAGAGGAAATCTCAAAGACATCCTCTTAGACAGTTGTCTTGGAAAAAATTGTCCTCCCTGAAAGAACTGTACTTACCACCTGTTCTGGTGACAATTATAAATGTTTGTAGGAGGCTCCCCTCATGTCTGGGTTGTTAAGTCAGTTCACAGACTTACATGGAGCCTCTCATTCAGAAGTTTTGCAGGGACAGTAAGCCAAAGCAACACCATGTGCCACCGCTTTCCAGTACATTTACTTGTGGGTTCCCTTAGCAGGCCCTATGTCCTGATAGGAGCACTACAGAATGGGGTTGATTTACAAAAACTGGTGCAAAACCTAGTGCAGCTGTGCATGGTAGCAAATCAGCTTCAAACGTTAGCTTCTTCAGTTAAGCTTTAATAAAAGTAACCTGGAAGCCAATTGGTTTCTTTGCAGTGTTGCACTGGATTTTGCACTTTCCAGTTTTAGTAAATCAGCCCCACTGTCATGCATACACATACAATGATTGTCCACATACAAATATCATATGGTCATTATGACTACAGCTGTGGCCAGTGTGACACAGGTGCCTAGTGGCTGGTGCACTGGGTAATCACCTGGTCACTGCATCTGGCTGACCCTTGTAATTAATCACTACCACTCCAATCCCCATACTGGGTGCTCAAGGGTTCAGGTTTCATTGCATCAACTAACTGTACGTAGTACATATCTTGGAGCAAAATTATATACATAGTATACACACATTAAGATCACTTTCCAAACTTTTGGTATCAGTAGTACTACATAAACAGTTACAGTCCAAAGCTATAGTTCATGGTATTATAATAGAGGGTGAGCGGTTTCTGCAGTGCCTTTATATTTTCTCAAAGACATGGTTGCGGTTTTCACTTTTTTCTGACCATGGACCTTCAGGAATGGGTATACACAATGAACCCATCTTGACCTCTCTCTTTTCTGACCTAAAAGATCCATAAGACCTCTCTAATGTCCCTCCCATCCCATATCCGGGGCTCCCTCTCCCTCCATGCCCATGAGTGGGAGAAACCTACTAAAGGAGAAGTACCTGTATGTGGTTGTGGACAGAAAATTATACTCACCCAAGTGGATGCATCATTGGGCCAATAATGCATACGTCCCCTGCTGCTTCTAAGACTGAGAAATGAGCAATCAAAGACGAACCATCAATTGATTCTCAGGACGGGCCGGGAGCGGCTGGCTCAATCTCCCAGCAGCTCTCTGAAAGGCTAAGCCAGCTGTTGGTCCATACATCTGGGTGGATCCTGAGTGTAAAGTCGTGATTGATTAAGAGCCCGGCCCTGTGATATCCGCTGACAGCGGACTTTAGCCTACTGTAAGCTGAAAATGGGTTACAGAAGTGCAGAATGAACTGCACTCCTGTGATCCATAGGGTAAGTAGGGCCAAAAGAGCTTTGACCCTACTTCTCTTTAAGGGCAGTAATTTCCTCTTACATGCTGGATTTCCTATCTCTTTCTGTTCTAGTGAGAATGGTCACCAGAACAAATAGATACAGCGGAACCTTGGTTAACGAGTAACGCGGTTAACAAGCGATTTGAAAGGCAAGCAACTTTTTTTTTTTTAATCCTGACTCGGTTTGCGAGTGTTGTCTCGCAAAACGAGCATAATTCAAGCTAATGGGGTGTGCAGTACTGCATTTGGCCAGAGATGCGGAAGCGCCAGTGACACTCGGAATGGTTTGGAGCAGCTCGGAGCCGTTCGTAAATACTCGGAATCACTCGGAAATGCTTGGAAATACTCTGTTCCGAGTGTTTCCGAGCCTGTCCGAGGCTTTCCGAGTTCAGCCGAGATGTCCCCGAGTATTTCTGAGGCTGTCCGGCGCCCCCCACCTTTGGCCACATGCGGTATTGCATGCAATAGAAGTCAATGTGGAATGAATTATCTTCATTTCCATTGACTTATATGGGGAAACTCGCTTTGATATGCGAGGGCTTTGGATTACAAGCATTCTCCTGGAACGGATTATGCTGGTAATCCAAGGTTCCGCTGTAGTATTATTGTTCCCAATCCAATTTTGCCACAGCCAATTGTTCATGATTTAAACAGCCTCACCTCCATTTGCAGACTTGTCAGGGAAAAGTGATAGTGTCAATGCAAAAGTACCTCTTTGTAAACTATGTAACCTCTCTGTCCACTCTACCTTGCCTGTGCTCCCTTGCGGCTCCATTCTTCGTCACAGACACCATTGAAATCAGCAGTTTTCGGTGACCCTGGGTAGTGCTGATGTGAGTTCCTTGGTCATGTGGCAGTGCTCCAGCTTTCTGATTGGTACGGCAAGGTGACAAAGTCTTTTATTAATATTGGTTACTAGCTACATATACTATATATTAAAGCTAAACTCCAAAACAAACAAATCTTGTCTAAATATAAAAGGCATGTGTATTCTTACTTGACTCTTGGTGTGCTTCGTGTATTTCTTCCAGATCTGTGCTGTAATCCAGTTTGAAATTTTGCCTATTTGCAGGAGTAGAGGCAGCTCTAGGCTTTGTGAGGCCTTAGGCAAATCTTAGATATGAGGCCCCACTCATGCCCAAAATGGGAAAAATAATTAAAGCGATAGAAATGAACTGTATAAATTGCATGATATTCCATTCAACTGTAACACACACATCAGGTGAATTAGGCGTCCGTGAGGCCCCTAGGAGTGTGAGGCCTTAGGCGACCGCCTAATTTGCCTAATTAGAGAGCCGCCTCTGTGCAGGAGCTACCTATAATAAAGACCAGTCACTGCTGCTCTCTCTCCTTGTGCAGGGTGACTGGTCTTGTCTCTGCCCCCTCCTGTAGTTTTCTGTAGGCAGCCTCTAGTAAGTGGTACCTGCTGGGCCATTTTAAGAGCATTATAGGCCCCCAGGCAATACAGTGCACTGGGGCCCTGTCTACACAATCACGCATGAGAATAAAAATGCAAATTATCAAAAAGGCTATATTTATTGGTACCTGATTCCTATACTGACCACTACACTGACCCTTACACTGACCTACATGATTCCTACACTGTTCACTACAGTACAGGGCAGCACAGTGGTGTAGTGGTTAGCACTTTCACCTAGCAGCGAATAGGGTCGCTGGTTCAAATCCTGACCACGACAAAATCTGCCTGGAGTTTGTCTGTTCTCCCTGTGCCTGTGTGGGTTTCCTCCCACACTCCAAAGACATGCTGGTAGGTTAATTAGATCCTGTCTAAAAATTGGCCCTAGTATGTGCATCAGGACCCTATGGGGTAAAGGACCGTGCTACACCCAGACAGACACCAGCTGCAGAAAGCACCCTGAGGCATTTTGGTTTGCATAGGTAGTGCTATACAAGTCATTCATTCATTCACTACACTGACCTACATGATTCCTACACTGACCCTTAAGCCCCATACACACGGTCGGATTTTCCGATGGATTCTGTCCTATCGGACAATGTTGTCGGAAATTCCGACCGTGTGTAGGCACCATCGGACAGTTTTCATCGGATTGTCCGACGGACAAAGTTCTATCTCCTGCTCTATAAATATTCCGACAACAAAGTCTGATCATACCAATTCCGATCGTGTGTAGCGAATTCCGACGGACAAAGTGCCACGCATGCTCAGATCACATTACAAGACCAAAGCTATTGGCTACTAGCCTCTACGTAGTCCCGTCGTAGGCAACAAACGTCACCACGTTCAGAATGATCGGATTTTCCGACAACTTTGTCCGACCGTGTGTATGCAACACCAGTGTCGGACTAAATCCATCGGACCAAATCCGATGGATTTGGTGGTCGGATTTTCCGACCGTGTGTATGGGGCTTTACACAACAGTACTTACCAGCCTGATCACTACACTAACCTACACTATTCCTAGACTGATCACTAACCTGATTCCTATATTGACATACCTGTCCACTACACTACACTGACTACACTACACTGACAACTGGAAGCCTACAGGCATGGAGAGGTAACCAACAGCCTGAAGGTTTGCTGGTGGATCATGGAAGGGCACCAGCAACCATGCTGGGGAGGATGAAATCCCTGTCTGAAAGTGTAGTGCCTGATGGCTGCAGCCTATGGGCAGAGACGCAGCCGTGTCTAGTAGATGGTGGTACCTGCAGTGTGGGAGAACGTGGGGCTGGCCTAGGCCAAGCTGGGGTCTGAGGGGTCTACCAAACGGAGCCATGTTTCCGGAAAGTGGAGAGCCAAGGTGTCGAGCCGAAGGTGTCTGCTGCATGACAATGACGTCAGTACTGAGCAGTGGAAGAGGAAAGCCGCACATGACCCCATTCGCCCAATCACAGGGGCAGCTGAAAACCAAACATGGTGGCTGGGTGGGGACACAGGAAATAGAAAGTTAGGTGGACAGACCTGAGATTTTGACAGGCAAGTGCCCAGCGTGCCCATGTGAAAAGAGGGCCCTGCCAAAATCTATACACAGGCTAGGTGCAGCACAGTGATGATGTAACTACTACTTTTGACACTAAGAGGGTCTATATCTTTTCTGGTTAACAATTAATATTTTGGCACGGATGAGGCATGGATGGGCAGGGATGAGGCATGGATGGGCATGGATCAGCACTGTAAGCACTCCAAAACCAGCCCTCTCACGCTGCTGCATTGGCTCCCTCCTCTCCTCACACGATGTATCGATCGATGTGAAGAGAGGAGAGAGCTGAACCGGACATGGCACCGGTTTGTTGACAAGTGATCGCTCCATCATTGGACGGAGTGATCATGTGGTAAAGGGCCACTGTCACTGGCCTTTTAGCCTGATCCATCAGGAATCTCGGACACTTCCAGGGGTGCACGGGAAGTGCGAGTTTGGGAGGACGTCAATGTACGCCCTCCTAGAACTAGCCTGCCGTGCTGTAGCCATCATTCGTCTATGGCCCGGTAAGCACGTGGTTAATAGAAAGGTTTTGTGCCCGGAGTTTAGCTTTAAACATAATAAAGCTTTATAAGTGCTGTGAAAAGTGTGTATGTAAAAATCACTTTGTAATTTGTTTACAAGCCCTTTTTTTATTACTGCACCTATACAAAAAAAGGGAAATAATACAGAATACAAATGTTATTCCTTTTCAATCATTAATACTGTATTTTTTGATTGTGGTTCAAATAGTACTGAAACTCAGACTGGAACAACTCTATGATTTGAGCACTGCTTTTTTTTTTTTTTTTTAAATAAGCAAACTGCACATTGCCATGGGCCACATGAATATTGAAATAATGTTTCACAGCTTTCACATATACAATTACCCCAGAGTGAGTCAGGTGTGATTATGGTAATTCAAATTATTATTATATAATGTGTTTTCCCCGTTGAGTGCAGACACGTTTTTTTAGCTATGCTGTACAGTGATTTTTTTTATTCAATTAAGCTGTGTATTAGCATTTCTTAGCCATTCTAATATTTGCCTCAGAAAGGCTGGTTTTGAATAAGATATGTTATGACACACATTAATCCATATTTACTGAACTCAATGCCTGAAATAATGCTTTGGTTGCTGCATAACAAACGATATATTAGTATATTTTACAGTTTCAGTTTTCTTAAAGTGCAACGGTAATGTAGTTGGATACATTCATAGGGAAATACAATAGGATCAATAACCACTTACTGCACAGCATGCTCATCTTGGGGTGATAAGCTCTGCACCACTGTTATATTTTGCATGGGGCTCCCCAGTGTTCCTGCTTCTCTAAAGCCCCGTACACACGATCGGACTTTCCAACAACAAAACTGTGGAATTTTGTTCGAAGGGTGTTGGCCCAAACTTGTCTTGCATACACACGTTCACACAAATGTTGGCCAACAATTACGAACGTAGTGACGTACTAGACGTACTACCTGATTTTTCAGCTCTTTAGCGCCACCCTTCAGGCTCCTTCTGCTAATTGCATGTTAGTAGAAGTTTGGTGAGTGTTGATTCGCGCTTTTCTTTTCGCGTTTTTCATTTCGTGCTTTTCAGTTCATTTCTGAACGGCCGTTCGTCAACCAGACATGTTGTGGAATCGGAGGAGATATTTAGTGTTATTTATTATTGGCCTTTGGAGTTATTGGTTTGACATTACTTTTTTGGTTGAATAATGATTTGGTTTGGTATATTCTCTATATTTTTGGATGCATATAATGCACTTTTTGGTTAATTTCTATTGGCAGATAGCATGTTTAATTTTTTTTTTCTAATGCACAAATAAAAAAAATAAAAAAACAATAATAATATTATTCTTGATATCACTAGAAAAAAAAAGCCTTTAAAAAATGTGTTTGCCATAACTCCATCAGTATCACCAGCAAAGCAGCTTCATTATTATCCCATTAACCACTTGCCTACCAGGCACGAACACCCCCTTCCTGACCAAGCCATTTTTCAGCTTTCAGCGCTGTCGCATTTTGAATGACAATTGCGCGGTCATGCAACAATGTACTCAAATAAAATTTTTATCATTTTTTCCCCACAAATAGAGCTTTCTTTTGGTGGTATTTGATCACCTCTGCGGGTTTTATTTCTTGCACTAAAAAACAAAAGAATAGGGAAGTTTGAAAAAACGCAATATTTTTTACTTTTTGCTATAATAAATATATATATATTTTTTTTGTAAACAAATGTTTTCCTCACTTTTGGCCGATACGTATTCTTCTACATATTTTTGGTAAAAAAAAATTGCAATAAACGTATATTGATAGCCTTACGCAAAAGTTATAGCGTCTACAAAATAGGGATAGCATTTTTATTATTTAAATTTTTTTTACTAGTAATGACGGCGATCTGCGATTTTTATCGTGACTGCTATATTGCAGCGGACATATCGGACACTTTTGACACATTTTTGGGACCATTCACATTACATAGCGATCCGTGCTATAAAAATGCATTGATAACTGTATAAATGTGACTGGCAGGGAAGTGGTTAACACTAGGGGGTGATCAAGGGGTTAATATGTTCCCTATGGGAGTGATTCTAACTGTAGGGGGAGGGGACTAACTGGGGGAGATGACCGATCGGTGTCCCTATGTACAAGGGACACACCATCGGTCTCCTCTCCTCTGACAGCACGTGGATCTGTGTGTTTACACACACAGATCCACGTCCTGCTCAGTTACTGGGCAATCGCGGGTGCCCGGCGGACATCGCAGCCGCCGGGCATGTGCATCGGGTCACCACCGCGCGCCCCCCTAGTGGCCGCAAAGGAAATGCAGCCTGGAACAACAGATGTTTCTTGCCGCCGTCATATGACAGTGGGCGGTCAGGAAGAGGTTAAAGAAGAGAATTGTGCACTGCATTTGGTTTTTTCATAATTTGCCACGTCACAAATGTTCATTCTCCATTCGCTAGTTTACAAGACCGACCGCTTCTACTTCCAAGCATGCTTGTTTGTACTTTGGACTTTTGACACAATCATAAAGTCTGACAACACACATTTGTTGGCGGAAAATTTGAGAACCTTCTAGCCAACATTTGTTGGCGGAAAGTCCGACAACAATTGTCCAATGGAGCGTACACACGGTCGGACTTTCCGCCAACAAGCTCACATCCAACATTTCCTGTCGGAAAATCCCATCGTGTGTACGCGGCATAAGGGTGAAACATTGAGCTTAACATCTTCCCACTTGGGAACTCTAGGCAAGGTCCTGCCTGGTCAAATCAAATTACAGCTCCACTATCAAGCCCACACTCATCACTGGCAACACTCAACAACAGTCCAGGTCAGAATTAACAAGATAAACACTCCATTTCCAACATCTACGTGTGAGAAGATGCAGCGTAATGCAGCAGCTTTAAACACTTATCCCCCGTACACACGGTCGGAAATTCCGACCACAAAATCCGTTGGATTTTTTCCGACGGATTTTGTCCGACACTGGTGTTGCATACACACGGTCGGACAAAGTTGTCGGAAAATCCGATCATTCTGAATGTGGTGACGTTCATTGCGTACGACGGAACTACGTAGAGGCTAGTAGCCAATAGCTTTGGTCTCGTAATTTGATCTGAGCATGCGTGGCACTATGTCCGTCGGAATTCTATATACACGATCAGAAAAGGTCCGATCGGACTTTGTTGTCGGAAAATTTGAGAGCAGGATCTCAAATTTTTTCCGTCGGAAGTTCTGACGGAAAAAGTCCAATGGAGCCCACACACGGCCGGATTTTCCGACAACATGGTCCAATCGGACATTTTCCGTCGGAATTTCCGACCGTGTGTACGGGGCATAAGAGTTCAGTTGCAGACAACAGAATTTCTATTATTGTAGAATCCAATAATTCACAACAAACCCGGTTGGAAGGCACCCGACCGGGAACACTCACGGTGTTTGACAATATAGTGTATGTCCCAATGGCCAAAAGCACATCCAGAACCAATGGTGTTTAGATTTACAAGGCTCTGTCTGCTGTCCCCAAATCCGAAATGACCCGTATTTTTGGCATATGTGATGAAATGAAAATTGGAGGGCTTTTTGATTCCTTTAGTTCCTTCTCACCCAAAAATGTTAATGGTTTTAAAAAATAGGTTTTTCATACATTTACAGATCCATCTAAATCATCAATGTGGTACTGCATAAATCAGCCCCAATGTGGCCAGAGCCAACAATGACGTATGTCTTTAATAAGATAAATATGTCAGATTTGCTCCCCAGGAGCCTCTGTTACATTTCAGATAGTAATGATGATAATACCATCAGATTTAATGCCATCATAAAATCCCTCATATTAGTCTTCTGCATCCTCTCTACTTGGTCTGGGTAACTACAATCCAATCAAGTTATAACATTTCGATAAAAAACACCCCACTGTGAGCAGAACAAACAATGACATATGTGGTTAATAAGATAAATATGCCAGATTTGCTCCTCGGTACTTTCTGTTAAATTTCAGATAATAATGAGGCTAATTCTATTAGATTCAATGCCATCACAGAACCCGGCATATTGTATTAGCCTTTCTGCGTCCTCTCTACCTGTTCTGTGTAACTTGCACAATCCTTCCACTGCAAGCTTTTCAAATCAGACGCGACATGAGAAAAACATTTGCTTTGAAAGTTCCCATTGTTTGGAAATACCATCCACCTTCTAAGTATTTTATGCATTAGACAAAATGTGGTATAAACAAAAGACAGACATTCATGCAATTAGTTCTCAAGCCGGCTGTATTTGTGGCGGAAAATGCATGCTAAGGGAATTCTCATGAACGGTGATTGGAAAAGCATCTATTCCAATTTAAATTCTTTACATACACAGCATTTTAACCCCAGCTTTTCTTCTAAATGTTCATTAGTAATTTGTTATTATTATACAGGATTTATATAGTGCCAACAGTTTGCACATCACCTTACAAAGTGAAGGCAGACAGTACGGTTACATTACAATTCAATACAGGAGAAATCATAGGGCCCTACTTACTTCAGAGCAGTGGCGGCTGGTGGTATATTTTTTTGGGGGCGGAGGCAAACAATCCATCCATAGCCATCCTCCCCGGTCGGTCCGGTCAGAGGCACCCCCCCAGGTCGTTCAGTCACCAGCCCCGCACTTACTCCATCTTGGTCATGTGCAGCGCTTTCTTCGGGCGGCGGGCGGCGCCTCCTCCTCCTGGTGCTTCATGGCGGCTTCCCCTGTGTCTCCTCCCTTCTTCTCCTCGACGGCCAATAGGATGGCTTCTCCTCTTGGCCAATTGGGAGGAGAATCAGGAAGACAATAGCGAATATTAATTTGCTACTGTCACACAACTGGGTGGCTGGGTGGCCACCCTTTTTGAAGCCTATTAGAGCCTCTGGCTCTAATCATGTGCTTCTAAAAAAACAAAAAAAAAACATTGGAATACATGAGTCCAGCGCCCTGCATGTAAATCAGGGGACCGGATGCATGGATTAGGGGGGAGACGCCCCTGTGCCCTGCATTACGGGCCACCACTGCGTTAGAGCTTACAATCAAAAAAGAAGGGTCAAATGATCCAAAAGGTAATAACTGTGGAGGGTGGGCTGATGTAGAAAATAAAAGTACAGTTGTAAGAGCCCTTTCACACCGAGGGCATATTGCAGGCGCTATAGCGTTAGAAATAGCGCCTGCAATCCGCCCTCAAACTGCTGCACCATTGTCTGCAGTGTGAAAGCCCGAGGGCCTTCACACTGCAGCAGTGCGCTGGCAGGACATCAGGAAAAGTCCTGCCAGCAGCTTCTTTGGAGCGGTGAACTCACCGCTCCTCCACTGCTGCTCCCCATTGAAATCAATGGGGCAGCGCTGTAATACCGCCGGCAAAACACCGCTATTGTGGCATTTTGCCGGGGGTTTTAACCCTTTCTCGGCCACCAGCGGGGGGTAAAAGCGCACCGCTAGCGGCCGAAATGCGCCGCAAATCCGACTGTAAAACGCCGCTAAAAATAGCGGCGTTTTACCCCCAACGCTATGGGTGGTGTGGTGTGAAAGGGGTCTTAGGTGGAGGCAGGAAAGGCTTCTCTGAAGAGAAAAGTTTTCAGGGATCATCCAAAAGTGGATAGTGTTGAAGATAGTCAGACGAATTGGGGTCCTGAATGCCAAAAGATGGGAGAGGCTTGCAAGCATTGGAGGAGGTCACAAGCGAAATAGAGAGCGGGAGGTCTTTGGAGTTACAAAGAGAACGATTTGGTTGGTATTTTGAGACTATGTTAGTGATGTATCTGGGAGCCAAGCTGTGGATGGCTTTGTAAGTTATGGTTAGTATTTTAAATGTAATTTGTTGGGTGAGTGGCAGCCAATGGAGGGATTTTCAGAAAGGTGTAGCAGACGCTGAGCGATTTGGAAGGTGGAGGAGTCTGCCAGCAGCATTCATGATGGATTGAAGGGGAGATAGCCTATTTAAAGGTAAACCAATGAGGAGGGAGTTGCAGTAGTCGAGGCGAGAGAAAACCAGGAGATAATCACGCTGGTTCCCGCATCACACAAGTGGGAACCCAGCCTTACTGCCTATACGCACTAGCTCCAGAGTAGGAAGACCACCTTCCTAATAGTGACAGTGCAGGACTACACCCATGCAATGTGCTTTGGCATGCCTACATGTGACAAAGTGACAACTTGGGAGCATAGTTGGGAGACAGTTGTCACCCAATAACAGAAAGTATCTGAAAGGTCCTTAATGGCTGAAATTCTTTTAATAAAAGCTGCATATTTTAAATGATTAAAAACAACTTTTCAAATTACATTAATATGTCACAGCTTACAGGTGCATCTAAAAAAAATTGAATATCGTCAAAAAGTTAATTTATTTAAGTACATCAATTCAAAAAGTGAAACTCATATATTATATAGATTCAGTGATATATTTCACGCTTTTCTTTCTTTTCATTTTGATGATTATGGCTTACAGCTAGTGAAAACACAAAATTCAGTATCTCAGAATATTAGAATATTGTGAAATAGTTCAATATTGTAGGCTCATGGTGTCACACTCTAATCACACTCTAATCAGCTATTTAACTCAAAACACCTGTAAAGGTTTCCTTTAAATGATCTCTAAAGCCCCATACACACGCGCGGACAATCCGTGGACCAGGTCCGTCGGACCATGTCCGTCATACTTTGTCTGATGTTGGTTTTGCGTACACACGATCGGACAAAGTTGTCGGAAAATCCGATCATTCTGAACGTGGTGACGTTTGTTGCCTACGACGGGACTACGTAGAGGCTAGTAGCCAATAGCTTTGGTCTTGTAATGTGATCTGAGCATGCGTAGCACTTTGTCCGGTCGGACAAGCGTACACACGCTCGGATTTGGTGTGATCGGACCGGGTTGACGGGAAATCTTTCCAGCAGGAGATAAGACTTTGTCCGACGGACAAACCGACGAACACTGTCCGATGGTGCATACACACGGTCTGATTTTTCAACAACCTTGTCCGATCGGACCAAATTGATGAAAAAGTCCGACCGTGTGTATGGGGCTTAAGTCTGGTTCAGTAGGTTACACAATCATGGGGAAGAATGCTGACTTGACAGTTGTCAAGAAGACAATCATTGACACCCATTGCTAAAGAGGCTGGCTGTTCACAGAGTGCTGTATCCAAATATATTAATGGGAAGTTGAGTGGAAGTGTGGTAGAACAAAGTGCCCAAGCAACAGCGATAACCGCAGCCTTGAGAGGATTGTGAAGCCATTCAAGAATTTGTGGGTGAGTCACAAGGAGTGGACTATGGCTGGTGTCAGTGCTTCAGGAAGACCCACCACACACAGATGTATCCAGGACATGGACTACAACTGTTGGATTCCTTGTGTCAAGACACTCCTGAACCAGAGACAACATCAGAAGAGTCTTATAGGAAGAAAAAACTGCGCCAGCAATGAGTCCAACAAGGTCCACAACAGACCATAGGGTAAATATAATCCAGGATAGGTACCAGTCGCAGTGAATCGACTCAATACAGTCTTTTAGTAAAACATATGTCCATATGTGTAATTGAGTAAACACCTCTGTGATCCACAAGTTAAGTGAAAAAAACACCACCGTATGGAAAGCTGCTTACCAGAGGACAAGCCCAAATCAGCATTCGGCTATAACCCAGCCACGGCCTTTACCATCAGAAATGGAAGACTCAGAGTGTGCTTCTCATAGGTTGTTCAGGATTCTAGGCTCTTTCCATAAATAATGTGGTCCGTGGGATCGTAAGACATAGGAGAAGAAAGGGGACCATAGCATAATTCTGTAAGGAGCCCTTCCTCCTTCAAATGGACGCGGTTTGAGAGGGCGTGCAGTGACAGTGACGTCACCGCGTCGATTTGAAGGAGGAAGGGCTCCTATAGTGCCGGCCGGCATTTTATACATGCTTTTAATCTACTAATGTTTGTAAGTACAACTATTTTTAAATATATATTCCTATGTTACGGAATTATGCTATGGTCCCCTTTCTTCTCATATGCCTTACGATCCCATGGACCGCGTGATTTATGGAAAGAGCCTAGCATCCTGAACAACCTATGAGAAGCACCCTCTGAGTCTTCCATTTCTGATGTTAAAGGCCGTGGCTGGGTTATAGCCGAATGCTGATTTGGGCTTGCCCTCTGGTAAGCAGCTTTCCATACGGTGGTGTTTTTTTCACTTAACTTGTGGATCACAGAGGTGTTTACTCAATTACACATATAGACATATGTTTTACTAAGAGACTGTATTGAGCCAATTCACTGCGACTGGTACCTATCCTGGATGATATTTACCCTTCGTTTTTTTCTTCCTATATTGCTTATTGTGTTTATCCCACTCAAACTGCAGCCTTTTTAGTTTTTTTAGTTGTTTAAGGGTAGCGCAGTTTTTCACTACCTATCAGAAGAGTCTTACCTGGGCTAACGAGAAAAAGGACTGGACTGTAGCTCAATGGTCCAAAGTCCTCTTTTCGGATTAAAGTAAATTTGGCATTTCATTTGGAAATCAAAGTCCCAGAGTCTAGAGGAATAGTGGAGAGGCACAGAATCCAAGTTGCATGAGGTCCAGTGTGAAGTTTCAACAATCAGTGATGATTTGGGGAACCATGTCATCGGCTGGTGTTGGTCTACTGTGTTTTATCAAGTCCAAAGCCAGGGCAGCCTTCTACCAGGAAAATCTAAAGCACTTCATGCTTCCCTCTGCTGACAAGCTTTTTGGAGATGCTGATTTAATTTTCCAGAAAGACTTGACACCTGCCTACACTGCCAAAAGTACCAATACCTGGTGTAATGATCATAGTATCACTGTGCTTGATTGGCCAGCAAACTTGCCTGACCTAAACCACTTAGAGAATCTGTGGGGTATTGTCAAGAGGAAGATGCAAGACACAAGACCCAAACAATGCAGACGAGCTGAAGGCCGCTATCAAAGCAACCTGGGGTTCCATAACACCTCAGCAGTGCCACTGGCTGATCAACTCCATGCCACGCCGTATTGATGCAGTAATTCATGCAAAAGGAGCCTTGACCAAGTATTGAGTGCATACTCTACTGTACATGGACATACTTTTCAGTAAGCCAACATTTCTGTATTAAAAATCATTTTTTTATTGGTCTTATGTAATGTTCAGGTTTTCTGAGATACGGAATTTGGGGTTTTCACTAGCTGTAAGCCATAATCATCATAATTAAAAGAAAGAAATGCTTGAAATATTTCACTCTGTGTGTAATGAATCTATATAATATATGAGTTTCACGTTTTCAATTGAATTACTGAGGTAAAATAGTTTTTTGATCATATTCACATTTTTTGAGATGCACCTGTATATGAGATTTGAGTGGTTGAGTTTGGATCTACTTTAAAGACACTGCACACTTTCAAATGTTTTTGTTGTTTTAACTGGGTATTAGTGCAGTTATGTTGCTTCTGTCATTTGTTTGCCTGACCTTGTAATGAGGGGCTCACATGTTGTGGCTGTAGTTTGTAGTGTCTTGCTT
The DNA here is from genome assembly GCA_028564925.1 of Lithobates sylvaticus. Classification (NCBI taxonomy): domain Eukaryota; kingdom Metazoa; phylum Chordata; class Amphibia; order Anura; family Ranidae; genus Lithobates; species Lithobates sylvaticus. The sequence goes on along the minus strand of CM053032.1, from coordinate 42,708,377 downwards.
GATCGGTGCCCCTATGTCCATGTATTCATTCACCTGGCTTCTTCATCTTGTTTCGGGTCACACAATGTCCAATCCACATCTTGCCTTTTCTTTGTGTTGCACCACTACAAGTAGTACTACATGTAGAAGTGCAAATGTGAGGAAAGAGTGATCTCTGTTAATTGCTCTGCCTGCTTATGGCTGGCCCAAGGGGTTTAGTTTGCACACATTTGCAAATACAAGGGTAAGCTGGAGAGGCCACATCACGGCACCCCAGTGTACTGCAGTCCTAGACCTTTATGCCGCGTACACACAATCGGAATTTCGGCCAGCAAAAGACTGATGAGAGCTTTTCGTCGATAAATGCGACTGCGTGTAGGCTCCATCGGAATTTTGCTGGCCGAATTTCCGCCAGCAAAAAATTGAGAGCATGTTCTCAATTTTTCCTTTCTACCGGATATTTTATCTATGATTGAGCTGGCCTTATGTCAAGTGTTTTTTATGTGGGGACAATCCCAAAAGATATGTAAAAGTGTTCCTTGAGAGGGGCAACCCCTAAAGCATGTGGGGATAGTGAGGGATAAAACGTGTTAAGTTTGGCGGGAGTAAGGTACCATCTATAGAGCAATTTGATGGCTGATTCTCTGATCGCTATTGTTTTGGTACATTTATGTCGATTTTTAAAAATAGTATCCCACTGTTCCTACCCTACAATCTACAAGGACTCCTTTGGTCCATGTCTATCCCACCACAAAATTTAAGACCCTTAAATCTTATCGTCACTCACACCCTTCAACTATGGAACAGACAAGTCACTAAATTCAAGTTATTCTCTGACACTCCCCCCCTGGCTTCCTTTCTAGGCGATCCTCGCTTTCCCCCCCAGATAGAGCTCAAGATCAAAACTTTCTAATTAATTGGAAGTTACATAACCTAACACATTTAAAATCGCTCTCTCACAATAATTCATTTCTCACCTTTACTAGTCTACAAACAAAATATGATTTCCCACCTACTGAACTAGAGAACTATACAAATATAAGACAATTCTATCAGAAATATATTTCCATTACACTCCACCCCCCATACACTCAATTTGAGCAAATTTGTATCTCCTCCCCTCGAGATAGGGGTTTAATCTCCAGAATATATAAATGTTTAAACGAGACTGATATGCCTGAGAAAACACACCCCATGCTTCAATGTTCTAAATTTTTCAGACGGAAAAGATTTCTATTGGAAATTCCGATTGTCTGTAGCAATTCCGACATGCAAAATTCCTACGCATGCTCGGAAACAATTCCACGCATGCTCAGAAGCATTGAACTTCATTTTTTTTCGGCTCGTCATAGTGTTGTACGTCACCGTGTTCTTGATGGTCGGAATTTGGTGTGACCGTGTGTAGGCAAGACAGTTTGAGCAGAATTCCGTCGGGAAAACCATCAGAGCTTTTTCCGACGAGAATTCCGATCGTGTGTATGCAGCATTACATTTTGAGATTCTCCAAAGTTGTTGCACATGTATAATAATGGATAGATTTAGGGCATACGTGCCTTATTTGTTGCTTTTTGATATATGTCACCCTTCGATGTGTTCCTTGCTGCAAAGGCCAGTTGGGTTGGTTGCCGTTTGTTTGTAGTGTGAAAATGTACTCTACTATAGACTGAGCATACAGGCCAACAAATGAGACCCTGAAACTACATGATCAATGTACATCTTAGACTTAGATGTTTTTCTGAGAAAAGAGGTATTAATCTGCACTCATTTGCCCATTGTTACTTGTTGTCTCTACATTCTTACTTTTACTAGAACTGCAAGTATGGATATTTGCCTTTAGTGTGGATAAAGCAGCTTCTGCAGTGAAATGGTTACTGAGCTGATGTGTAACACTGGGAAAAGCTCCAATAGTAGGAAGCTCATTACTATGACATTCCTAAATGCTGGTTGCCTTCGGGTTTGATTATGATGAATTGACTGGTCGGATCTGCATAAACCCCATGTGTCTCAGTTATACTGTATGTTGGCCACATAAATGGTGAGTCTTGCAATTAGGCTTGTGCAGATTTATTATACAAACCCTCAGCAGTCTTTACAAATGTCCGATTAGCTCTGCAAATCCCATGTGAAGATCGGTAAAGCAGGTTCATTACACAACGACCAATGTAACGCATTTCTCAGAAAGTGGTTATATGGCTATTCGCTAAGAGAACAGGCTGGTGTATGTAAGAAACAGATGTTGTGTAGAAACTGGTGGAAAGAATATTTTCTGCACTGCCCAAAAGCTTCCAGACTCATTCCAGATGTTGTTTTATAACCTGCACAAGAAAAATGGCAGCTGGTGCCTGACGGTTGCCATAGACAACACAGACACTTTACGCTAGTTTTTGCCCAGATGTATAGACAATGAATTTTAAAGTGTTACTAAACCCACAACAGTAAAATCATTCTAAATATGCAGTAAAGCATGCTTGTTATACTCACTGTGGAACCTAAGGAGTTAATTCTCTGCATTGTGTAAAAAGGCTGTTTGATCCTGTATGCACAGATCCTCCCCTTCTTGCATTGTCCCCAAAACGTCTCCGGATAAGTCAGAGTTAGTGGAGTCAGTCTGCACATGCTCAGTTTGGTGTGTATTATGACCAGCACAGGGCCAATCAGCACTGTCCAGACAGAGAGCTTTAATCAGACACAGATAGAAATCACAAGACTGCTGTATACTGCTGATGAGAAAAGATATTTAGCAGTTTATATTTACTAAAATGATTGCATTTCCATGTTCTGTGTACTGTGGGAGACCAGATATAGTGAATGCAGGGTCCTGGGTTTAGTAACACTTTAAATTCTATAAAGCACGTGGAACATGAATATCAATATAAAGTAATTTTTCTATTTCCCTCTCTAAAAGCAGAAGAACTCTACCATCTCCCCCCTGCTGATGACTGTCAGGATTGTCCCGCTTGGTCGACCTGCCTCCTGCTGATCAGCCGCTTTTAGCTTTCTTTGAAATTTGAATGGGCTTCCAAAGTAGGACTCTGCCTGCATGACACAGTCTGCTATCAAAACCAATGGGTCTCCGAAAGCTAGTTGTGTCCTCCAAAGCAACACAAGAACCATCCTAGATTGATGATAGCTTTCAACCTGCTCTGATGGCCCCTGAGAATAAATGATTGACAGGGTTCTGTGTGGGGCACCTCTACCAGCAAGTGATATAAGTGGAAAATGTATTTAAAAAAGAAAGAGAGAAAGTAATTTGAATTTCTCTTTTAAGATAAGGCGCAATGGGTTTGTACACATTTGATTATTTGAGAAAAGTAGAAATCTAAAAAAAAAAGATTTATTTAGTATGGTAACTATGAAGTCAAAATATTGTATGAATATTGCAAAGTCATCTAACCAACCAGCAGGCGGTGCATTTGGCTCCTTTTTAATTTTCCACTGCTCTTTTATGGTTACAGTCTTGCTGTTCACAGTGCTCAATAGCTCAGGTTAAAATTTACACACACACATTAATATAAAACCAACAGCATCACAGTAGAGGAGTGATCCCCCCCTTGTTCAAATACAGTGCATGACAAGTGAGCTCTCCCTCCTCCTGCAGCAGCAGTGGCTGAGCTCAGTATTACCCTTTTAACTAAGCACATTATTTAAACTCTGAGCAGTATTTTTGAACATGCTGGGGCCACTTGAATGCATAGTATATTTTATGGAAAAGGCAAACTTAGCCTTTGAAACCTCATCTCGCTCCACCCAAAAATGATTTATACAAATACTTCATGCAGTCGCATTGCCCCACCCTGTCCTAGCTTATGAGACTTACTGTTGGCAACAGTAAGGCTCCATGCACACTGGCTTAAAAAAAGGTGCTTCTACAGGAGTTTAGTATTCTGCCTGTAGAGGCAGCTCAATGTTATCCTAAGCCCCGGTTCACACAGGGGTGACTTGTCAGGCGACTTAGCCGCCTAACAAGTCGCGCTCCGTTCTGTACAATGGAACCGTTCTAATAGGAGTGACTCAAGTCGCTCCAACTTAGAAAAAGGTTCCTGTACTACTTTGGGGGCGACTTGAGGCGACTTGCATTGACTTCTATATAGAAGTCGTTTTGCAAGTCGCCACTGAAGAGTCGGCCTGCAAGTCGTGTCGCCCCTGTGTGAGCCGGCCCTATGTGTCCATGCACATTAGGACGATTAGAGGCATATTTTAAGCTCAACATTTAGAGGCAGGAAAAAAAACCTTCTGGTTTGCGTTTCTGATTGGAGCTTACTGGCAGAATAAATTTAAAACTCTCTTAAACTCGTCTAAACTTTGTACAAAAAATGCTCTATATGAGCGTTTTTTTACTCCCAAGAGAACCGACAATTTTTTTTTTCTCTTGTTCAATATTTTTATTGAAGTTTACATAAGAAAAGACATATAATATCAAGAAAAAGAAAGAGAAAAATGTAAACATGGGATAAAATTCATAACAATAGAATCAGACATTCGTAGATATAATCACTTTTGAGCAAATGAAAATAGCATATTCAGCAATCGTTGTACAAAAAAAAGATATTAGTATAACTTGAAAAAACATCCCCGAATTATATCTTCTTTTTTTTTTTTTTAAAGAATAAAACATGTCTCCCCACCACCCATCCACCCCAAATGGGTTCAAACTTGTGAACAGGTGGGGGCATTTTTTAAGAAGTAAAATAGAGTTTATCAAAATGAAAAAAAAAAGTAGATTGTATAAGGTAGAAAGGGGATATGTAACAAGCCCTATGATTCTCAATTGCCATGCATTAAATATCATAGGGAAGCTATAATAAATGAGTAGGATGTAACTGAGACTCTATGTTGTATACATGAATATAAGGAGTAAATCGAAATCCCATGTTTATATATCATATATGAAAAATAAATAGAAAGAAGAGAAGGAAGAGAAGAAGAAGTAGATGAAAAAGATAAGAAGAAAGAGAAATGCCGCGTACACACAATCAGACTTTTCGACAGACTTGGTCCGGCGGACAATCCGACGGACTTTGCAGCTGAGGTCCGCCGGACTTTCAAGCGAACGGACTTGGCCACACACGATCACTCCAAAAGTCCGACGAATTCTAACGTGATGACGTAGAACAAGGAAGTTCATAGCCAGTAGCCAATAGCTGTCCTAGCGTCGGTTTTAGTCCATCGGACTAGCACACAGACAACTGGATTTTTTCGACTGGACTCGAGTCCTTCGGAAAGATTTGAAGCCAGTCTTATTTCTAGGTCCGCCGGACTTTTAGGAAGAAAAAGTCTGCTGGAACCCACGCACGATCGAATTGTCCGACGGACTTTGGTCCACCAGACCAAGTCCGCCGGAAAGTCCGATCGTGTGTACGCGGCAAAAGCAAGAAAAAGAAAAGTTTCTCATGGTGATGGTCTGACCCCTAACTCGAGGGCACCTATAATAAAAAATAGTAACAAAAAGATATAAGAAATGTCAATAAGGCATCAACAATGATAGATCAAAGTCTGTAGATGGTGTTTAACCCATGGTTGTCAAATTTTATTATATATATTTTTTTTTTAAATACAGACGTTTTTTTTAAGCCCAGTGTACATGGAGCCTAAAGGACAGGAGGCAAAAAAGTGAAGCACTTTTTTTTTAATTACCTCATTGTTTGCAGAAGAGATTTGGCCAGGATTTAAGCCTATTGCGGCATTCTTTTTATGAAAAGAACATGAAAGTTGAGTCAGAGGTTTGTCCACCCCCTTCCACCTTCTGAGCCTCACTATTGTTGAGTGAGTCTAGCCTTCACCTTGATAGCCCAGTAACAAGACATGTGAGGCAGCAGGGGGAAGGCAAAGAGCTGACGTCCTCAATCAAGTCTGCATTTCAATGCGAGTGCCTCGCAACCCTTTAGGTTAATCTATTAGACTGCAATGGGTATGACATATTTACATCGAAATGCCAGGGAACTAGGTTCAGTTTCTAAACAGGTGCTCTTTAATGCGGTCGGACATTCCGACCACAAAATCCGTTGGATATTTTCTGACGGATTTTGTCCGAAAAATCCGATTGTTCTGAACGCGGTGATGTACAAAACGTACAACGGGACTACGTAGAGGCCAGTAGCCAATAGCTTTTGTCTCCAAATTTCTTCTGAGCATGCGTGGCACTTTGTGCGTTGGAATTCTCTACACGCGTTCGGAAAAAGTCCAATCAGATTTTGTTGTCGGAAAATTTAAGGTCCTGCTCTCAAATTTATTCCGTTGGAAACTCCGACGGAAAAAGTCCGCTAGAGCCCACACATGATCGGATTTTCCAACAACATAATCCGATCAGACTTTTTCCATCAGAATATCCGACCGTGTGTACGGGGCATTAGTCTCAAAAGGGCCTTGTAAATGAAGTTATATTTATTAAAACCTTTTAAAAGACTCAGGTCTTCTGAAAACAGTCCATTGAAAGCCATGTTATTTCTCCTTTTTACCGACTCCGTTCTTATAACATTTTGACAAGCTTTCAAATATAAAACAACCATCAATCTTTTCCGGGAGCATGTCGACTCAACGGAAATCAATTAAAAAGCCTAAGTAGTATATAAACAGCAGATCCAAACTGCTCAACCATCTGAATTCATGTCGCTTGATAGTCACCTCTTGGCCTCCTTGTTGTAGAATTCCCAAGAATCCCAAATGCAACCAGCTGTTTGTAGAAGGGGAAAAATGACTGCGGGGTCCAATTTCCAGCGAAGTAACGTAGCAGTGTTTTCTGATGTAATCTCCTGTTATGCCAAGCATTTCAAGAAATATTCCTTGACATTCTTGTTAATTTTTTATATGGTTTATTTTACGTTCATCTGCAGCCGCGGCTGCTTATGTTGGAAATCGGTTTAAGCCCTAAACAAAGACATATATTATTAAGCGGGAGAAACCATGGAGAAGACATTTCAAGAAGTTTGTGTATGAATCTCAGGGCAATTTCCTGGCCCCATATTTTGAATGTTATTAAGGCAATCAAATCTTAGCAGGGGGTACGAAGGGAAATAATGGAACTGAGAGGAATGGTGATAATTGAAGAGGAAAAAATTACAATGTTTATTCTGGGGAAATAAAACATTTTTGGTAATTGGGTTGTGATTGCCTTGTGGGGCTTGGTATAAATAGACTGAGTAGCTAGCATGCGTGATATTTAGAGGCCGTAATCCTCCACAAAGCAGAACAACCAGCGGTATGCGATTTGTAGCTTGTGTGGATTAAGCAGTAGGATTGAATGCAATAATTTGGCCCCAGAAACTAAACAAGGCGAGACAAAATGATCCATCACACCAACAAAATGGTTTGTCCCATCCAAAAAAGGAATTCTTAATGCAAATCTTGAATCATAAATGCAAGGTCTGTTTTTTCTTTTCATGGTCTCCCCCCATGCCAAAACACTGAGCAAAATGGGAAAAAGCCTGTGGTGGAAAATAATTAATTATTGTACTTACCTTGGCTTTCACTATGGTGCCTAAGCAAGGGGGATGTCATTGCCTTTCCAGTCACTGCAAACAAAAAAAAACATAAAAACACAGACAATTCCACGACACACAGGTCTCACGACCAGCTTCTGTTGAATAACCAGCATCCGATCAGCACTGGCAGCCAATGGCAGTTCCACTGTCAGAACACAAAGGCACACTGGGGGGAGATTGACATGATAACATCATTTGTGTTAGTACAGCGATCTCTCAGTTCGCTGGGTTGAAAGAAAGAAAAAAAACTTATAGTGTGTACCAGGCTTAAAATGATACTAAAGTCTTGTTTTTTTTTTTTTGTTAAATAACAAACATGTCATATTTACCTGCTCTGTGGTTTTGCACAGAGCAGCCCAGATCCTCCTCTTCTTCAGTCCCCCACCTGTGCTCCTGACCCCTCCCTCCTGCTGAGTGCCCCCACAGCAATCAGCTTACTATGGGGGCACCTGAGCTAAGCAACTGAGCTGTGTGTCCATACAGACACAGAGCCACGGCTCAGCCTTGCCCCCTTTCTCTCCTCATTAGCTCACTCACTTTGATCAACAGCAGCAGGAGCCAATGGCACCCCACTGCTGTCTCAGCCAATGAAGAGGGAGAGTCGCGGACAGCCGAGACTCTCGTGCGACATCGTTGGACCGAGATTAGGCTTAGATAAGTAATGGGGGGGCTGCTGCACACAGAAGGTTTTTTATCTTAATGCATAGAAAAAACTTTTGCCTTTAGAACCACATTAAACATAAAAGGAATTGAGGGAAGACCCCCCTTCCCCCCTTCCCCCCAATGGGTACAGCAAAAAAAACACACACACTGTCTACTGGAATGAAGCAAGTTTAGAAGCTCTGTCAGCAATTAAGGCTATCTGTGATGGAGATTCATTGGACTGATTCATGATAACTGGAGAGAAGAAAATTAGCATAAATCTGAAATAGAGGCCTGTTAAAACCAATTGGACTTCACAATTTTTTTAAATTAAACAAGTACTGTCATTGGCCATTATTGACAACAATTCCAACTTAGGGCAGTTTTGTTTCATCCCCACCTGGGACAGCATATGCTCCTTCCCTCTCCCAATGCTTTGTATGTCTGTCCAGTAGAAGGAAATACTTAGTAGTTAGAGTTATGAAGCTGCATGTGATTCATTCCATGTGACAGCGCTTGGCCAATCAGCATTATTGCACATTAAATTCATAGCCCAAGTCTAAGCTACAACTACCATTACTTGTAGCTTATAGAGAACTTTGCTTTAATCTTAGCAGCTCAACTGGGAAGCACAAAAAAAGTAGGTATATGCTTAAGTACGGCTAAATTAAAGGTCCTGAGTACACTCAGGCATTGGAAAGGTTTCACCTGCTGGTGGCGCTGTGCTCCCAGATCTCTGGGCTGAAGTTCCAGTGTCCACCAGCAGGAGTCTCTCGCCAGTCAGGAGCTGAAATCATCTCCTGCAATCAGGCATCACCTAAGACTGATTGCAGGAAGTGTATTTAAACCTGGTAAATGCTAACACACCTTGCCTTGGGGTTTTATCCTTGTGCGCTGAACTGTGTTCCTGAATCCTGTGTTCCTGTATCCTGAACTCTGAATCCTGTGTTCCTAAGCCCTGTATCTGTTCCTGGACCCCTACCCTTCCGCCTGATCCCTTCCGCCTGCTCTCTCTGTCTCCTGTTGTCCTCTCCCTGTTCCGTCCTGCTCCCAGCTCTATCTGATTGATCTCCCGTATATGACCCTGGCTTGCTACAATTACGATTGAATCCCCACACCTGTATATACATTTGGTTTAGGTAGTCTATTGTTGTGTGTCACTGTGTTTGGATGTTGGTTGTTATACTGTTTGCTATATTTACGGTGCGTTTACTTTGTGTACTCACTTATCTTTTAATAAATGATATTATTTATACTGAACCTGTGCTTGGCATTTCTGTGACAGTCCACATATTTCTGGTCACACATAAACACAGAACATAAAGACAGCGAATAAAAGTAAGGTGCAGCATAACCCTAATCCAACCCTTACCCCTATCAAGGTATCAGTTCCCTCGGTAGTTCTACTTTGTTTAATATGTTATGTTTTATAGCTCTGGCTTGCCTGAAAGCACACCATTGTAGAATTCAAATTACATATAATCATCTTAGCTCCCTAGGCTAGCATATTTGCATATTTGTAAGATCCCTTTAGTTTATCCTCTAATTTATTTATTTGTTTGCCAACGTCTTTGTAGCTTTGGGACCTCTTATCCAGGACTGAAGAAAGATGGGTAAGATGTGAAAAGCAATTATGTAAATATATAACATTACCGTTCACTAAATATTTATGCTCTGGACGGAAAACGATTTTCTTTGTAAAAAAGTTACTCTGCTGTGATTGTTTAAATAATATTAAATTACAATTTTTCATAGCGATAATCCAATGAGTGCAATATTTATTGAATGCGGAATCCAGGCCAAAAGAAAAGGAATAATGGAATTACATAAACAAGATTGTCAAGTATTTACACTTAAGCCGGCCATAGACGTTTCGAATCTCGGTCGGTTCAGTAGGGACCGTCAGAGATTTGAACCATGTATGGGCAGGCTGAATGTACCCAAGTTGATTGATCGATCGCTCCATCTATGGCCGGCTTTGGGTCCCATGCACACGGGCGCATGAGGCCCTACAAAGTAAACTTCAGGCGTATTTACATGCCTTGGAGACATAGCTGGAGCATGTATGCTTGTATGCTGGTATGTGCTGTACTTGCATAAAGTTGTGCATGTGCAATTCTTAAATGCATGCAAGCTGTGTTTGGTGATTTACGCCCGTGCACGTGCTTACATAAGTATAGCACATACCCATGTACAGCTGGCATACAGTCATTCATTACTATGTGTGGGTGTAAGTTCCAGCTTCTAGGGGCAGAAATAAGTCCGCAATTTAAATTGTATGGCCTGCATCTGTATTCTTGTGGATTTAAGCTGACCATAAACATTACAATCTGACTGTACAATCCCCTTTGAATCTACCAAAAATATAGTGCAAAGGCCTGTTTGGTAAGATGTAAATTAAAGGGATCAATTAGGTAGACCTTCACGTTAAAGGCTTTTGTAAGCCTAATGTAAATTGTAATGTTCAGAAATTGCACAATCAAATTGCAATGTGTATGGCCAGCTTTATAGGCACTGAGGGGTAGTGCAAATAAACCCTTTAGTTAGTGTATTGTTTTGATACTTGCACTATGCTGTAAAGATTCATAAGCCCCATACACACTATCAGTTTTTCTGTTGAGTTTTTCCTTCAGGTTTACCAAAACCATGTAGTGCAAGGGCCTGCCTGATTGCATACAAATTGAAGCTTCTAAGGTTTGACCTCATATTATATGGTTTTGGTAAATCTGAAGCAAAAACTCAGCAGAAAAATTGATAGTGTGTATGGGGCTTTAGGGTTTACGGGTTGAAAGTTAGCCCTATAAAACCTTTTTAAAGATCAGTCCTACTGGTGGGTTTTTCATATACTGTATCTTGAAGACCCCAATGGTGAAATTTTCCCATTGGATACTCTGACTTTTACCCCAAAGCCATGAGTCAAACTGACAGAGTAAATCTAGTCCTAGTTTGGCCAGGTGGGTGGAGTTGGGGACACCAGCACTCACTGAGATCTCGCCAATGAAGTCCCCAAGAAGTCTTCAAAACTGGAAGAAGTCAACCCTTTACTAAAGTACTGTAATATGCAATTACTCTTGCAGACCAATTACAAACATCTTTCAGTGTACTCACCAAAGAGGTGAACTCTAATTAGCTGCTCAGGGACTGAACTTCTCACATCATCATTTCTTTTTTGGAGCCTCTCCATTAAATGAACTCATGTGTGTAAAATCCTGCTTTCATACCTATCTGGAATACCCTTTCATATGCCTGATAATGCAGCGAGGAAATCCAGTAAGAGTAAAACTTTTTCTTTACTTCAGTTTTTTCAGTCTGGAAATCTTGTGCAGGATGTGGGAAGATTTCAGCGCCGTAAAATTCCTGAATAAGAGAGATTAGGAGCAACCAGTTAGTGCGACCCCTAAGAGTATACAAGGCCTCAGATGAACTTTGGAATGCGGTGGACCTCACAGGAGCTGGAGAATGGAATTCTGTATTTCCTGTCCTGTTCCAGTCCTGATTCTACACTAAAATAGACAATTGAAGTGTTTTTTTAATATTGATTTTATCACTTGTTCAGACAAGTACTGAGATCACCCCAAAAGGCTTGATATGTATGAGGGATCTAAAAGATGTGCTCACAGAAGTCATATGGACTAACTATTAGCTGATAAGCTTTTGCAGATATTGGATATGTTAAAGCTCTAATCCAGGCAGGAAATACCCTTACAGTGGGACCTCTTTAAACAGTAAGGGTTAAATGCTCAGTAAGTCTAGGCACAGAGAGTGTATTCCCAGATCGTAATACTTACCTTATTCCCCCTGTAGGCTCCCTCCATCTGTGAAACCGGTACCCTCAAGCCTCTTCTCTGAGGCACCCTGGATGGTGGTCACATCAAGCATAATGCAGGACCAATAGGCCTTTATTCTACATGAGGACTATGTGGGCCCATTCACAACTTGGAGCCTTGGAGAGAAGAGAAGAGCACATGAGCAGAGAATAAGGTAAGTATTACAGCTACAAACATGTTATACTTACCTGCTCCGTGCAAGGGTTTTGCACAGAGCAGTCACAATACTCCTCTTCTGGGGTCCCCCTGCGGTGCTCCTGGCCCCTCCTCTTCATAGGATGCCCCCACGGAAAGCCGCTTTTCATGGAGGCACCCTTGCAGGCACTATCCCGAGCCCTGTTGCTGCATCCATTGACACAGACAGCAGGACTCTGCCCCGACATGTTTGTTAATTAAAAAGGGTAATTCTCTTCTTTTTATCCCAGCGTTCAGCTTTAAAAACATTGGTTGAAAATTTCCAATCCTTTAAAAGTAAAGGGATAAGTCCCTGTACCTTCTAGGAATATGTATCGTCAAGGATGAGACCTTGGATGCAAATCAACAGCAAGTAGAAAAAGCCATTGTTTAAGTCTGATAGTGTGGGTTTTGGAGCTCTCCACAAAACAGGGGCCCCTCAAGAAGCGTGGGGGGGGGGGGGGGGTCAGTGAAATAGAGAAATCTAAGTATAGTTGAGCCACAATAAGTGCCAAACAATCATCTTAAGAATCAAAGGTTTTTTATTATTTCCACAGGTGGCAACAAGAAAACAAAGGGCATCCAACGCTTTTCAGGGGTCACAAATCCCCCTTCATCAGAGCTTAAGAAAATGTACCAAAATGTTTAGTGGACTCAAATCACAGAGCTCCTGGGCAAACCAGTCTATGGCAGGAGATGTTTAGAACAACAATCAATAAGAAGCATTATCAGTAGAATGATTGGGCTTATAGGAACCTGTTGTGAAAAAGACATGGAAGCTGCCATTGCTGATCTCTCCTTCTAAAAATATTCCTTGCTTGGCTGCCGATCCCACTTGCTGGCTTTAGTGCTTTGAGACACACTGAATAAGTGTTGACAATTGGACTTTCCTTGTGTGCAAGTCATTGACCCAAAAGATATTGCAGCAAGCGGATCTGCATGAATAATGGGCAACCTGCATTTTCACAAGCAGATCAGGAAGGGCAGGCCTTGGATTTTTCTCATGACAGGTGCTATACAGTGCCTTGAAAAAGTATTCATACTCTAAATTATGTTATTGATGTATAATGATCGGCTGACCATCACAACACATTTTTAGCTAAGACTAGACACTATATATCAGGGGTGCCCAACCAGTGGCCCGGGGGCCACATGTGGCCCGCAGAGCCTTCTGATGTGGCCCGCGACCTCCTGCTTTGGGATAGCAGGTTCTCAAGCTCCGATCATGGGTTGCCGACCCACCATCCCAGAGCATCAGTATTTTAAATGAAGCCAGCGGTAGAGGAAGCAAGCGGTTGTGGAGGGAGCAGAGCCAGATTTGCCGATGCTTCCTGTATAGCGCCGCCTCCTGTCCCAAGAGGAGTGATACCAAATGCATTCTGCCTGGGACAGCAACAGCCGGCGATACCTGAATGGAAGACTGTTATTAAAGCTAAGTTTAATACTAAAAGCAGTGGGCATATCTGTTCTGCAGTGGTTACTGGGCTGCTTTCAAACCGATCCGCAGGTGCAGCGCATTGCACCTTCGGGTTACCTGCAATGAGTCATAGACTTCTGTTATTATCCGCGAGTTTGGTGCACTTTCAGAAAGTGCGTCACACCTGCAGGATATAATAGACATCGATGGCAAAGTGCAGCTAACCTGCAGGAAAGCCACAGGTGCACTGTACTGCACCCGCAGTGCAATTAAACTGCTGCACATCAGTGTGAAAGCAGTCTTAGGCCCCTTTCACATGATCAGCTCAACCCACGCGGACCCTCCATTCCCCTCTATGGAGTGGCAGATGTAAACGGACTTGGACCTACCTCCAATCCGATCCACTAAAAAAAAAAAAAAAAAAATCAGAAGGGGATCCGTCCCCTTCCATCTGGTTGGATCGGATAGGGGGGCCCACAGAGTAGAGTGGACTGTGTGTCCATGTCCGCTCTGCATATACAGAGTGGACACGGATCTGTCTTCTGTCCGCTCCACTTATTGTGGCCCAAGACCAGTTACCAAGTCGCTTAAGTGGCCCTCGCTCTTCAAAAGGTTGGGCACCCCTGCTATATATGTTTCTCATGTTGAGACAACCGCTGTTGACAACTCTAATGATGCAATCTGTTATATTTACAGTTGAATTTACTATGCTCAAGTACATGTACAAATGTTATTCTGATTGTACAATGGTTTTACTTTTGAATATAAAAAATAAAAACTTTTATTGGAAAAAATAAAAAGTATTCACACCCCTTGAAATTTTCCACATTTTGTCATGTTACAACCAAAAACATACATGGATTTTATTGGGATTTTATGTGATAGACCAACACAAAGTGGCACATAATTGTGAATTGTAAGGAAAATTATAAATTGTTTTAAATATTTTTTACAAATAAATATGTGAAAATTGGAGTGTGCATTTGTATTCAACCCCCCGGAGTCAATACTTTTGTAGAACCACAATTTGCTGCAATTACAGCTGCAAGTCTTTTTGGGGGTGTCTCTACCAGCTTTGCACATCTAGAGAATTACATTTTTGCCCATTCTTCTTTGCAAAATAGCTCAAGCTCTGTCAGATTGGATGGAGAGAGTCTGTGAACAGCAATTTTCAAGTCTTGCCACTGATTCTCAATTGGATTTAGGTCTGGACTTTGACTGGGCCATTCTAACACATGAATATGCTTTGATCTAAACCATTCCATTGTAGCTCTGGCTGTATGTTTAGGGCCGTTGTCCTGCTGCAAGGTGAACCTCCACCCCAGTCTCAAGTCTTTTGTAGACTTTTTCTTAGATTGCTCTGTATTTGGCTCCAACCATCTTCGCATCAACTCTGACCACCATCCGGGTACTGCTGAAGAAAACCATCCGCATAACATGATGCTGCCACCACCATGTTTCACAGTGTGGATTGTGCGTTCAGGGTGATGTGCAGTGTTAGTTTTCCTCCACACATAGCGTTTTGCTTTAGGCCAAAAAGTAAAATTTTGGTCTCATCTGACCAGAGCACCTTCTTCCACATGTTTGCTGTGTCCTCCACGTGGCTTCTCGCAAACTGCAAACAGGACTTCTTATGGTTTTCTTTCAACAATGGCTTTCTTCTTGCCACTCTTCCATAAAGGCCAGATTTGTGGAGTGCACGACTAATAGTTGTCCTGTGGACAGATTCTCCTACCTGAGCTGTGAATCTCTGCAGCTCCTCCAGAGTTACCATGGGCCTCTTGGCTGCTTCACTGATTAATGCTCTCCTTGTCCGGCCTGTCAGTTTAGGTGGACGGCCATGTCTTGGTAGGTTTTCAGTTGTGCCATACTCTTTCTATTTTCCAATGATGGATTGAACAGTTCTCTCTGAGATGTTCAAAGCTTGTGATATTTTTTTATAACCTAACCCTGCTTTAAACTTTAAAATTTCAAGGGGTATGAATACTTGTTCAAGGCACTGTACCTGTTCATCATTTGGGTTGGGAGAAAAGCTGTCACTTCCCAAGAAAGGAGATCTGAATGTCAACAACCAAAACTCTTGTAACATTGATATGGTACTGGTCATTTTCAGCATTTGTTTTTTTGTCACAAATAAAAATTAAAAAACAAAGGAACCTATGCATCCTGACCTCTGTCCTAGACCCAACTTCACAAAAAAAAAATGGAATTCTTCTACCGTAATTATGCCATTAAAAAAAATGTTATCTGTTTCATAAGTGCAGAAAAATACAAAAAGATCCTGCCAGAAATCATGTCAGCCCTGTGCTCTCTGTGCTGTATCAGTTACATTTTTTTTCAGCTATCTATGAGGATAGAACTCACTTTAGAAGAGGGGGGAGATGTTTGTAGTCCTGTCCTGTGGTTACAATGCTGCTCCTCCATAGATACAGAACAGAGAGTGAGCTTTGTCACCTTAGGACATGAGAGGTCTTTCTGGCAGAATCATCAGGTGAAAATAAAGGAAGAAACCTTGTGAAGAAGAAAACAAATGTAGTCGTCACATCTGAGAACCGGCAAGCTGCAATATGTTACATTTTTGTTCTGGTTATTGCCTGACCTCAAACACTTGTTGCTGGCCACACAGCAAGCATCTGCCCCCCTTTTACCAAACTGGCACCCCAATAAAGATAAAACAACAATCTTATGGAACAAATTTTAAGGGACCCAGGTTTATGTTTTCTATGTTACATTTTTCAAACACTACCACAGATCATAGCACCTCAGCCTATGCTTTAAAGTGGTTCTAAAGGTTTAAGGTTTTTTTGTTTAACCTTCATGCATGGTAAAAAACCTTCTCTGTGCAGCAGCCCCCAGCCCCCACAATACTTACTTGAGCACAATCTCGCTCCAGCGATCTGCAGGAGAGCCTTGGCTCTCCAGGGACTCTTACTCCCCATTGGCTGAGGCAGCAGCGGGAGCCAATGGAAGAAGAGAAGAGAGAGGGGGCGGGGAAGGGCCGGCTCTGTGTGTGAATGGACACAAAGAGCAGCAGGTCAGGAACTAGCACACTTAGGTGTCCCCACAGCAAGCTGCTTGCTCTGGGGCAGGGCCAGATTAAGAGCATCATGGGCCTGGTGCTGAGGATTTTGGTGGGCCTTTTTATGGAAACAAAATGAAAATGCAAAAGTTTTTTGCTAAAACAAATGAAATATACTCTCACCAGTAATATCAGCCATGCAGCCTTTGAGCAGCAGGAACACCTCCAATGCCACCTGCTATGCAGTCTCTCAACAGCAGCAACATGGGGCGATAGGGTTGCCACCTTTTCTTCAAGCCAAACCCGAACATTTTTACGGCGCACAGCAATTTTTTTGTAGTACACACTATAGGATTGTAAAATACCTTGGGTTACCCAAAAAGAGTAGTAATGAGGTGTGCTACGGTGGCTGTGGCCAAATTGCAATAACAGTTGGGGGGACTTAAAGGGACATGGTTAAATAAAACAAAAGCATTACCCATAACATATGATTCGATTAATAAAAGAAATGTCAGTGAAAATAGCCTACCTTAAAAGTGGACACTGTCAGCCAGTAGAGCAGTGGACGGTGTCAGTAGAGCAGTGGACGGTGTCAGTAGGGCAGCAGACAGTGTCAGTAGGGCAGTGGATGGTGTCAGTAGAGCAGTGGACTGTGTCAGTAGAGCAGTGGACGGTGTCAGTATGGCAGTGGACGGTGTCAGTAGTGCAGTGGATGGTGTCAGTGGAGCAGTGGATGATGTCAGTGGAGCAGTGGACGATGTCAGTGGAGCAGTGGACGGTGTCAGTAGAGCAGTGGAAGGTGTCAGTAGAGCAATGGACGGTGTCAGTAGAGCAATGAACAGTGTCAGTAGAGCAATGGACGGTGTCAGTAGAGCAATGGACGGTGTCAGTAGGGAAGTGGACGGTGTCAGTATGGCAGTGGACGGTGTCAGTAGGGCAGTGGACGGTGTCAGTAGGGCAGTGGACGGTGTCAGTAGGGAAGTGGACGGTGTCAGTATGGCAGTGGACGGTGTCAGTATGGCAGTGGACGGTGTCAGTAGGGCAGTGGACGGTGTCAGGAAGGCAGTGAACGGTGTCAGTATGGCAGTGGATGTGTCAGTGGAGCAGCGGACGGTGTCAGTAGGGCAGCAGACAGTGTCAGTAGGGCAGCAGACAGTGTCAGTAGGGCAGCAGACAGTGTCAGTAGGACAGCGGATGGTGTCAGTAGGGCAGTGGATGGTGTCAGTAGGGCAGTGGATGGTGTCAGTAGGGAAGTGGTCGGTGTCAGTAGGGAAGTGGACGGTGTCAGTAGGGCAGTGGATGTGTCAGTGGAGCAGCGGATGTGTCAGTAGGGCAGCGGACGATATCAGTAGGGCAGCGGACGGTGTCAGTAGGGCAGCGGACGGTGTCAGTAGGGCAGCGGACGGTGTCAGTATGGCAGCGGACGGTGTCAGTATGGCAGTGGATGGTGTCAGTAGGGCAGTGGACGGTGTCAGTATAGCAGTGGACGTGTCAGTGGAGCAGAGGACGGTGTCAGTAGGGCAGCGGACGGTGTCAGTATGGCAGTGGACGGTGTCAGTAGGGCAGTGGATGGTGTCAGTAGGGCAGTGGACGGTGTCAGTATAGCAGTGGACGTGTCAGTGGAGCAGTGGATGGTGTCAGTAGGGCAGCGGACGGTGTCAGTAGAGCAGTGGACGGTGTCAGTATGGCAGTGGATGGTGTCAGTAGGGCAGTGGATGGTGTCAGTAGGGAAGTGGACGGTGTCAGTAGGGCAGTGGATGTGTCAGTGGAGCAGTGGATGTGTCAGTAGGGCAGCGGACGATATCAGTAGCGCAGCGGACGATGTCAGTAGGGCAGCGGACGGTGTCAGTAGGGCAGTGGATGGTGTCAGTAGGGCAGTGGATGGTGTCAGTAGGGCAGTGGACGTGTCAGTATAGCAGTGGACGTGTCAGTGGAGCAGTGGACGGTGTCAGTAGGGCAGTGGACGGTATCAGTAGAGCAGTGGACGGTGTCACCCAGTGAGAACTGTATATATGGATGGTGTCTGGGGGGGGGGGGGGGGAACAGTATATATGGGGGGACTGTATATATGGATGGTGTATGGGGGGAGGGGGGCTGTATGTATGTATAGTGTATGGTGGGGGGAGGGTGGGTGTATGTATAATGTATGGTGGGGAGAGGGGGGTGTATATTGTATGGTGGGGGAGGGGGGTGTATATTGTATGGTGGGGGAGGGGGGTGTATATTGTATGGTGGGGGGGGGGTGTATATTGTATGGTGGGGGGAGGGGATGTATATTGTATGGTGGGGGGAGGGGGGTGTATATTGTATGGTGGGGGGAGGGGGTGTATAAGGTATGGTGGGGAGAGGGGGGTGTATATTGTATGGTGGGGGGAGGGGGGTGTATAATGTATGGTGGGGAGAGGGGGGTTGTATATTGTATGGTGGGGGGAGGGGGTTGTATATTGTATGGTGGGGGGAGGGGGGTGTATATTGTATGGTGGGGGGAGGGGGGTTGTATATTGTATGGTGGGGGGAGGGGGGTGTATATTGTATGGTGGGGGGAGGGGGGTGTATAATGTATGGTGGGGAGAGGGGGGTTGTATATTGTATGGTGGGGGGAGGGGGGTGTATATTGTATGGTGGGGGGAGGGGGGTTGTATATTGTATGGTGGGGGGAGGGGGTTGTATATTGTATGGTGGGGGGAGGAGGGGGGGTGAGAGTACTTTGAAATCCTGACTGACATGGAAAAAAAAACTTACCTTAAAAGCTTGGTTGCAGTCCCAGCGCGATATCTGAACACAATCCAGAGCAGCAGGGAATGGGGAGGCTCCGCCCACCTCCTTGTCCCTTCTGCAGCCAGCCAGAGCATTCGAGGAGAGCACTGTGGAGGCTCCGCCTCTGCGTCCCGACTCTCGTTCCCCACTGGCAGCTAAACAGGAGCAGAAATCATGAGGCGCTGCGCCGCTGCGGACACGAAATTGAGGTGACAGCCGCACTAATGACACAGGGAGCCACTGGCGGGTCTGAAGTGAATAATGTGCCCGGGTCTCAGGTGGTCAGAGACCCGGGCACATGTTTCAAAACCCGTACTGTCCGGGTGAATCCCGGACAGGTGGCAACCCTGCGGGGCGACCACATTTCCAAACTGCCATTCAGGGACAACCCCCCTTCCCAAAAAAAGATGAGGGGGGATGTAGTCTTGGGGTTGATGGGGAAATAGGTGGCAGGGGTGATTTTTCGGGCAAATGGCTGGTGTTAGCACTTAAAATCATCCTGACACTATGCTTGATATGGTGTCAGGATGATCAAATTCCATTATTTCTATTACTACATTGTAATCTATAGTGAAATAGTTCAACTCACCATGATGCAGAATCAGTGGGACTGTGGGAACCTGAGCTTGTCACTTGCCACCAGATGCAGCGTGTCACTTGACACCATCGCCTGCCACCAGATGCAGCATCCCAGATGCCACCCGCAGCCTGCCACCAGATACAGTGTGCCACTTGCCACCAGCAGCCTTTTACCAGATAGTGTGCCACTTGCCACCAGCAGCATGCCACCAGATACAGTGTGCCACTTGCCACCAGCAGCATGCCACCAGATACAGTGTGCCACTTGCCGCCAGATATAGTGTGCCACTTGCCACCAGCAGCCTGCCACCAGATATGGTGTGCCATTTACCAACAGCAGTCTGCCACCAGATACAGTGTGCCACTTGCCACAAGCAGCATGCCAGATACAGTGTGCCACTTGCCACAAGCAGCATGTCACCAGATATGGTGTGCCACTTGCCAACAGCAGTCTGCCACCAGATACACTGTGCCACTTGCCACAAGCAGCATGCCAGATACAGTGTGCCACTTGCCATCAGCAGCATCCCACCAGATACAGTGTGCCACTTGCCACAAGCAGCATGTCACCAGATACAGTGTGCCACTTGCCACAAGTAGCATGTCACCGGATACAGTGTGCCACTTGCCACAAGCAGCATGCCAGATACAGTTTGCCACTTGCCACCAGATACAGTGTGCCACTTGCCACAAGCAGCATGCCACCAGATACAGTGTGCCACTTGCCACAAGCAGCCTGCCACCAGATACAGAGTGCCACTTGCCACAAGCAGCCTGTCAACAAATACAGTGTGCCACTTGCCACAGGCAGCCTGTCACCAGATACAGTGTGCCACTTGCCACAAGCAGCCTGTCACCAGAAACAGTGTGCCACTTGCCACAAGCAGCCTGTCGCCAGATACAGTGTATCACTTGCCACCAGACACAGTGTGCCCCTTGCCACCCGCAGCCTGTCACCAGCAGCATGCAACCAGATACAGTGTGCCACTTGCCACTAGCAGCCTGTCACCAGATACAGTGTGCCACTTGCCACCAGCAGCATGCCACCAGATACAGTGTGCCACTTGCCACCAGCAGCCTGTCACCAGATACAGTGTGCCACTTGCCACCAGCAGCCTGTCACCAGATACAGTGTTCCACTTGCCATCAGCAGCATGACACCAGATACAGTGTGCCACTTGCCCACCAGCAGCCTGTCTCTCCCTGCAGGACTCTGCCCGGATGGATATAAGGGACAGGGCCTGCATAGTCAATCAAATCCCTGGAACCCCCACACCTCCTGAGATGGGATGGTATGGCCGTGTGTATGTATGCCAGGAGTATTGATCAGACCAAGTTCTACAGGGGGGGTTGTGTGTGAAAGTCTTTGGGCTCACACTGGTGTGCTGCAGTAGGCCGCACTGCCTATGTATCTGCAGTTTTAGCTGCAGTCCTATTGATATATATCAGGTTGCAGGTTTTTGCTACATTTTCTGACTGCGCCAAAGATAAGATGCAGCATGCAGGAATTTTAGTGCACTTTCAGAAAATGCAGAAAAAACACACAACCTAATAGAAATCAATAGGACTGTGGGTAAAACGCAGGAAAACTGTGGATACACAAGCAATGGGCCAAAACATAGCAAATCAGTGCAGTGTGAACCCACCTAAAAGAACAAGGGACCAAGTACTACCACAGGCTGATGACACAATTCTAAACACTTTGGCTGCAGTTATAAGAACTACTGATGGAGAAAAAAAGTTAAAAACGAGGGGAAGGGAGATAAGAGACCAGTCACTGAGCTCACATTTGGATGGTCCCTGGAGGCTCATCACTCAGAGATATCCTGTGTTCACTTTCTATCTGCCGGTCTTCTGTTCATAACTTCCCACCCACACGGCTCCTTCACTGCACAGACTTTACAGAGGGAGAGGGGAGGGGAAAGGCAGAGCCGACTCAGCCTCTCCCATTTGTGTAGGGGGGGACTGTGCACTGTGACATTGTAATAACCACAGTGAGCCAACACAGATGTAGCCAAACACCCCTACATTTAAACACAGCTTCTCCTGTCCCATAGAAGTTTATGGACAGGAGAAAAATTGGGCTTATACTGCTGGCTAGGGGGGCCTATTTTAAGGCAGGGGCCTGGAGCTGCAGCTCCATCAGCCCCTATGTTAATCCGGCCCTGCTCTGGGGGCACTTGGCATGAGGGAGGTGCCAGGAGTTAGGCAGAGGACCCGAGAAGAGGAGGATCAGGGCTGCTTTGTGCAAAACCACTGCACAGAGCAGGTGAGTATGACATGTTTGTTACTTTTTTTTCTTTTTTAAATAAGCCTTTAATATCACTTTAATGATATGTGAGTCTCAGTTAAGACCTCTCAGACTCTATCGAGGTCAATTGCACAGCCCCCAAAGCCCCTAGAAGGTTAGAGAATCTTCTAGAATTAGTGGGTGGAGGTTAGGAGGAGCTGCCTTGAATCTTTATGAGGCCTCGGTCAATCCCCAGGAATGGGCTGACAGGGGGCAGAGCTTACCTCATAAATAGACATAAGCCATTCCAGCAGGGCAGTCGGGTGGAAGATGGAGATACAGTGCTGAGGAGGCTGTCGTGGCCCTCAGGGGTGCCCCCTAGTCTGGGAGAAGGTGTCCTGCCTTGGGCCAGGGCTTGGGTGCTGAAAAGACCCTGCCATAACACATGGGAGGAAGCCCTTCCTGGAGGCATGGGAGCAAGAGAGGACAGAGTGAGTACAGTAGATCACCACATGTAGGCAGTCTCCCTGAAGACAGCGGTGTGCTTAAAGAGGAAGTAAACCCTAATGAGTTTTACTTCCTCTTTATTCCCCTGCAAAGTAAAAGCATAATTGGCTAGTATGCATTGCATTATGTGGCACTTACCTGCAAACGAAGCTTGCAATGTCCCCCCTGGTGGAAGCATCTATCTTTGCCCCTCTTCCTTCTGGGATGACATGGCACATGCTAGGCAAGAAACGGCCGATGAAATCATCGGTGCACTACAAGGTAAGTATCTCCTAAGCGGCGCACGTTTAGGAGATATTTTCAGTACATATAGGTAAGCCTTATTATAGGCTCACCTATATGTAAAAATGTCTCAGGGGGGTTTACAACCACTTTAAGTCTTCATCCTTCCCTGGGAGGTCTCTTGCGTCAGCCAGGTGGGCTGGTGAAAGTGAGTCAGGCGGACTGATGAGGAGAGTAAGCCTGGAGGGCTAGTGAAACGGGCAGCTGCAGCCAGTTGGGTTGGCAGTGCCTGAAGAGGTTGTGCTGGGATCAGTAGCCACAGAAGAGAAGTACAAGCTGCTTCACTCTATTTTTGCTATACCACAAAGGGCTACAAGTTCCTGCCTGTAAAGTGCTATTGCTAAAATTTGACTAGGAGCCTATCAGATTATTCTGCAATGAGTCAGCTGGAGCAAGCAAGCGTGTGCAGTAGGAAAGTAAAGGAGACTGTATACAGTAGTGTATTTAGGTTTTGTGCTGCCCTAAGCCTGACTAAACTCATGCACCCCCTAGTTTAAATATGACCCACCCCTTCCTGGCAAGGCCACACCCTTGCTGTTTAAGACCCGCCCTGAAATTTTCGAGTGGGGTAACTAGTTTTTAGGGCCGGGGGGGGGGGGGCAATGGATTCCCTTAATTTGTATAGATTTCCTCTCACTTCCTGTTTAGCTATGGGGCAGGAAGTGAAGGGAAATCTCTGCAATGGGACAGGGATGGTAAAAAATAAACTGACAGGGGTTATAACCCTCCCTTACTCTATCCAAAATGAATATGAATATGTTGCCTATAGTTCTACTTCAAGCACAAATTTCTGATAATTTTATGGAGAGGACTAAGAAGATATAACCATGCCAATGGTGCAGCAGAAAACATATAGCACAGTGCGGAAGGATTGTGGTCCAGGATGATAGGACCGTCAAAATTAGAAGCAGCACCCCCCACAGTTGCGGAATGCCGTCCGCCAGCATACCGGAGGCAGTGCGGCCGCTGTATGGTGCCTCTAGACTAATTTGCCTCTCAGCCCAGTCTGCCCCATAAGACTGGTGCTACACTAACAGCCAGGTGGGCTGGTGAAGAGTCAGTCAGGAGGACTGATCAGGGTATAGTGGGTAGCACTCTTGCCTAGCAGTAAAAAGGGTCACTGGTTCAAATTCCAACCACGACACTACCTGCCTGGAGTTTGCATGTTCTCCCTGTGCCTGCGTGGGATTCCTCCGGGTACTCCAGTTTCCTCCCACACTCCAAAGACATGCTGGTAGGTTAATTGGCTTCTGTCCAAAATTGGCCCTAGTATATGAATGTGAGTTGGGGACCTTGGATTGTGGGCTCATTGAGGGTAGGGACCGACATGAGTGTGCGATGTATGTGTGGAGCGCTGCGTAAATTGACGGCGTTATATGAATACCTTAAATAAATAATAATAATAGATGAGCATCTTAAAGTGGGGTGCCCCTTAAAAAAAAAATGTCAAAGTCAGCAGCTACAAATACTGCAGCTGCTGACTTTTAATAATCGGAAACTTACCTGTCCCAGGGTCCAGCGATGCGGGGGGATCGAAGCCCCGCTCGTTCTTGGCGGCGCCGGCATTCTAACTGTGGGCACAGTGTGAAGCCACAGCCGGGCACCCACTGCACATGCACGAGCGGCACTGCATGCCGTGATACGCCGCGCAGTCATCTGGGACCTGTCACGTGTCCCATATGACTGACTGCGCCGAGGGGAAGTGATGTCACCAGCCCAGGCACTGAAGGAGGCAGACTACGAGGGACCCCCTAGCAACAGGCATTTAGAGGTGAGTAAAAAAAAAAATGTTTTCCAATTATTTTTTATTTATTTTTTTTAGGAATTTTAAGATATATTTTTTTTTTTGGTGGAAACACCACTTTAACGAGACACAATGTACAGGGATAGGGAGAATTGTAGACACGCACCCACACTCACTCAGGTTGGACTGGTGTCTTTATTCAACCTTACCAACTACCGTATTTATCGGCGTATAAACGCACTTTTTCCCCCTTAAAATCGGGGGAAAGTCGTGGGTGCGTGTTATACGCCGATACCTCAAAAAAAAGTGACAAAAATAGCGAGCGGCGCCGAAAAAGAACGAAGCGCCGCCGGAAAAGACCGAGCCGACTGTTTGGCTCCGCTCGTAGTCCCGCCTCCCTGCGCTCGCTCCCGAAACAGCAGGCGGGACCGCGAGTGGAGCCGAACAGTCGGCTCGGTCTTTTCCGGCGGCGATTTGGTCTTTTTCCGGCGGCGCTTCGGTCTTTTTCGGCGGCGCTTCGGCCTTTTTCGGTGGCGCACGTGCGGTCTGTTTCGGCGGCGGGAAATTTAAACGTGGGCAAGGCTGCAAATGACGCTGGGCAAGCTACAAATGACACTGGGAAAGCTGCAAATGACACTGGGCAAGCTGCAAATGACGCTGGGCAAGGCTGCAAATGACGCTGGGCAGGCTGCAAATGACGCTGGGCAAGCTGCAAATGATGCTGGGCAAGCTGCAAATGACGCTGGGCAAGCTGCAAATGACGCTTAAATGTAAGTTTTTTTTTCCCCTTAACTTCCCTCCTAAAACTTTTTTTCTTTAAAATGCCCTCCTAAACTTGGGGTGCGTGTTATACGCCGGTGCATGTTATACGCCGATAAATACGTATGTAACTATGTAACAGTGTAGCGCAAGCCGGTGGGGATTCTGTCCGTCCGGCCCTAGGCCTAGGGCGACAATGCCAAGGCCAGGATACAGCATTGACTGTATATAGGAAGATGTCCCTGAAGTTGTTACTGAAGTTTTGATGAAGTCAAGGGGACATCCCATAACCTCCTATCCGATCCAAGTTATTAACCCTCAATGAATAACAAAAACAATATCACGGACTGTTCTCTGACTCTGGGGTGCTTGGGGGAGTCCTTTCATCAGCAGTCCCTACGGGGGTGGGCTACATTAACATAACTCATTGGCCCCCATAGAGTTGGGGACCCTAGGCAGCCATTCTGCCCCTAATATAACAGTAGAATTTTCAGGTCTGGGTGTACCTTTTAAATAATCACATCAACATAATTTCTGCAATGTAGGAAAATATCAGAGGGTGTATTTTAATTAAGACAATAGGTTCAGCTTGCTGCATCCCTTCCTCCCCCTTCCTCATCTCCAGCTGCTCTAGGCCTACCCGATCGTGCTGGATACTTGTGGTCTGCCCAACTTCCTGTACTTCAGTCACATTTTGTTTAGTGTTTACACTTAGATGTCTTGGCTATAACATCTGTGAGTTGACTTCAAAGAATTGCTTTTTGGTTTATTTTCTAGTAAAATAAAGTGTAGTCAAGGTTCTTCTCCTCAAGCACAAAGCAGCTGAGACTTCTTCATGAAAACGGTTCTGGATTTGCAACAACGTTCTTCTTGCTGGGTCAGTCTTCAAAGCGTTTTTACTTTCGGGATTCTCTGTGTCGCTGCTTTAAAAAGCCACACGAATGGAACATATTGTTGTTTTCAATTTAGAAGGCTTGAAAATCATTATCATTTTTTTCAAATAGAATCACGTTCTGGAGGGCCAGCACATGTTTGGGCGGGACTTGGGAGAGAATTTGGCTTTTAGACAAGCCCACAAGCGAGTTTAACTCACTTCCTTTCTTTACGAAAAAAGAGCAGAACTTTATTAA
Source organism: Lithobates sylvaticus (assembly GCA_028564925.1). Taxonomy (NCBI): domain Eukaryota; kingdom Metazoa; phylum Chordata; class Amphibia; order Anura; family Ranidae; genus Lithobates; species Lithobates sylvaticus. Next base: position 42,681,853 of record CM053032.1, on the reverse strand, counting down.
TTTTATTTTTCATCTGTTTAGCCTTAAAGGAGTACTAAAATAATAGTCATTGCATTTATAATAACAATAATTAATCATTGACTCAAAACGTTGTATTAGTATTGTTGAGCTATTTTTCTTAACTTTAAAAATGTGTGCATCTCCTCAGTCTACACTATTTTTTAGGGCAGTTACTGAATAACATTTTTGTGTTTGATTAATCTTTTTTAATCGATTAATCTACTAATTTCGATTAATTATAACGCACATACAGATCCAACTACTTTTAGCTGATCTCCTTGCATTGCAACTCTGCATTAGTCAGTGGTAAATGTGGTATAAACTATATAAAATCACCCAACACTAGTTAGTTTCCACAATCCATGACTTAACTTCACAGTTCACAAATACGTTTTAAATTCAAACTGTAGCAAGTCATTTTTTTTCCACAGTAGCATGACAATCCCTCCACCTCCGGTCTAACTAATCACTCTCACCTTATGGCATGGACCCCTGTGAAAACAGGTGATCATGAAAGCGGGTATCAAAAGGGTTATTACGGACCATAAACTTCTCTCACGTCTCCTTAGATCTCAGCAAGGACACCAGGTCATGGGTAGAAAGAAAAGATCTAAGTGCTCACCGCTTAAGTAGAAGACTTATTTTTTGTGTTCAAACACAAACTACTCACATAAAGATGATAAAAACACAGCATGTAAAGCTGACAATTGTGTTAGTTCCGTAGGGCAGCAGCGGGTGACGTCATGCCTAGCTCCTCCCCCATATGCGTTACATTCAATCAGAACTTCAACGTCACCAGACTCCCCTTCCCTTCGATAGCAGACAGAGGCACTTGGGGAAGGGGGGAGGAGTCCGGTGACGTTGATGTCTGTGACATCACCGGATCTCCGACGGAACTCCCTGAAAACCCGGAAGCCCGCGGAGAGGTGAGTACCAATCAAAAGAATTTTAATCGATCAAAAAAAATAATCGATTAATCGAGGAATTAATCTTTAATTTCCACAGCCCTACTATTTTTGTTAGCATTTCCTGTTTTATAAACATCCAATGGGGGGTGAGGGTGATCAGTTTCTTGCAGATTGCAGTGAAAGAGCAGTTCCCCCAGCACCCTTTAGATGTGCATGTTCCAGGACAGGGGGCACTGAATGGTGTAGACCAGTGATGGCGAACCTTGGCACCCCAGATGTTTTGGAACTACATTTCCCACGATACTCATGCACTCTGCAGTGTAGTTGAGCATCATGGGCAGGTTTTTTTTTTTCTCAAACAATAGGTGCTGGAACTCAACCACGACCCTCCAAAACCACTCCCCTACACACACCCTCCAAATCACATCAAATAGGGGGTGTGGTCAGTCAATATTCACAAACTTGTGTAAGCATCTTTCTAAGCATTCTTTAAAAGTTGAACTGGCAACGCATATCAAAGCATATCAAAACATATTAAATGGAATCACTAGGGTTTGGACATATTATTAGGAGGTAGGAGGGTCCTAAAGGGGCAATAAATACCAGGATTGCATTATGCCGGACTTTTCGACGGACTAGGTCCGACGGTCTTCCTGACGGACTTTCGGCAGATTTCGGATGGACTTTTCGAATGAACGGACTTGGCCACACACAATCACACCAAAGTCCGACGGATTTGAACGTGATGACGTACAACCGGACTAGAATGAGGAAGTTCATAGCCAGTAGCCAATAGCTGCCCTAGCGTCATTTTTTGTCCGTCGGACTAGCATACACACGAACAGATTTCTCGCTAGGAACTGGGTTCGGCGGAAAAATTTGAAAATTTCTAAAGTCCGTCAGATTTTTGGACAGCAAAGGTCGGATGGAGCCCACACATGATTTAATTGTCCGACAGATTCGTTCCGTCGGACCTTTGCTGTCGAAAAGTCCGGTCGTGTGTATGCGGCATTACATACAGAGTACAGAGTTCAGGGGGGGGGGGGGGGGGGGGGGGGTTACACACAGAGTGCAGAGTTATCACTTGTAAACACAGAAACCTGACTTCTGTGTTTACAAGTGATTGTGGTGAGCAGGCACCAAAGGGTCTAAGGCAGAGGTGGTGGAACTGAGTTCCACCAAGTTCCACCTGAAAAAAAGCCCTGATCATAGGAAATGTAGTTCCAAAACATCTGGGGTGCCAAGGTTCACCATCACTGGTGTAGACTTTAGCTATGCACTCTGCCAAGCGGATTCTTAAACAGTGGAGGCTGGTGCTCCATTTTTTTTTGTGGTGGGGGGGTCTGTACTTACCCCATCCAGGCCAATTCGGTCTTAAGACCCGCTTCCTGTCCTGATTGGCCGGAAGGTGAAGCCAGAAGATAATAGCAAATATTGTTTCACTAATATCACAAGTGGTTGGACTCGGGGCACAGTGCTCGGCACTCAAGCCCAACCTTTTTAAAACTAATTAGAGCCTCAGGCTCCAATCATGTGCTTAAAAAAAAACTTTTAGAAATCTTTGCATCCGGTGCCTTGCATAGAGATTAGGGGGCGGTGCATGAGGATTAGGGAGGTGGCGCTGTTCTTAAATTGAGCAACTGGTCAACACAGCACAGATACATTCTGCAACATCTAGTGGCCAGCAGAGAGGAACATGCTCGTGTATTGGCTTACTGGAGACATGCTCTTTTACTCAGGCTTATCACTCATCATCATTTACGCTCTGCAGTCAGTGCATCTGAATCGGTGGCTACAAAGAGATATTTAGAGAGCAGAATGAATAGTAGAAACAGACATAAAGGTAATGGGGCTCCCTAGAACTATTCTAAGATGTTTATAAGGACTAAATGTACACAGGATTTTGAAGAAACAGGTTGAAACTATTGAGAATTTAAATTTAAAGCATATATGTATTTTTTTTTTTTTTTACTTTAGTTATGCTGTAAAGAGCATATTCTGTTGCCACTGTATGCACTTTATCACATGCCTGACAAAGGGGTCCTGCGTGGCTCTGAAACGTTACACTTATTCCTTTGTGATGTGATCTCTCTACAATAAAAGTTTTGGACTACAATTGAAGATTCATGGTGTGCTCGCAAATATGTGTATTGTTCAGACAATAAGGTCACTTGCTGAACAGGCACCATCCACAGGCAGCTTAACTCTAATGCTGCATACACACGAGAGGACTTTTCGACAGCAAAGGTCCAACGGAACGAATCGGTCGGACAATTCGATCGTGTGTGGGCTCCATCGGACTTTTGCTGTTGAAAATTCTGACGGACTTTAGATATTAAATTTTTCTGCCGGAACTCCGCTGGACCCAGTTCCTATCGAAAAATCTGCTCGTCTGTATGCTAGTCCGACGGACAAACAACGACGCTAGGGCAGCTATTGGCTACTGGCTACGAACTTCCTTATTCTAGTCCGGTCGTACGTCATCACGTTCGAATCCGTCAGAATTTAGTGTGATTGTGTGTGGCCAAGTCCGTTCATTCGAAAAGTTTGTCGGAACTCCGTCTAAAATCCGTCGGAAAGACCGTCGGACCTAGTCCGTTGAAAAGTCCGCTCGTGTGTACACGGCATTAGGCCCCTTACACACAGAGCTGTCGCATAAAACAACACTAAACGTGGTGTGTTTAGTGTTGTTTTATGTTTGTCTTGTTGTATTCGGTTTGTCTATAATAAAAAACTATAAGATGTCGGATTGTTGAGATCTTTTTTAAGGAACTGCACCTTTGTATATAAATTAATTTTGATACTTAATAAAATTTAAATAGTTTAAATAAATACAATCATACAATCTATTTTTCATCGCTAGTAGTAGCCTATTTTGAGCCCGGTTCTATCGGTCTTAAAAATCTCCTTTTTCTATATGCATTTTGGTTACGGCGGTGACATCCTATATGGCTTGAGGCTGGATTCACACCTATGCATTCTTAGTGCTTTTTGCATTTTGCAGATTTGCACTACAGAACGTGTTCCATTGGAAACCATGTTAAAGCGATTCTGCACTGTCTGTATTTATTTTTTTATTTTTTTTGTGCAATGCAATGGATTGCAAGATGTTATTAAAGTACTCACATGTTCATGTACACCAAGTCATTGCTGCCGGTTTTTGTCCTTTAAAATAATTTAGAATCATCCTTCCTGCTGGGTGCCATCTTGCCTGTGGGCATGTGAAACCCCACAGGCACTTCAGATGGCCCAGCATGCACCGCCGTTACTGCGCCGATCTCGGGCGTGCGCAGTAACGGCGAAGTGCAGCTCACGTTCTCCGAAATCTCGCGAGATGTCGGCACATCTGCCGGCATCTCGCGAGATTTCGGAAGATGTGGCTGACATCTCGCGACAATTCGGAAGATGTGGCCGACATCTCGCGAGATTTCGGAAGATGTGGTCGAAATCTCGCGAGATTTCGAAAGATGTCCGCACTGACTCCTGGGATCAATGACACCAGATCCCAGGAGACAGTGCGGCGTGACGACGATCGACGCAGAGACCCCGCCCACCGCCGCAGAGACAGAGGAAAGGAAGTCAGCGATTACAAGGTAAGTGGAAAAAAAAAAAAAAAAAAACACTTCATTTAGTACTCTTTGCCTGATTTGGAAGGCAAAGAGATTTACTAAATGAAATGTGTGCAGAACCGCTTTAAATGGACTGTAGTGCAAACCTGCAAAATGCAAAAAGCAGTAAAAATGCATAGGTGTGAATCAGGCCTAAAGAGGGAGTCCGGCGAAAAATTTTTTTTTTTTTTTAAGTCAGCAGCTACAAATACTGCAGCTGCTGACTTTTAAAATAATGACACTCACCTGTCACAGGGTCCAGCGACGTCGGCACCCGAGGCCGAACCGTCCCTCGGTCCTCGGATGCTGCCGCCGCCATCTTGGGTATGGGAATCAGGAAATTAAGCCTTGCGGCTTCACTTCCCAGTTCCCTATTGCGCATGCGCAAGTCGCGCAATGCAATAGGAATGCTTCACGCTGTCAATGGGACCCGTGTGTGTCCAAGCAGACAGCGCGGTGGGACGGGAAGTGGCGTAGACTCCCGTGGGAGTTTATGCCCGTAAGTGGGTGCAAATACCTGTCTTAGACAGGTATCTGCACCCCCCTCCCCCCTGAAAGGTGCCAAATGTGACACCGGAGGGGGGGAGAGTTCCAATGAGCGGAAGTTCCACTTTAGGGTGGAACTCCGCTTTAAGATCGGTTGTTGGTCATGCAATTGGAGTGACCAATTATTGGTGGTCAAATTGCTTTCCCCTTCCCCCCTTTATCCCTACAGTTACTACTGATTTCAGTGCAGTGGCTAGAGTTGTCAGCTTATAGCAGGAAGTCCTGTTACAGGTAGGATCTCTAAGTATGAAACTTTGAAACAGATTCCCAAAAAATGACAGTGAAGCATGTTGCTAAACATACTAAAAAATATATTTTGGGTTTAGCGATTAGCAGAATATTATTTCTCGGCATCCTTGTACAATCTTTGAATTAATGTCTGTTTCTGTGTTTCCCAGCTGCCTTCTGTCATGTTTCTCAGTTTCCTTTCCCTTCATCTCTGCATCAGCTGACCCTTTGCTCTGAACACTGCAGACACTGAGCTGGGCCCAGCGTACGACTTGTACTGGGAACACTGCGCGCTGTGTTTGTCCACTTACCAGAATGAGAAAATGTGGCTCCATGGTAACAACTTAATCCTCATTTAAGTAAGATGAATTGGTGAAAAGAAAGGAGATTATGTAGAGGTACAGAGAGGAGGCATGGAACAAGAAAAGGACCTACACGGTAACTGTGAAATTAATTGGGGAGTGGAAATGTAGAAAAAAAAAAAAGATTAAAAACAATTATTAAAAAGGATATTTTGTTTTTACAAAGTATTAACCTAATGTTATACTTTATGAATGCAAACTTCCTTAAAGTATTTGTAGAATCATAAATAAATAAACATGCAGGGATGTCATAGTTAGAGCAAATCCAGAGAAACTAAAGGTAGACAACGGCAGCTCATTAATTTTTACAGTGCTGCCAACTCCTTCAGCCCTTCACTAACCACTAAAGGAGCATACAATCTAATGAGCCTACCACAGCCATATATATACACAATGGGGCCAGATTGGGTGGAAGCCAATTAACGTACCGGGAGGAAATGAAAGCACCTAGACCAGTTATACTCAACTAGGGTTCAGTGGAATCCTAGGGTTCCTTCAGAGGTTAGTAGGGGGTCCGCTGATGGTGCCTGCATAGTTGGCAGAACGAACGGCATGTCACCAATGAATTTTTAGCTGTCTCTTACATAGAAGGTGAGGTTGAAAAAAGACACAAGTTCATCAAGTCCAACCTATGTGTGTGATTATGTGTCAGTATTACATTGTATATCCCTGTATGTTTTGGTCGTTCAGGTGCTTATCTAATATATTCTTGAAACTATCAATGCCCCCCCCCCCGCTGAGACCACCGCCTGTGGAAGGAAATTCCACATCCTTACATAGTTACATAGTTAGCTAGGCTGAAAAAAGACACAAGTCCATCCAGTTCAACCATAAAAAAATAAAATAATAAATAAAAATAAAAAATATCGTACAATCCAATATACCCAATTCTATACCCACAGTTGATCCAGAGGAAGGGAAAAAAAAAAAAAACCCAGCAGAGCATGCTCCAATCTGCTACAGCAGGAGTAAAAAATCCCTTCCTGATCCCCAAAGAGGCAATCGGATTTTCCCTGGATCAACTTTACCTATAAATGTTAGTACCCAGTTATATTATGTACATTTAGGAAAGTGTCCAGGTCTTTCTTAAAGCAATCTACTGAGTTAGCCAGAACCACCTCTGGAGGGAGTCTATTCCACATTTTCACAGCTCTTACTGTGAATAAACCTTTCCGTATTTGGAGATGAAATCTCTTTTCCTCCAGACGTAAAGAGTGCCCCCTTGTCCTCTGTGTTGACCGTAAAGTGAATAACTCAACATCAAGTTCACTATATGGACCCCTTATATATTTGTACATGTTGATCATATCCCCCCTTATTCTCCTCTTCTCAAGAGTGAATAAATTCAGTTCCTCTAATCTTTCCTCATAGCTGAGCTCCTCCATGCCTCTTATCAGTTTGGTTGCCCTTCTCTGAACTTTCTCCAGTTCCCGATATCCTTTTTGAGAACTGGTGCCCAAAACTGAACTGCATATGAGGTCCAGATGAGGTCTTACTAATGATTTGAACAGGGGCAAAATGATATCTCTCTGTCTGGAGTCCATACCTCTCTTAATACAAGAAAGGACTTTGCTCGCTTTGGAAACCGCAGCTTGGCATTGCATGCTATTATTGAGCTTATGATCTACCATTCTGACCTTTACTGTAAGGGGGACATTATTTCCAATGACCAGCAATATATGGGGCATATTTCCCACAAACCCCCAATTCAAGGGTACCCTGAGACCTGAGTCCCTCTGGGGTAAAACGGTAGAGAAAGGCTGACCTAGATGAAACAAATAACAACAAACTCTATGCAGGTGTCCTTTTAGGGAAGGAAAACTAGGACTCCAGTGGTACAAGTCAAGAGGGTTCACCACTAAAGCTGACCATAGATGAATCGAAATTTCAATCTATCGATGGCCATTCCCATTCGAGGGAAGTTGAACTAATGATCAAATTTTCTCCAATGGGACTGTTGGAAAATTTTCATTCGTTCAACACCTGCAGCCAATCGACTGCAGCACTGATCAGTGTATTCTGATAGTGAAGGTGTCCCCGTTGTCAGAATACAATAGCACAGCAGTGATGATTCCTCCGTCCACCTCGCTTGTGTGGACGGGGAAGGGGGCGATCCATTCGTCTCTCTTCGACCAGCCTGCTGGCTGATAGAAAAAAGAAAACAATCTATGTATGGCCAGCTTTAGCCACCATGCTACCGTATAGGACATTGATAATTGATTATAGGACATTGATAATTGATTATAGGACATTGATAATTGACAATAATGCGCTGCTGTTGCGCAAGGATTTTGAAAGAATTCCTGTAAAAATGTTCTTCTCAGCCCAAGCAAATGCAAGCAATGATCTTGATTTAATATTACCAGAGTGTATTCCAATTAGTTGATCAGTCATGTGCAAAGGAGTGTGACCAATTCTATTAAAAAGTGTTTAAAATGCATTAAAGCTGAACAGTTAATGCAGTTGTGTATTTATAAAACAAAACAACAGTAAATGTATTTTAAAGGCAACTGGTGTAAATACCTTTACATGTACATATAATGACAAGGAACATGTTTACAGTAGGAAAGAGCAGAGAGATGACCTCATCAGTCTGTTGTTGCGTATTCACTGTCCAATCACAAGTTGGGGCAGGGAGGTGCCCAAGCTAAGGTATGTTGCTAAAAAAAGAAGTTCTCTTAAAAAAAAATAAAAAAAATAAATGTACATTTTTGGCAGGTAAAAAAAGTTAATTTATTTTTGTGTTTTTTTTTTTTTTCTAATTCAGAGCCTGTAAAGCATTGCATCAGCAATCAGCCGATCGCTGGTGCCATGCAGGTCTCCTGCTGACCTGTCAGTGTAGGAAGAATCAATGAACAACCACGATGCTCCACAACGCCATGGTAGTTCATTGACTGACGAGGCCATGTGGGCGGAGCTGATTTAAAAATCTGACAGCTAGTACGGGGAACTTCTCCCCATATTGCTGTCACAGGGAGTGCGGGGATTGAGCAGCGGCTGCAGCATTGGATGTTACATGTTCCACCCTAAAAACAGTTGAATCAGGGGTGGACTGACCATTAGGCCACTCGGGCACTGCCCGAGGCTCCCGGGCCACTAGGGGGCCCCATCAGGGTTGCCAGCCTCACTAAAACCAGGGACAGTATGTAAAAATCTGTGTTTTTTTTACATCTGTCTCTGAAATGTCCCTTACCGACATCCTTTTGGTCTAAAAATCCAGAGATTATAGCTGCCCCACCTCTCCGGTACCTTCTCAGCCAATAGAAACATGTCTGTGCATACTGTGTGTACATGTATGTGTATACTGTGTGTGTATACTGTGTGGCCCTATAATCTCTGATTGCCTGGGGGCCCCATAATCTCCTATTGCCCGGGGGCCCCATGAGTTGTCAGTCCGCCCCTGAGGTGAACTTATCCTTTAACTGCACTAGAGAAACATCAGGTCTCCAAGATGTCTAGCAGGGCTATGCAAATCTCAAGACTAAAGCTATGAACTACACAAATTCTGTCCAGTTCAGAACTTAAACGGTCTCAAACGGAGGACTTAATCTGTATGGGTAATCTGATATTACTTCCATTAATGCACCATTGGTGACTGACTGACCCAATTATTTCTTACCAATACAGAATAATCAAAGCTAAAGCCCTCATTTTGAGTCTGTTCAACTTCTGATTAGATCCTAAATTCTGATGAAGGGGGAGTGTTCTGGCCCCCTGAAATGCGTTGGCTGTTATATCTATGAACCATTAATGCTATTTTGACTCTTTTACATTTTGGTCTCCTGCTTCTTCTGCGATTTTATGTTTTAAGCCACTATTTGTAAAGAGAAACTTCACCCAGGTTTTTAAATATGAAAAGTCAGCGGTTACGTATACTGTAGCTGGTGACTCTAAAAAGCAGGTACTTACCAGTCCAGTGCTGTCTTCCTGCAGCTTATTCTTCTTACCACTGCTGGATCCTTGGTGCTGCCATCTTGGGAGCTGGCTGAGACTTTACAATTGCATAGAGCAGAAAAGTGGTCCTGCAGCCCCCTGGGATGTGTGATGAGTCCCAGTAGGCTGCGGGCGGGGAGGGGGCAGGACAAGGAGAGGACAGCCTTGCCCAGGTGAAGAATGAGAAAGTGGGAGCAGGTACCAATAAAAAAAGATACTCATTCCCCTCCCATCTCTAAGAAAAACCCTGCAACTCAGTTGCAGGCTGGGTAATGGGAGAGAATGAGTGGTACTTCACTTTTTGACTGAAGTTCCACTTTAAATTAGTAAGTAATGACTTAAAGTGGAACTAAACTATCTCAATCAACATTTTAATCCTCATGCTGCTACCATTAGTAAATAGTTAAGAAGGTACAGTGGTGTGAAAAAGTGTTTGCCCCCTTCCTCATTTCCTGTTCCTTTGCATGTTTGTCACACTTAAGTGTTTCGGAACATCAAACCAATTTAAACAATAGTCAAGGACAACACAAGTAAACACAAAATGCAATTTGTAAATGAAGGTGTTTATTATTAAAGGTGAAAAAAAATCTAAACCATCATGGCCCTGTGTGAAAAAGTGATTGCCCCCCTTGTTAAAACATACTATAACTGTGGTTGTCCACACCTGAGTTCAATTTCTCTAGCCACACCCAGGCCTGATTATTGCCACACCTGTTCACAATCAAGGCATCACTTAAATAGGAGCTGCTTGACACAGTAAGGTCCACCAGAAGATCCTTAAAAGCTACACATCATGCCGAGACCCAAAGAAATTCAGGAACAATTGAGAAAGAAAGTAATTGAGATCTATCAGTCTGGAAAGGGTTATAAAGCCATTTCCAAAGCTTTGGGAATCCAGCGAACCACAGTGAGAGCCATTATTCACAAATGGCGAAGACATGGAACAGTGGTGAACCTTCCCAGGAGTGGCCGGCCGCCCAAAATTACCCCAAGAGCGCAGCGACGACTCATCCAAGAGGTCACAAAAGACCCCACAACAACGTCCAAGGAACTGCAGGCCTCACTTGCCTCAGTTAAGGTCAGCGTTCATGCCTCCACCATCAGGAAAAGACTGGGCAAAAATGGCCTGCATGGCAGAGTTCCAAGGAGAAAACCACTGCTGAGCAAAAAGAACATCAAAGCTCGTCTCAATTTCTCCACAACACATCTTGATGATCCCCAAGACTTTTGGGACAACATTCTGTGGACCGATGAGACAAAAGTGGAACTCTTTGGAAGGTGTGTGTCCAAGTATATCTGGCGTAGAAGGAACACTGCATTTCAGAAAAAGAACATTATACCAACAGTAAAATATGGTGGTGGTAGTGTGATGGTCTGGGGCTGTTTTGCTGCTTCAGGACCTGGAAGACTTGCCGTGATAAAAGGAACTATGAATTCTGCTGTCTACCAAGAGATCCTGAAGGAGAATGTCCGACCATCTGTTCGTGTACTCAAGCTGAAACGAACTTGGGTTCTGCAGCAGGACAATGATCCTAAACACACCAGCAAGTCCACCACCGAATGGCTGAAGAAAAACAAAATGAAGACTTTGGAGTGGCCTAGCCAAAGTCCTGACCTGAATCCTATTGAGATGTTGTGGTATGACCTTAAAAAGGCCGTTCATGCTCGAAAACCCTCTAATGTAACTGAATTAGGACAATTCTGCAAAGATGAGTGGGCCAAAATTCCTCCAGGACGCTGTAAAAGCCTCATTGCACGTTATCGCAAACGCTTGGTTGTAGTTGTTGCTGCTAAGGGTGGCCCAACCAGTTATTAGGTTTAGGGGGCAATCACTTTTTCACACAGGGCCATGATGGTTTGGATTTTTTTTCACCTTTAATAATAAACACCTTCATTTACAAATTGCATTTTGTGTTTACTTGTGTTGTCCTTGACTATTGTTTAAATTGGTTTGATGTTCCGAAACACTTAAGTGTGACAAACATGCAAAGGAACAGGAAATGAGGAAGGGGGCAAACACTTTTTCACACCACTGTATATTATATTTACTTGTTTTAAACTTTTTTTTTTTTTACATTTGTTCAGTTACTTCCTGGTTTCTGGCTTGGGCCACAATTATGTCATACGTCCCAGGAGTCTTCAGGGGCATTGGGGGGACTTTCTAATGCAAGGACACTCTCCTACCCGCATGCCTGAGCCAAGGGCAAATGGATTCCAGGAAGTAAATGCTACCTAAAGCATCTGCTTTTACTCAAGATGGTCTCGAAGGGGTGTTTTTCAAAGTGATTTCTTAATAAAATAAAGCATGAATGGATAAGTGAGTTTGGATATTAAAAATCCATGAAATAACATGACCCGCCCCCCCCCCCCCCATTGCTCCAGCCCACACTGCACCCACACCCCTTGTCTCCAGCTCAATCACTATTTGCTGACAGACGGCGGCAGCTCCCATGCATCTCCTCCTCCTTCATCCTCATAGGCCAATAGGATGACTTCTCCTTTCGGTCACTCGGGAAACAAGTCTTACGACCTTGCTTCCTGATTGGCCAGGAGGAGAATCAGTGTGATAATAGCGAATATTCATTCGCTATTGTCACACAACTGGGTGGGCTTGGACCGCAGTGCTCTGCGCCCCAAGCCCACCATTTTTTAAGCCTATTAGAGCCTCTGACTCTAATCATATGCTTTAAAACACCCCCCCCTTTGGAATCCATGCATCCGCCACCCTGCATGTAGATTAGGGGGCCAGACAGGGGGTGCAGCACCCGTGCACCCCCAATGGATGGGCCGCCACTGGCTAGTATGTACCGCATATTAGCACAATATGAAAGACTTACCTTGAAACAAAGCACTCACTGCTGCAGAGGCTTCCATCTTCACCTAGTCTTCCTTTGGGGGTTCGCATGTTGCGGCCGCTTGACTGGCCGAGCCGCCATGATGTTACACCCGCACATGCACACGGGAGTCACGGCCACAGCTCAGAGCTCTGGGAAAGGCATACCCGTGCCATTCTTTCAGAGCTCTGTGCCGCAGTCGTGACTCCCGCGTGCATGTGCGGGAGAGACGTAACTGGCTTCTCACTAGAACAGGGATATGCAATTAGCGGACCTCCAGGTGTTACAAAACTACAAGTCCCATCATGCCTCTGCCTCTGGGTGTCATGCTTGTGTCTGTCAGAGTCTTGCTATGCCTCATGGGACTTGTAGTTTTGCAACAGCTGGAGGTCTGCTAATTGCATATCCCTGCACTAGAATATCTTCTAAACAGTGCACATAGGAGATATTCATCTAACCTACAGCTACAGGTGAGCTTTATTATAAGCTTACCTGTAGGTAAAAATAAAGAAAATACAGCTTACTACCACTTTAACCACTTCAACACCGCCCGCCGTCATATGACGCCCACAAGGTGGATCTACCATCCTGGGTGGGCGTCATATGACGTCCTCGGATTCCTGGCCGCCTTGCTTTAAGAAAGGCCTGGATACTTTCCTAAATGTACATAATATAACTGGGTACTGACATTTATAGGTAAAGTTGATCCAGGGAAAATCCGATTGCCTCTCGGGGGATCAGGAAGGAATTTTTTTCCCCTGCTTTAGCAAATTGAAAATGCTCTGCTGGGGTTTTTTTTGCCTTCCTCTGGATCAACTGTGGGTATAGAATGGGGTATATGGGATTGTATGATATATATATATATATATATATATATATATATATATATATATATATATATATATATATATTTTTTTTGTTTAATTTGTGGTTGAACTGGATGGACTTGTGTCTTTTTTCAACCTAACTAACTATGTAACTATGTAACTATGTAACTATTTACACAGTAATCACTGCAATTTTATAGCAACGATCGCTGTGTAAATGTTAATGGTTCCAAAAATGTGTCAAAAGTGTCCGAAGTGTCCGCCGCAATGTCGCAGTCACGAAAAAAAAAATCGCAGATCCCCGCCATTACTAGTAAAAAAAAAAAAAATCAATAAATCTATCCCCTATTTTGTAGACGCTATAACTTTTGCGCAAACCGATCAATATACGCTTATTGCGATTTTTTTTACCAAAAATATGTAGAAGAATACGTATCGGCCTAAACTGAGGAAAAAAATATTTTTTTTTAAAAAAAATGGGATATTTATTATAGCAAAAAGTAAAAAATATTGTGGTTTTTTTCAAAATTGTCGCTCTTCTTTTGTTCATAGCGCAAAAAATAAAAACCGCAGGGGCGATCAAATACCACCAAAAGAAAGCTCTATTTGTGGGAAAAAAAGGACGTCAATTTTGTTTGGGTGTAACGTCGCACGACCGCGCAATTGTTAGTTAAAGCGACGCAGTGCCGAATCGCAAAAAGTGCTCTGGTAAGGAAGGGTGTTTAAAAGCCCTGTATTGAAGCGGTTAAGCAGGTCCTTTTACCATTGCTTGTTGGACTAAAGTCCTGCAAATCTGATATAATAGAGCATACATTGTAAATTCAGATGCCATTGCCAATCAAATCTGTAAACATGGATCCTGTTATTTTGCTGTCCTTGGCACTATGAGATCCAGGGTCTATGTCATTTGACGGGAGATGGTTTCCAAGGAGAGGGTGCAAAACTTATTATGATTTCCTAAAAATAAAACCTGTAAAACAATTCTTTACTTAGTTCTAAGGCTATAAAAATCTAATATTAAATAAAATAAAATTAATTTTATAGAACTGATAAAAAAAAATAATAATAATATATTATTAATATAATCCGTGCTTTGACGTGTTGGCAGAGCACAAGACAGCAGCGCGATACAAGTCCATGCAAAGGTGGAGCATTTGAAACGCCCTTTAAATGCCTTATTTTTGGCGATGGCATGGCACTGGAAAATGCTGATAAAGCAGATCATGCCTTCCTACATTGACATGTTGCTATGTACACAGACACAGAGAGGTTTATTTACTCTCGTGTTTAGAGGAAACATTAGCCGGCCGCATTTCATAGGCACAAGCCTGCACAAACAGGCGAGAAATGGATTCCGAATGTGGCCTGCCAACCTCACAATAAAACCAGCGTGTCTCATTCATTGTACATTTCTATTGTATTGTATTATTCCACATTACCGCATATTATTATTATTATACAGGATTTATATTGTATTGTATTGTATTATACCACGGTACTGCATATTGTATTGCATTATTTGACATTACCCCATATTGTACTGTATTGTATTATATCAGATTACCCCATATTGTATTGTATTATATCACATTACCGCATATTGTATTGTATTATACCACGGTACTGCATATTGTATTGTATTGTATTATACCACATTACCACATATTGTATTGTATTATACCATGGTACTGCCTATTGTATTGTATTACCGTATTTATCGGCGTATAACACGCACTTTTTCCCCCTTAAAATCGGGGGAAAGTCGTGGGTGCGTGTTATACGCCGATACCCCCCAAAAAAAAATGACAAAAAACGGTTGCGGCGCCGAAAAAATGGCGACCGCGGCCGAAAAATGGCGACCGTGGCCGAAAAAGGCCAGAATAAGGTGAAGCGTGGCCGAAAAAGACCGAAGCCGGCTGTTCAGCTCCGCTCGTAGTCCCGCCTCCCTGCGCTCGCTCCCGAAACAGCAGGGAGGCGGGACTCCGAGCGGAGCTGAACAGTCGGCTCGGTCTTTTTCGGCCGCACTTCGGCCTTTTTCGGCCGCGGTTCGGTCTTTTTCGGCCGCGCATGCGCGGTTTGTCACGCGGCGGGAAATTTAAACGCGGGCAAACTGCAAATGACACTAGCAAGCTGCAAATGACGCTGGGCAAGCTACAAATGACGCTGGGCAAGCTACAAATGACGCTGGGCAGGTTGCAAATGACGCTGGGCAGGTTGCAAATGACGCTGGGAAAGGCTGCAAATGACGCTGGGAAAGCTGCAAATGACGCTGGGCAAGCTGCAAATGACGCTGGGCAAGCTGCAAATGACGCTGGGCAAGCTGCAAATGACGCTTAAATGTAAGTTTTTTTTTTTTCCCTAAACTTCTCTCCTAAAACTTTTTTTCCTTAAAATTCCCTCCTAAACTTGGGGTGCGTGTTATACGCCGATAAATACGGTATATCACATTACTGCATATTTTATTGTATTGTATTATACCACGGTACTGCATAGTGTATAGACATGTGCACACTGAAATATTTCGTTTTGGAATTTCGTTTTCGTCCGAAGAATACATTTATTTAGTTACTCCCGAAAATTAGTTTTTATTCATTTAGTTTCGTTAAAAAATGCATTCGTCCGAAAATCCGAGATAATTAAGGTCGAATCTGTCATTGAAGGCTTATGGTGTCTGTCGAATGTTCTAAGAAGATTCAACGGAATAGCTTGTAGGCGGAAGATTCGACGGAGCAGCTAAACTGTACGACGCCGCAATCATACATTTCCCGTTGAATGTTCCGCCTACAAGCTATAGTAGAATTCTAATGTTGTATGACACTAGTAATAATTATATTTATTAATCAGTCAACCAACATTAGAATTCTTCTATAGCCTATGGGCGGAGCATTTGACCATAAATGTCCGCTCACAGCGACTGCTTCGTCGAATCTTCATGTCGAATCTTCATGTCGAATAATCTTGGACTAATAGAGTTAGGTTAGGCACATTCAACCTTTTTTGCTATTGTCTCTATAATGTCGAATCTTTTCTCTCTATGTAGAATAATCTTGGACTAATAGAGCTAAGGTTAGGCACATTCGACCACAGGTTCGATGGACACAGATTGCTATTGTCAGCGTCATGTCGAATCTCCTATCTATATCAAACTGTTGTCACATCGAAAACGAAAATAAAGCATTTGTTTATGTCGGATCTTTCGGTTTTTGGATTCTGCACGTTCGTTATCGTTTGTTAAAACGATAACGAAAATACCCGAAATTCGGGCGAAAACGAATGCACATGTCTAATATTGTATTGTATTGTATTATACCACGGTACTGCATAGTGTATTGTATTGTATTATACCACGGTACTGCATATTGTATTGTATTGTATTATACCACGGTACTGCATATTGTATTATATTGTATTATACCACGGTACTGCATATTGTATTGTATTGTATTATACCACGGTACCGCCCATTGTACTGTATTGTATTATACCACGGTACTGCATACAGGGGGTCCCCGAGTTACGAACTCGTTAGGGACTGCCCGCCTGTACGGAAGTCGGAAATGTTCGTAAGTCGGCCGTGCATGCGCAGACCGACAAATACGGAGATTTCAGGACATTTCCGATGTTCCGTCTAATGCCGTTCTGCGCATGCGCGGCAAATTACGGACATTTCCGGCATTTTCTGAGGTTCCGTATGGCCGCGCATGCGCAGAACGGCCGAAAGACGCGAAAAACACCGAAAAATGGCGGAGGGTCCCCGCAGCGCCCCGTTCGTAAGTAGGGGTTGTTCGTAGGTCGGGCGTTCGTAAGTCGGGGACCCCCTGTATTGTATTGTATTGTATTATACCACGGTACTGCATATTGTATTGTATTGTATTGTATTATACCACAGTACTGCATGTTGTATTGTGTTGTATTGTATTATACCACATTACTGCATATTGTATTGTATTATACCATGGTACCGTCTATTGTAGTGTATTGTATTATACCACGGTACTGCATATTGTATTGTATTATACCACAGTACTGCATATTGTATTGTATTGTATTATACCACGGTACTGCATATTGTATTGTATTATACCACATTAGCGCATATTGTATTGTATTGTATTATACCACGGTACTGCATATTGTATTGTATTATACCACAGTACTGCATATTGTATTGTATTGTATTATACCACGGTACTGCATATTGTATTGTATTATACCACATTAGCGCATATTGTATTGTATTGTATTATACCACGGTACTGCATATTGTATTGTATTATACCACAGTACTGCATATTGTATTGTATTGTATTATACCACGGTACTGCATATTGTATTGTATTATACCACATTAGCGCATATTGTATTGTATTGTATTATACCACAGTACCGCCTATTGTATTGTATTATACCATCGTACCGCCTATTGTATTGTATTGTATTATACCACGGTACTGCCTATTGTATTGTATCATATTATGCCGCGTACAGACGATGGGATTTTCCGACAACAAAAACCGTGGATTTTTTTTCCGACTGATGTTGGCTCAAACTTGTCCTGCATACACACGGTCGCACAAATGTTGTCGGAAATTCCGTCAAGAACGCGCTGACGTACAACACATACGACGAGCTGAGAAAAATTAAGTTCAATAGCCAGTGCGGCTCTTCTGCTTGATTCAGAGCATGCGTGGAATTTTGTGTGTCGGAATTTGTGTACACGCGCTTGGAATTTACGACAACGGATTTTGTTGTCGGAAAATTGGAGATCCAGCTCTCAAATTTTTGTTGTCGGAAGTTCCGACAGCAAATGTCTGATGGAGTCTATACATGGTCGGAAATTCCCGACAACAAGCTCACATCGAACATTTGTTGTCGGAAATTTCCGACCGTGTGTACGGGGTATTAGGCTCAATTTACATCTATGCATGTTGCTTTTGAGCGTTTCTGCAATGCTTTTTGCTGTGCTTTCTGCGTGCAAATGCGTTTTTGATGTGTTTTGCATTTTTCATGCTTTTTTTCTTTTTATATGGCCAATTTGTTATTGGGCAGATTAAATAATGCAAAAGGCATCAAAAACGCTCAAAAAATGCACCACATGGTTTTCTGCAGCATCTCCATTGAAGTCTATTGAACAAAAAAGCAAAAAAAAAAAAGTAAGAAAAAGTCCCTGACCCTTTCCAAAAACGCAGAGGCACAAAAATCCATTGATGTGAACGTGTTCTGTAGGAATCCATGTTAAAAAAACATGTCCTGCATTTCTGCAAAAAGAATGAAAAAACGCATTGGTGTAAACCGTGCCTTATACCATGGTACTGCCTATTGTTTTATACCAAATAACTGCATATTGTATTGTTTTATACTACAACATTGCATATTGTTTTTTTTTATTTGAATTATGTAATGGATGCTGTTAAAAAAAAATAAAAATAAATAAAAAAACCTTTAAATCCAGACATATAAAAATATAATAAATAAATATAAAAAAAAGACACCAATAACCTCTGAGCTGTAGCGATGACTATGAACTGTATGAAAGATGTGTCATATACACTATATTGTCAAAAGTATTGGGACACCTGCCTTTACACGCACATGATTTTTAATGGCATCCCAGTCTTAGTCCGTAGGGTTCAATATTGAGTTGGCCCACCCTTTGCAGCTATAACAGCTTCAACTCGTCTGGGAAGGCTGTCCACAAGGTTTAGGAGTGTGTCTATGGGAATGTTTGACCATTCTTCCAGAAGCACATTTGTGAGGTCAGTCTTCTGGATTAAAGGTCAAACATTCCCATAGACACACTCCTAAACCTTGCGGCTAATGTATTGGAAATTGGGAATTTGGAGGTTTGGAGGAGGCTGAGGGACTTTTTAAAGTTATGAATATATAGAATATACTTTTTTTCTTTTTAACCACTTTAAAATTAATTTTTTATGCAAGCAATGGAAGTAACTGAACTTGACCTCTCACAATTCCCTACACAGCAAAGCTCAGACTGGAAGAGGGAAAGGGTGACACTGGGAGGCAGTAAGTTGTACTGCAGAGCGCCTGTGCTAATAAGTGGTATGCCAATAGGTGGAAAAAGCAATAAAAGATAGATGAGCTCATCAGCCTGCTGCTTTTACTGTCACTGTCCATTCTCAAGCTGGGGAACAGACCTGTTAGTGTTTGTTAACTACAGCTATTTGTTCTCTGCCAGACAGGACTATGCTGTGCAACAGAGCTGTGTAAATCTCAGGGCTGGATAGACATCAATACAAAACTTTTGGCAGGTAAAACAGCTGCTTATATGCATTTAATTAGTGTATTTAGATGATTGCCTGGAGTTCAACTGGGAATTGCATTGCTATTTTTATTAGATGCAACATGCTAGGGCATATGAAGAATCACTGTGTCTTGGCATTTGCATCAACTCACTATCAACTTATTTTGTTATCGGCAACCCTGACTGACCTAAATCTCCGAACTGTAAGTAAGCAACAGTATGAGGTCTATTTATAAATGTTTTCACACAACTTTCACACAAAAAATACACTCAACAGGTTCCCGACCGGCGCACGCCGATGTACGTTGGCAGAATGGCACGGCTGGGCAAATGGGCGTACCTGTATGCCCCTTTAAGTTTGCTGCCGTGCCATCGCGTGTCGGGACCTCTGTGAGTCGGGTCGCGGGTCCTGCGGACTCGATCACTGCAGGGATACCCACGATCACCTCGCGGAGAGGAAGAACGGGGAGATGCTAATGTAAACAATTTTCCCCATTCTGCCTAGTGACAGTGTCACTGATCTCTGTGCGTCTCCCTGTGATTGGGAGCAGAGATCAGTGACGTGTCACACGTAGCCATGCCCCCTCCCCCACAGTTAGAAACACTCCCCCAGGGCACACTTAACCTCTACACTCTCACCTAGTGGTTAACCCCTTCACTGCCATTGTCATTTACACAGGAATCAGTGCATTTGTATAGCACTGATTGCTGCATAAATGACAATGGTCCCAAAAATGTGTCAAAAATGTCCGATGTGTCCGCCATAATGTCGCAGTCACAATAAAAATTGCTGATCGCTGTAAATCTGTACTAGTAAAAAAAAAATGATTAAAAAAAATGCCATAAAACTATCCCCTATTTTGTAAACGCTATAACTTTTGCGCAAACCAATCAATAGACGCTTATTGCGATTTTTTTTTACCAAAAATATATAGAAGAATACGTATCGGCCTAAACTGAGGAAAAAAAAAATTTTATACATTTTTGGGGGATATTTATTATAGCAAAATGTAAAAAAAAATTGTGTTTTTTTTCAAAATTGTCGCTCTTTTTTTGTTTATAGCGCAAAAAAAAAAAAACGCAGGGGTGATCAAATACCACCAAAAGAAATCTCTATTTGTGGGAAAAAAAGAACGTCAATTTCGTTTGGGAGCCACGTCGCACGACCGCGCAATAGTCAGTTAAAGCGACGCAGTGCCGAATCGCAAAAAAGGGCCTGGTCTTTGGCCAGCAAAATGGTCCGGGGCTTAAGTGGTTAAATGAATTTTAGTGCTCACAAACCTAATAGAATATTATTATTATTATTATTATTATTATACAGGATTTATATAGCGACAACAGTTTGCACTTTACAACATGAGGACAGACAGTACAGTTACAATACAATTCAATACATATTTGGTAAAATATAAAAGATGATGTTGCATCGAGTTACTAGATACCAAACATGTCACATTTAGATAGGCTTGTGGGGCCTACGTACACGTTGGCAGTCGTGTGTATGCGCAGGGGGTGGGTTGTTTTCTTATTATATTTAAAAATTTTGTATGTACTATATGTAAATGTACTTTTTGTTATCCTTTTTTGTCAGTTAACTTTATTGCTATCACAAAGGGGCAAATAAGCATCTTTTTCAGGTTCATAAATCACAAAGGAGATTTGTGGGAGGGTTTGGTAAGCACCACAAGCGACAGTGGGAGGAGAGCCTTCCGAGCGCTGTAAAAGTGATCGGGCGGCTGTAAAGCTGCTGGATCACTTTTACCTGACATCTGATTACCAGCTGCAGCTATAATCCCAGTATAACCACTTGCTCTTAGGACATGTTTCTACGTCTGTTGGACGGCAAGTGGTTAAAGTGGAACTTCTGCGAAAAGGGGAAGTTCCGCTTTTCCGCCTCCCCCTCCTTTACCACGTTTGGAAACTTTTTGTTTTAGAGAGTGGGTACCTAGTTTTGGCAGGTATTCGCTCAGACTTTACCTTGGATCGCCTAGGTGGAAGTTCCCCCCCACCTCCTCCCTTCTGGGACACATCACAGGCTCCAGGAGGCTGTGGCACCATTCACAAAGCGCAGCACGACTCACGCATGCACAGTAGGAAATCGGCTGTGAAGCTGCAAGGTGTCAAGGTTGGCTTCCCAAAGTAAAGGGGCCAGGGACCCAAAGACCGGCAAAGAACAGGCCCCGGTGAGGACAGCGCTGAATCCTTGTGTTGCCTTTAAAGCGGAGTTCCACCCAAAAGTAGAAACTCTGCTTGTTCGCACCCTTCCTCCCTCCATTGCCACATTGGACACCTTTCAGGGGGGAGTGGATACCTGTCAAAACCAGGTATCTGCTCCCAATTCCATGTAAGGAATCGTTGCAGCAATCTACAAAACTTTTGGCCCCTCCTACTTCTTCCCACCCCCAACGGGTCCCAGAAACCAGCGGGACCATTCAGAAAGCACAGCATGACTCATGCATGCGCAGTAGGAAATGGGCTGTGAAGCCGCAAGGCTTCACTTCCTGTTTCCCTTAGTAAGGATACCGGCGACTGCACCCCGGAGCTGATGGATGGGTCGGCTTCGGGTGCCAACATGGCGGGCTCCCTTGTCAGGTAAGTGTCCTTATAGTATTTGTAGCTGCTGACTTTAAATTCTTTTCACCCAGACTGAAACTCGAGCTTTAAGCCTAGTACACACGATCAGAATATTGTAAAAAAAATTCCGCTTTCGAAGTGACCGTACGATAATCTGATCGTTAGTACACAGCTTTCATCAGAAATTATCCGAAGGGACAAACACGAAAAATGTTTGTCGTACAATACCTGATTGTACAATCCCTACCGGGCCATAGTAAAATGACGTCCTCTACTTTGTGGGGGGATATCTGAATGATGCCTGTAGCTACAGGCATCATTCAGATATCATTCTTTCCAGCCATCGATTCTGTGCATGATAAGAACGATCATAGCGGCAGTTCCGCCGCTTGATTGTTCTTATAGGAGACGGGAGGGGATGTCCCCCCCTCCCGCCGCCATCCGGTGCTTCTCCAGGCTCTCCCGTGCCATCGGGGGTCCGGAGAAAGAATCGCCCGCCGCTGGATGACGAGCATAGAGATTTCCGGTGACCATATGGTCACCAGTCATCTCTATGACCGTCGGAGGCTCGGGCGCAACGTTATGACGTCACGCCCGAACCCCGCATTGTAAACAAAGCTGCGATCAGGGTGTCAGCATGAGATAGGAGAATTTTTTTTTACGATCTTATGCTTTACAGCCTGGAGGAGAGATGCAGGGTCTTATTGACCCTGCATCTCTCCATAAAGAGGACCTGTCACGATAGATTCCTATTATAAGGGATGTTTACATTAGTTTGAAAAATTATTGCGCAAATACCGTGCAAGATAAAAAGTTGCAATGACCGCCATTTTATTCCCTAGGGTGTCTGCTAAAAAAAACATATATATATAATGTTTGGGGGTTCTGAGTAATTTTCTAGCAATAAAATTATGATTTTTACATGTAGGAGAGAAGTGCCAGAATAGGCCCGGTATGGAAGTGGTTAATCAGTACAGTTTTCCTCCGAAAATACAATACAAATACAATACATAACTTCCAATATTTTTTTCTGTTGTGCGAGAATTTTCATTCTTTAGTAACCTATTAATTTTCAATCTGGAGTCCAGCATGCAAAATAAAATAAAAAATGGACGATCATTCGTCCGATAAACTCATTGGGGGTTATTTACTAAAGGCAAATCCACTTTGCACTACAAGTGCACTTAGAAGTGCAGTCGCTGTAAATCTGAGAGGTAGGTCTGAAATGAGGGGAAGCTCTGATTATTTTATCATCCAATCATGTGCAAGCTAAAATGCTGTTTTTTATTTTCCTTGCATGTCCCCCTCGGATCTACAGCGACTTTACTTCCAAGTGCACTTGTAGTGCAAAGTGGATTTGCCTTTCGTAAATAACCCCCTCATGCATACCTCCCAATATTTTGAGATGGGAATGAGGAACATCTACTAACACGTGTATGTAGACATAGGACACACACCCCTGTCACACCCCCTTAACCTCCCTGGCGGTATGATTCTGTCCGGAATTTAGTGCTGAAAGCGGTACAATTATTTTGCATGGAAATTTGGCGTTTTTATATTGTAGGTCTGAAATTCTTATGAATAACTCACTTAAATCTGTCCGAACCAGAGTCTAGTAGACATCCCGGGTATGATGAAGTTTGAAACACAAAATCATAAATTATAATATAATAAAAATATATATAAAAAATGATTCAATAATGTAATCAAATCAAAAACACTGAAATTTGCTCAGTTGCAGAATAGTCGCTGTCATTAAATTTATTGTTTGATGATAAATTGTGATTCTAAATTTTCTATCGGTGTTTTCTAGCAGGTCTAAAACCACTTTTGACATGAAGGGACACTTTTTGGTTGCTATGGACAATCTCCAGTTTCCAGGCAGAAAAAAAATATTTTTATTATATAAAATGACATGCAGGGCACTGGGCAGACCACTAGGGACAAAGGGGATGTGTATTTTTTGTATACAGTACTGTAATCTGTAAGATTACAGTACTGTATATGTGTTGTGTTTTTAAACTTTTTTGAATTTGGCGCCGATCTCCGCTCCCGTGCGTCGGAACGTCGCAGAGAACGGAGATCAGTGGCACTCGGCACTGTGTGAATCGAGCGAGCGGACGGCTCGCTCACACAGCGGGGAGACATCGCAGGATCCAGGGGACAAGGTAAGTAACTTCCCCCCTGTATCCTGCAACGCAAGCCCGAGTCTGGCTCGGGGTTACCGCTCCTGGCAGAAAAAACTGAACCCGAGCCAGACTCGGGATTACCGCCAAGGAGGTTAAAGGAGAATTAACCAAAAAAAATGGTTAATTAAATCCACAAGGAGTTTTTTTTACCACTACCATTCCTTTATATTGGCTTTTAAAATGTTCAAATGCAGCTATTTAGAAATTGGATGAAAGGTTTAGCACTGGGAAACACTTTTGAATGATAAAAAGTGCATTTTACAGTGGAACCTCTGATTGCGAGTAACACAGTTAACGAGCGCTTCGCAATACGAGCACTGTATTTTTAAAAATCTTAACACGGTTTGTGAGTGTTGTCTCGCAAAACAAGCACGATTCAGGCCAAAGTGGTGTGCAGCACTGGGTTTGGCCTGAGGTGGGGGGACGCTGGAGCCGAACATCGCCAATCAGCGCTGTTCGGAAATGCACGGAAAGGCCAGAGGACAGCTCTGCTGACCTAGGCAAATCTCGGGTACGAAGTCTTTCCGAGATTTGCCAAGGTCAGCCGAGGTGTCCTCGGGCCTTTTCGGACGTTTCCGAGGCTCTCCGGCGCCCCCACGTCTCTGGCTGCATGCGGTATTGCATGGCATTGAAGTCAATGAGGAACAAATTATTTTCGTTTCCATTGACTTCAATGTGGAAACTCGCTTTGATATGCAAGTAATTTGGATTACGAGCATTCTCCTGGAACGGATTATGCTTGTAATCCGAGGTTCCACTGTATATACAGATCAGAGCAAAATGAGGGACAAATGAGGAGGAAAGAGGGACAGAGGGACATTGCTCCAAATCAGGGACAGTCCCTCCAAATCAGACAGTTGGGAGCAGGGGTGGACTGACAACTCATGGGGCCCCCGGGCAATAGGAGATTATGGGGCCCCTGGGCAATAGGAGAAGATTATGGGGCCCCCGGGCAATAGGAGATTATGGGGCCCCCAGGCAATAGATTATGGGGCCACACAGTATACACACATACAGTATACACACACAGTATACACACACAGAATACACATACACACACTGAAAAGGTACTGGAGAAGCGGGGCAGCTATAATCTTGGGATTTTTTTTAAAAACACTGAATTTTACATACTGTCCCTGGTTTTATGGAGGCTGGCAACCCTGATGGGGCCCCTTAGTGGCATGGGGCCCTCGGGCAATGCCCGAGTGCCCGAATGCTCAGTCCGCCCCTGGTTGGGAGCTATGCCCACGTGTGTACCAGGCTTTAGTTCTACTTTACCGCATTCCAGGTGGTGTGAATAGACCCTCATTGAATGTAGCGGTTTAGAATTCCGCTTTAATGTTTTTAGAAAACACAGAATAATAAAAAGACAGCAGCAAAGATGTTTATGAGAAATCTCAGCAGAATAGAAAATGAGAACGTAGTGCTTTTCCCCAGCAGCCAATACTGCTGGGAATTTTCATCAAAGCCTGAATTTCTCAGTTCACAGAGAACGTCCAGAAAATGAAACAATCTCTTTATTTTTTTGCAAATTTGCAACCTACAATAGGGACAATTTTCAGGGGAAGAAAAAAAAAACCCATCAAGCGAATCCACAATCCTGTCAGGTAATTTCCAGGTAACGAGGGAATCCATGACACTGATGCAAGAGACGGTCTCGGAATTGGGCTGCTAATTAGGAAGCTGGACGGAAACGCGCGGTTATGAAATGCTGCTTCTCCTTATTATGAGCTCAGACCTAGGCGGATATTTGTATCCCTGGCGCATCTGTGCTGGTTAAACCTGAGGATTTACCGTTTGGAATCACATAGTAGAGCTAATCAAAGCACAGCATGGGGCCCATTGCTTTTATAAATGCCTGGTTTATGGTTCTATATATAGGAGGTTGTTTTTACCCGGCACCTGCCACAACGTTCCCACAAGCTGTTTTCTTTTTTTTTTTCTTTTTAATCAGCTCTATGCTTTATGTCGGTCCTATGGTGTATGTACATGTCATTATAGAACTTAATAGATTTCTCAGAAGAGTGATATGTAAATGATAACTGTACAGATCTAGTGACCGATATATTTTAGGAGTAATAAATTGGCATTACCAAGTTCTTGTAATAAGACATTAACCACTTAAGCACCGGACCATTTGGCTGGCCAAAGACCAGAGCACATTTTGCGATTCGGCACTGCGTCGCTTTAACTGACAATTGCGCGGTCGTGCGACGTGGCTCCCAAACAAAATTGACGTAATTTTTTTCCCCACAAATAGAGCTTTCTTTTTGTTGGTATTTGATCACCTCTGCGGTTTTTATTTTTTGCGCTATAAACAAAAAAATTGCGTAAATTTAGAAAAAAAAACACATTCTTTTTTACTTTTTGCTATAATAAATATCCCCCAAAAATATATTAAAAAAAAACATTTTTTTTTCCTCAGTTCAGGCCAATACGTATTCTTCTACATATTTTTGGTAAAATAAATCGCAATAGGCGTTTATTGATTGGTTTGCGCAAAAGTTATAGCGTCTACAAAATAGGGGTTAGTTTTATGGCATTTTTATTATTAATTTATTTTGTACTAGCAATGGCGGCGATCTGCAATTTTTATTGGGACTGCGATATTATGGCAGACACGTCGGACAATTTTGACAAATTTTTGGGACCATTGTCATTTTTACAGCGATCAGTGCTATAAAATTGCACTGATTACTGTAAAAATTACACTGGCAGTGAAAGGGTTAACCACTAGCTGGTTAGGAAGGGGTTAAGTGTGTCCTAGGGAGTGATTCTAACTGTTAGGGGGAGGGGCTGTGTGTGACACATCATTGATCATAGCTTCCAATCACAGGGAGCTATGATCAGTGACAGTGTCACTAGGCAGAGCAGGGAGATGCTTGTTTATATTAGCATCTCCCCGTTCTTCCACTCCGTAAAAACGATCGCGGGTATCCCCGGGGACATCGAGTCCACGGGACCCGCAATCATACTCACGGAGCTCACGGCAGGGTTGTGCGCGTGCCGCCAGCGGCGTACACGTGACCACGCGGCTGGAACTTCAAAGGGACATACCTGTACACCCATTTGCCCAGCCGTGCCATTCTGCCAATGTATATGCAGCAGTCGGCAAGTGGTTAAAGCCCACTTTTGGCGGTAAGGGTGCTGTATCCATAGCTCCCAACTTCCCTCATTTAGAGGAACTGTCCCTGATTTGGAGAAATTTCCCTCTGTCCCTCTTTCCCCCTCATTTGTCCCTCATTTTGGTCTGATCTTTATAGATGTATTTAAAATGCACTTTTTATCTATCAAAAAGTGTTTACCAACGCTAAACCTTTTATCCAATTTATAAATTGCTGCATTTGTAATTTTTAAAAGCCAATATAAAGAAATAGTAGTGGTAAAAAAAAAAGCCCTTGTGGTTCAATTAACTTTTTTGGGTTAATTCTCCTTTAAGGGGGGCATGGCAGGAGGCGTGTCCTATGCCTACATACGTTTGCTAGTAGGTGTCCCTCATTCCCATCTCAAAATGTTGGGAGGTATGCTGTATCCTCATCTAGTAAACCATTATCATCATAGCTGTTTGTTCTGTTTTTTTGTATTATTTACAGTGGCACTAAACTCTCTCAATCAGCATTAACTATTTTTTAATCCTTATGTTGCTAGCATTAGTAATTAGATAGGAAGATAAATAATATTTACTTGCTTTAAACTTTTTTATTTATTTATTCAGTTGCTTCCTGGTTTCATGCCTGTGCCAACATGATGTCATACATCCCAGGAGTCTTCATGGGCATTTTTTGCCTTTCATCTGGAAGAGAGGAGGAGGGGCTTTCTCTGCTGAGCCACACCCCCTGTCTGCATGCATGAGCTAAGGCATAGCTCCCAACTGTCCCTGATTTCGAGGGACTGTCCCTGATTTGGAGCTATGTCCCTCTGTCTCTCATTCCTCCTCATTTGTCCCTTATTTTGGTCTGATATACAGTATATAGATGTATATAAAATTCACTTTTTAGCTTTCAAAAAGGGTTTCCCAGTGCTAAACCTTTCATCCAATTTCTATATTGCTGCATTTGTAAATTCTAAAAGCCAATATAAAGGATTAGTAGTGGTAAAAAAAAAGCACTTGTGGGTAACCAATCTTTTATTTTTTGGAAAATTATCCTTTAAGGTGGCGTGAGAATGGGTGTTTTCTATGCCTGCATACTTTTGGTGATAGGTGTCCCTCATTCCCATCTCAAAAAGTTGGGAGGTATGGCTAAGGGCAGATGGATTCCAGGAACTGAATACTACATAAATCATCTGCTCTACTCAAGATGGCTGCAACTAAAAATGCCTGGGGGGGGGGGGTCAAAGTGATTTCTCATTTAAAAAGAAAGTAATAGATGGATCTGGGGGGGGGGGGTCAAAGTGATTTCTCATTTAAAAAAAAGTAATGGATGGATCTGGGGGGGGGGGGGGGTCAAAGTGATTTATCATTTAAAAAAATTAATGGATGGATCTGGGGGGGGGGGGGGGGGGGGGGGGTCGGGGGGTGGGTGGGGGGGGGGGGGGGGGGGGGGGGGGGTCAAAGTGATTTCTCATTAAAAAAAAAAAGTAATGGATGAATATGGGGGGGGGGGGGAGGGTTAAAGTGATTTCTCATTTAAAAATAAAAGTTATGGATGGATGGGTGAGTATGCTTTGGATTTTGACCACTTCAATACTGGTCACTTACATCCTCTTCCTGCCCAGACCATTTTTCAGCTTTCAGCACTGTGGCACATTGAATGACAATTGCGTGGTCATGCAACACTGTACCCAAATGGTAATTTTATTATTTCGTTCACACAAATAGAGCTTTCTTTTGGAAGTATTTAATCACCATTGAATTTTGTATTTGTTGCTAAATAAACGAAAAAAGACTGAACATTTTGAAAAAAAAAAGTTTATGTTTGTTTCTGTTTTGCAAATCAATAATCTTTCCTTATACATTTAGGCCAAATTGTATTCTGCTACATTTCTTTGGTGAAAATAACCCAAATCAATGTATATTATTTAGTCTGTAGGAAAGTTATAGCGTCCACAAACTACGGTATATATCAGAAAATCGATCAATCCTGATGTACTGATCTTATTTCTTGAGGCCCGAAAAAGACAGTACAAATATCCCCCAAATGACCCCTTTTTGGAAAGTATTTAGTAAGAGGCATGGCAAGTTTTTTGAAGTTCAAATTCTTTTTTCATCTTTTTGCAATTGCAGAAATTTTAAAAAAATTTATTTATTTACATACTGTCACCAGTGCAGTACAGCGTCATCATATACAATACAAAACCAAAGAGAATTCCCAGCTCAACTCACCAGCCAAACTGCTACCAACCAAATTATCCAGTCTAACATTATGCGTTTAAAACAGGGGTTTAGTTAGCATACATTTGCAAATACAGGCGTAAGCTGCAGAGCCAATCCAAGGCACCGCAATATTTCTGCAGTCCTCTGTATATTTATGAGAGCCTCCACAGTGGAAGCATGCGCATTCTAATGGATAGATAGAGGGCAGATGAGCCTGGAGGTAGCCTACCCCTCCTTAAAGGTACAGGGGCACACTGGACACCCAGCACATAGCACAATGTTAGCAAAGTTGTCCTCTCACCAATTTTACATCAGTAACAAACAACTGGCCACTGCCCCACCTATAACTGGCCTTTACAGCAAGGAGCACATGGAAGGGCAACACATGCAAAACAAAACCAAAGAGAATTCCCAGTTCAACTCGCCAGCCAGTATGCTACCAACCGAATTATCCTGTCTAATGCCGCGTACACACAATCGGACTTTCCGCCAACAAAACCGTGGATTATTGTTCGAAGGTTGTTGGCTCAAACTTGTCTTGCATACACATGGTCACACAAATGTTGGCCAACAACTACGAACGCGGGAACGCGGTGATGTACAAGACGTACGACGAGCCGAGAAAAAGGAAGTTCAATAGCCAGTGCGGCTCCTGGATTCCGAGCATGCGTGAAATTTTGTGCGACGGACTTGTGTACACACGATCGGACTTTGCTACAAACAAAGTTTTGTTGCCGGAAAATTTGAGAACCTGCTAGCAAACATTTGTTGGTGGAAAGTCCGACAGCAAATGTTCGATGAAGCATACACATGGTCGGACTTTTTCGACAACAAGCTCACATCCAACATTTCCCGTCGGAAAATCCGACCGCGTGTAAGCGGCATAACAGTTAAGCCTCGTATACACAATTGGATTTTCGGCAGTGAATTATGTGATGACAGACTATTTGCCTAAAATCCGACAGTTAGTACGCTCCATCAGACAATTGTTGGCCAACTTTCTGCCAACAAATGTTGGTTAGCAAGCTAGTAAATTTTCGGCGGACAGCGGTCTGTTGTCAGATTTTCCTATCGTGTGTACACAAGTCCGTCACACAAAAGTCCAAAGTACAAATAAGCATGCTCAGAATCAATGCTCACCAAACACAACATTAGCAGAAGATGCCCAAAGGGTGGCGCTCAAGAGGTGAAATTCCACATAGTACGTCACTACGTTTGGGTTTATTGGACGACAATTGTGTACCTGTTGTATGCAAGACAAGTTCATGGCACACGCCCTTTCCGCCAAAAGTCTGGCGCTTTGTCTGCCAACAATAAGATCGTGTGTACGAGGCTTTAGACAGGATAATAACTGTGCTTATGTCCTATGTCCATAGCCACAGCAGGAAATATACCCCCCTGTTTCTCAAGTGAATGGGGCTGTGCTGCAACTGCCCCACAACCAAACACAATGTGCACAGTTGTCTGGTATTTAAGAGGTTAAAACAAGCGGTGAGGAGGTAATACAACACCTCCTCACAGCCGATCAAATGCTCTTTGAAGAGCAACCTGGATCACTCTTCAGGTCAAAGCAGGTGTAAACAAGCCCTTACCCTTTCCAGAATTAAAAAAATGTTCTACTTTGAGGCTAAGGTTCACTAGGCGTTTCATCTACATTTTTGAAGCATCACGAACGCTTGCCAAAATCATGTGCATTGCAGTGGACAGTGTTTTTTTACATGGTCGCGTTTGCTTCGCTTCGCATTTCATCGCACCAAAATTGATCTGACATCTGTCATTTGGCTGGCTTTATGCATCTATCGTTGTCAATGTAAATGCATTTCAAACACGCCACAAACACCTTACAAATGGTCATATGGCATTTGCTGTGCATTTGAGATGCGTTTAGAAAGTGTTACTAGCAGTTATGACTGTATAAGAAACCATGCAATAGAAAACCAACACAGAGGAGGTGTCTGGAAATCTTTATGTAATGCGTCACTAACGCGTTAAAAACATGTCATTAACTCATCAAGAATGTATCTTAACGCAATGAATGTGTTAATGGGCATTCAAATTTTAAAGCACATCTAAATGAGACATACTTGTGAAACCGATCAATGAATGGAGGACTACAGATGAGCAAGACTGCGAGTTTCTCAGTCACACAGATCTATGAACGTTTCCCATAATCAGGGACACATGGTTCTTGACGGAGAACAACTGCAGTCATATTAACGCACTTGTACTCTATTGATTATTTCCTCCAACTCCGTAACAAAACAGACCTAGGGCTGGAGCAAGAGCCTGCGGGAGCTTGTGCATTTCATCTGCGATCCACTAATCATGGTTGTTGCAATGCTTTGCTGGCTCCAATGCAAAAATAAATAAATAAATAAATGCAAATTCTCTCTTTAAGTGATTTTTTATTTATTTTTTCCTACAAAAATTGGAATATGTCTTTAAGGGTTTAATGGGAGTTAAGCTAGCCTTTGCAGGAAAGAAAATCGCTCAATCGCTTAATCAACAATCAGTCAGTAGGGGGTCGGGGAGCACACAATGATTATTGCCAGCAGCTATAGTCGCTGGTGGCAATAGTCACATGAAAAATTAGACATGCTGGTTGTACCCAAGCTGATCGACCAATCAACTTGGGTACAATCAGCCCGTCCATAATGGTTTGAATCAGGCCCTGCTAATCCATCTATGACCAGCCCTAAATAGTTCCTGAGGGTTGCAGAAGCTCCTTTCAACACCCCCGAAGGAGCCACTTGGTGAATTTAGGTTCTCTGATCTCCTCCTCGACTCCAAGAATGACCTCAGCCTCTCTGGCACACCTGTTTAAATAAAATTACTGCAAACACATTTAAGGACACATGTGGAAAATACCATTATCCTGGCTGTGGATTATCACCAAAAACAGACACACACCTGGTAGCGATAAACAAGTTGAATATATTATCACGGTTTAAAGCATATGGAAACTTTCAGCACTGTTAAATCTTGCTGCAGAGAATCAATGCAATAGAAATGACAACCTTCAATATTTAGCAACTGTAAGTATAGAAAAGACAGTAATCTATATGCCCATAACACAGGCGTTTAGAGGGAAGAGAGAAGGTTTGTCAACTTCTTAGCTCCTTCTGGGCCCTGAACACCACTGAGAGATCAACAACAAAAAAAATGGGTTAAACAGGTGCAGTAAACACAGTTCTGTGGCGTTACAGGTTCGGGGGTGAAGAGTACTAGTGTCTTCTGCTAGCAATGGTGGGGCCCTTCTTTTAGGAGTAGGTTTAAACAAGCTCGCGTGGAGCAGTAATCACCTAGAATGTTTCATCAGGTAGAAATTTAAAAGGGCAAACTTCTAAAGATGGCAGCTCCAAACAAGCATCCCTTGACACTAGAAAGGGAAATTGGTGTCTGCATGCAGTGTCAATACTGTGTCAAGAAGGATGTTGGGTTTGTACCCGTACACCAATCAATGTGCAATGATGCAATGGTAATCCCAGATGCTGGTTCAGGCTCTTGTTGCTCCTAGCGATGTAGTAAGGCACCGGATCACCTCCCGACGGCTGATCAAGATGACTGGTAATGAAATTGACAAGTTTACCAGACAGCCAGTAGCAGAACTTTCACGGTATAGAATATAGAACCTCATCACTTCCCGTTTCTTAAAACCCACAGTAATGGCAGATTTTGACAGTCAGGTAAAGGAACATTTGGGTGTTTTCACAGCACAACGGCTAACAGGGATGAAGTTTTTGCCACCTTGGAGGCGGACATTTTGTTGGTTAGTGTTGGAGCGGAGTAACAATCTCAGCTCATAATACAGTGCACCGGATTGCATTCGGTTGCCACTCTTGTGTCAAAACACATATTTCTCATCATGTGAAAATACAGTGAAATTAGGTGTCAGCATACCGAGACATTTTTGGACAATTTCATGCTCCCAACTTTGTGGGAACAGTTTGGGGATGGCCCCTTCCTGTCCCAACATGACTGCACACCAGTGCACAAAGCAAGGTCCATAAAGACATGAATGAGCGAGTTTGGGGTGGAGGAACTTGACTGGCCTGCTCCAGATATCAACCCAATAGAACATCTATGTAATGAATTAGAGCGGAGACTGTGAGCCAGGCCTTCTCTTCCAACATCAGTGCCTGACCTCACAAATGCGCTTCTGGAACAATGGTCAAACTTTCCCATAGACACACTCCTAAATCTTGTGGACAGCCTTCCCAGAAGAGTTAAAAAAATGTTATGGCTGCAAAGAGTAGGCCAACTCAGTATTGAACTCTAGGGACTAAGACTGGGATGCCATTAAAGTTAATGTGCCTTGAAAAAGTATTCACACCCCTTGAGATTTTACACATTTTGTCATGTTACAACCAAAAATGTAAATGTATTTTATTAGGATTTTATGTGATAGACCAACACAAAGTGGCACATAATTGTGAAGTGGAAGAAAAATGATAAATGGGTTTCAATTTTTTTTACAATTAAATATCTGAAAAGTGTGGTGTGCATTTGTATTCAGCCCCCCTGAGTCAATACCTTTTGCTGCAATTATAGCTGCAAGTCTTTTTGGGTATGTCTCTGTGACATACTCAACCGGGACAGAGGCTTTTGGAGGGGACTGCAGGCTAGCCTCTTGCCTACTGACTATGGGCCCTGGCATTTAAGGTAACACTACTCTTTGTGAGGTATGCCCGGGGTCCCTGTATAGGCCTAGCTGCCTCATTGCCAACAGTGACTGCTTCACACTGTGAGACTCAAAACAGATGGTGATGTCATCAACTCAAGCCACCTGTCTGGGGTTGCCTGCTATAATGTGTTTATTGTAAGTAGGTCTAGTGTGCCTCCTAAGGGTCTTTCACCCATTGTTAATTGTGCTAATTAACACACCTAACTACTGTGGGGATGTGTTTATACTTGTAATAATGTGTATTGTACTTTGTGAGCTCGATGCCAGCAAGTCTTACCTGGAATGAGACCTTTGAGTGTCCAGGTGGGTAATTGTTTAATTAACTTACTGTTTACAGCATTAATTATATTTCTGTATACAGTTGCGTTTACATATGATAATGTGATCAGCCTCACCTGAGTGTGTAGTATGTAAAAAGTCTGTATTCTTGTTCAATAAAGAGTTCCAGTTTTTCAATTAAACTAGTCCTGTCTAGTTCTTGGTTGCAATATGCTCCATAATAGCTGATATCTATTTTCAGATTGGAGGAAGCGATATACTGATGGAAGCACTCAAGCATAGTGTGCAACAGTTCAATCAAAGTCTCTACCAGCTTTTCACATCTAGAGAGTGACATTTTTGCCCATTCTTCTTTGCAAAATAGCTCAAGCTCTGTCAGATTGGATGGAGAGCATCTGTGAATAGCAATTTTCAAGTCTTGGCACAGATTCTTAATTGGATTTAGGTCTGGACTTTAACTGGACCATTCTAACACATGAATATGCTTTGATCTAAACCATTCCATTGTAGCTCTGGCTGTATGTTTAGGGTCGTTGTCCTGCTGGAAGGTAAACCTCCACCACAGTCTCAAGTCTTTTGCAGACTCTTACAGGTTTTCTTCTGCGATTGCCCTGTATTTGGCTCCAACCATCTTCCCATCAACTCTGACCAGTTTCCGGCCAGCTGTCAATTGACGGCCAGGCAGCATGGCTCTCATTCTGGGAGGGCGTCATATGACGCCCTTGCCTTCTCAGCCCACCAGGGGGCACGCGCGCGCCGCCGTGTCACTGGGCATGATGCGCGTGCCCGGCGGCCGCGATGTCCACCAGGCACCCGCGATTGCCCGATAACACAGCAGGACCGTGGATCTGTGTGTGTAAACACACAGATCCACGGTCCTGTCAGAGGAGAGGAGACCAATGGTGTGTTCCTTGTACAAAGGAACACCGATCGGTCTCCTCCCCTTGTGATTTCCCTCCCCCTACAGTTAGAATCACTCCCCTAGGAACATATTAACCCCTCGATCACCCCCTAGTGTTAACCCCTTCCCTGCCAGTCACATTTATACAGTAATTAATGCAATTTTATAACACAGATCGCTGTATAAATGTGAATGGTCCCAAAAATGTGTCAAAAGTGTCCGATATGTCCGCCGCAATATCGCAGTCATGATAAAAATCGCAGATTACTAGATTAGAATCGCACTGCCATTACTAGTAAAAAAAATGTGTCCTCCACATGGCTTCTCGCAAACTGCAAACGGGACTTCTTATGGCTTTCTTTCAACAATGTCTTTCTTCTTGCCACTCTTCCTTAACCGATAGCCGCCCGCCGGCTGTCAATTGGCAGCCAGGCCGCACGGCTCTCGTTCTGGGAGGGCGTCATATTACGCCCTCGCCCTCTCGGCCCACCAGGGGGCGCGCACGCCGCGTCACTTGGCACCCGATGCGCGTGCCCGGCGACCACGGTGTCCGCCAGGCACGGAACAGTGCTCCGTGAGATGTTCAAAGCTGGGGATATTGTTTTTATAACCTGGCTCTGCTTTAAACTTCTCCACAACTTTATCCCTGACCTGTCTGGTATGTTCCTTGGCCTTCATGATGCTGTTTGTTCACTAAGGTTCTCTAAC
Organism: Lithobates sylvaticus; assembly: GCA_028564925.1. Classification (NCBI taxonomy): domain Eukaryota; kingdom Metazoa; phylum Chordata; class Amphibia; order Anura; family Ranidae; genus Lithobates; species Lithobates sylvaticus. The sequence continues at coordinate 42,645,696 of CM053032.1, read as the reverse complement.
AAACCTCCGAGGGCTTTGCAGAACAGCTGTATTTATACTGAGATTAAATTGCACACAGGTGGACTCTATTTGAAGGCAATAGATTTTAGTTAGGGGTATCAGAGTAAAGGGGGCTGAGTACAAATGCACGGCACACTTTTAAGATATTTATTTGTAAAAAAAAAATTAAAATCATTTATAATTTTCCTTCCACTTCGCAATTATGTGCCACTTTGTGTTGGTCTATCACATAAAATACCAATAAAATACACTTACATTTTTGCTTGTAACATGACAAAATGTGGAAAACTTCCAGGGGTATGAATACATTTTCAAGGTACTGTGTATATATATATATATATATATATATATATATATATATATATATACTTATATTGTTGCAGAAACGTTTTAGTGCTTGTTTAATGTGTGGCCATATGTGTTGACACAGTACATCTTCAAAATTGTTTACAAGACACACCATGCATTTTCTCTGAGCACAAAAAAAGAGGAGATTATGTTTACCCCATGTCCGGTCCTGTAATTAGATTGGATGAGTCTTTTTTCCTGTGTTAGGTTGTCTTCCAAGAGGTAATTATATAAGCTTTAGGTTTCTTTGTGGCTTTTATTTGCTGAAGTCACATGACAAGTTCCACCTTCCAAGCTGTTGCTGGACAAGCAAGTATGTACAACCTGACAACTTGTTCACAGCTGCGATTATCTCTCCTGCTGCCAAATGATCTATTAAAGTATTATCTCAGAATGTAGGGGAAAAAAAGCTGCAACAGAAAAGAACTCTGTCTAACAACCAGCAAAAAAAATTCTGCAGGTGTGCTCTCAATGTCTTCTGATCACACTTTGGGACAAACTGTAGATTGATTGAAGGAACATGAAAAGCTCTTTATCTTGAGCTTGACAATGCATTCTTTCAGCTGTAACTGTACTATACATCTATCGCCTTTTTGACGTTCTCCCAAAGTCTAAATTAGGCTTCTCTTGACATGGAAATGTGACCAAAGCCATTGAGTGCAATGGGAGGTGTTTTGATGTGAGTGGTCAGACCTAGACATGAGTGTTTCTTGGAATTATAATGTTAACTTTTTACTGTCTCCTCTCTTTTTGGTCTAAGGAGAAAAGTTGGTCAAACTTAGGCAGATGATTTCCTTTACTGAAGTAGTTTTGTGTGTTACACTCACAGAAATTAGATTTATGCAGGATATCTAAAGTTAAGCCAGCCATAGATGGATTGAATCTTGGCCAGTTCAGCAGGGACCGCCCGAGATTCGATCCATCTATGGCCAGGCTGATTGTACTACAGTCGATCCATCGATGGACTGCAATACAACCAGCCTGTCAATTTTTTTTTTCATGCGATTTTTTCATGCGATTACTGCCGATGGCTATAGTAGTGTGCAGTGATCATTGTGTTCTGCCGGTGTGTTGATGGGGTAGTCATCTGATTTTATACTCACAGAATAAAAGTATGGGAATATAAAATATTTCCTGTAATGCGGGAATGTTCTGGATGGGGCTGGGTGGTTGGGTATCTTGGGAGATGGAGGTTCTGAAAGGGGTTAAAGGGACTTTGCAGCAGACTTGGTGGCCTTGTAGAGAATGACGTTTTTAGAGTCAGCTGGGGCAACTGTGGGGCCAGGGTCTCTGAAAGGGGTTGGGGGATCTCTTCAGGAAGCTTTACAGTGGAATTGTGGGCGGCTGGAGGGCACTGTGATGGTTGGGGTGCACTGTGTAACACTGTTGGAGGTGGGGGGGCACTATGGAAGGCTGGAGGCTCTACAGAAAGCTAGGGATCCCTACTTTCAGAGCGCCTAGAAACACTGTGGGATGTTCGGTGGCACTGTGGAAGGTTAAGTGATCTCCAGCTGGCTGGAGGCCTGGAAGGAGGGAGGCTGCAGCCTGGAAGTGAGCCAAGGCCTGGTAATTGATAATCACTGGAGTAAGGAATGGTTACAATTCCTGGCAGCTGGAAATGCATTTTAAGGCACCCCTCCTACCCTTTACAAATCACGAATGCTATCTAATGCCACGTACACACGACCAAACTTTTTGACAGCAAAGTTCCGACGAAACGAATCCATCAGACAATTCGACCGTGTGTTCGCTTCATCGGACCTTTGCTGTCCAAAAATCCAACAGACTTTAGAAATAGAACATGTTTTAAATTTTCCCGCCGGAACTCCGCCGGACCCAGTTCCTATCGGGAAACCCATTCGTCTGTATGCTGGTCCGACAGAGCAAATACGACGCAAGGGGAGCTACAGCACCTGCCCGTGAGAATGATAGGATCGCGCTGGTTTTTCGGCTGCAGGGTACTGTACATCTTGCGCTCGCTGCAATAGGAAAAACACATTTTCCTATTACAGCGAGCGAGAGAGAAGCAACAATGTTCCTTAGGTCTGGTATGGATTTTAAGGGGTACCCCTATGCCGAACAAACGGCGTGGGGGTCCCCCCAAAGTCCATACCAGACCCTTATCCAAGCACGCAGCCCGGCCGGTCAGTAAAGGGGGTGGGGACGAGTGAGCGCCCCCTCCTGAACCGTACCAGGACGCATGCCCTCAACACCCTCAACACCCCAAAGCACCTTGTTCCCATGTTGATGAGGACAAGGGCCTCTTCCATACAACCCTGGCCATTGGTTGTCTGGGTCTGCGGGCGGGGGGGCTCTCTTCCGACTTCTCCGCGCTTTCCGGTTCTTCTCCCGCTCTCTGGCCTCTTCTCCCGGTCTCCGGTTCTTCTCTCCGCTCTCCGGTATCTTCTCCCGGTCTCCGGTTCTTCTCCGCGCCCTCCGGTATATTCTGCTGGACTCCTCCTCTATCTTCTTCCAGCTCTTTTACTAGCGTTAGCCCGGCTCCTCCTTCGTCGTCTTCTTCTTCCCTTGTCTGTTCTTCCGATGTTGACACAACGCTCTCTCCCGCTGTAATGCTGTGTACGTGGCATTAGAGTATTTAGTGAACGTATTCACTTACATTTATCAAAGTGCATTACAATTTCGTCTGTTGCCACATTCGCACACAATATCTTCTGCCTATGTCCTGTTCTTGTGCCACCATGTTTGAGGGTTGCCAAACATTACTTTTGATCATTTGAATATAAATGTTTTTAAAACAAGGAAGGAATAATAATGTAAAGTTTTCATAAGTCCTTAGAAGGTAGTAAAAATGTAGGTCATTTTGGTGCTTCCTCATACCTAACATAGCAGTTCACACATAGCAGTGGACAGCAGAACAAAAGTCACATAAATTACTGTATTTCTACACAGGAGTGTTTCTTGGTACATTGCTGTAATTGTCATTAATACCTTGTGCTATCATGTTTTCTTTTTTTGTTGGACATTTGTTAATCCTTGTTTTTTGTTGCCAGTTAATAAAAAGAGTGTTAGAACTACCATGTATAGAATGTTGTTTGTTGTGAATACTGTGAACTAAAATAAGCTGTAAGGACATTCAAGATGAATTGCACATTAAGGACTCATTTATTATTGTTATCTGCAGAATTGTCCCTGAACTAGTCAGATGTGCCCAATGTTATCCCATTACGCGGTCAGCATGGGTATTTCTCAAGCCATTTTTTAGCATTGATAAAGCCACCTCGATGTAAGGCACCTTGTCCCCATGCTGAAAGCACAAGGGCCCCATCCACACTTCCTGTCCCCCAAAAGGTACGAAGGGTCAGAATCTGGATGCCCCCTTTAAGATAAATGGCCCTCCATTTATCCAACTCCCCACTATGTGAATGAATATTCCTTGTTGTTCGTTCACTAAAAAGGTGAAAAGAAAATGAAGCACCTACATGGTGAAATAAGTCATTTATTGAAAAAAAAAAACTATACCCCAGTGTAAATCTAATGTCAATTACATCAGCTAGATTTAGTTCCACTTCACCTTCCGCAAAAGGGATGTGGGGACAGAATCTGGAAGTCCCCTTAAAAACGGTGAAATAATAATAGTAAGTCCTTTATTGAAAAAATAAACGTCCTACAGTGTAAACCCAATGTTTAATTATGTCATCTACAGATTTTGCTCAACTTCACCTGCCGCTATTCATGTTGCCAATTACAGATCTGCACCCAGGTTCTGTATGTAAAATTAATCACTGGGGATCCTCAGTGACATCATTGACCAAATATGCTTAGTCATATTTGGTCATTGATGTCACACAGATTCCCCAGCTGCTATGGGGATCTGACATTTATCAGCAGTGACAATACCCCTTGTTTGTTTGCAAACAAAATCTGGCAAAAGATCTGTCAATTAGTGGTGGTTGTTACTGCCACCAAATGACAGATCCCTGGCTGCTGTTAGTAAACAAACAATGTCACTTTTAAAGTACTTCATCATACTGCAGCCACAGCTTCACATGTAGGTTTAAAATTTCATCAAAGCATTTTATCTAAAAGAATTTGTGTCATTTTAATGTTGCCCTTTAGGGCAAAAAACTGTCTCCCTGCTGAATGGTATGTTTTGATTTTCTTTTGCATTAAAAAAAAAAAAATAAAAAGATAGAGCTCCCGCCACCATTACTAGTAAAAAAAAAAAAAAAAAATGACATAAAACTATTTCCTATTTTGTAGACGCTATAACTTTTGCGAAACCAATCAATATACGCTTATTGCGATTCTTTTTACCAAAAATATGTACAAGAATACATATCGGCCTAAACTGAGGAAAAAAATCGTTTTTTTATATATTTTTCGGGGATATTTATTATAGCAAAAAGTAAAAAATATTGTGTTTTTTTTTTCAAAAACTGTCGCTCTTTTTTTTGTTTATAGCGCAAAAAATAGAAACCGCAGAGGCGATCAAATACCACCAAAAGAAAGCTCTATCTGTGGGAAAAAAAGGATGTCAATTTTGTTTGGGTGCAACGTTGCATGACCATGCAACTGTCAGTTAAATGGGCGCTATGTTTAGTATTTGTGATTTGCGAACTTCCCACTGAGTTTGTCGAACATCAGGTAAATTGAACTTTGCCCGGTATTCACATCGCTACATGGAAGCAGTTGAAATTTCAAGGTAAAACGATACGAGATCCATTTTTTCACGGTGCACTAGCAATGAATCTGTGTCAAGCCCCGCATAAATTGAGCCAGATTATGTGTATAAAAATGTCATTCAGAGACAGTAATGATAAGGCATAATGCATCCTCACACAAGTCTATTTTATTAAATCTCAGACTCTCTGGGTGACTAATCTCCCAGCTTGGCGGGTAGGCTGGAGCTGTGTGCGGTGCTGCATTCCAGTCCTGGAAACCTGTGTGGTCATGTGGAGGCACCTTTGGGGAGAAGCCTCATACAGGTGTCAGCGCCACTGCTGCTAAAATTAACTTCTTTCACCTTGGCAAAAAGATGTGGTCTATTTAGGCTTTTTTCTTAGTGCTAACAAGTAACAAATAAAAGAAGGGATAAAAATACATACATAGTTCTTTTGTTCCAAAGATGGTCATATCTTAATAAGGTGAAGTCTTCCATTGTACATTAAATATGCCCTATCCTCATAGTGATCCCCTCAAGCACCTGAGAAACCTAAGTAAATTACCACTTTCAGACCGGACCATTTTGCTGGCTTAAGACCAGACCACTTTTTGCGATCCGGCACTGCGTTGCTTTAACTGACAATTGCGCGGTCGTGCGACGTGGCTCCCAAACACAATTGGCGTCCTTTTTTCCCCACAAATAGAGCTTTCTATTGGGGGTATTTGATCGCCCCTGCGGTTTTTATTTTTTGCGCTATAAACAAAAAAAGAGCGCCAATTTTGAAAAAAACACATTATTTTTAACTTTTTGCTATAATAAAAATCCCCCAAAAATATATTAAAAAAAATATTTTTCCTCAGTTTAGGCCGATACGTATTCTTCTACATATTTTTGGTAAAAAAAAAAACGCAATAAGCGATTATTGATTGGTTTGAGCAGAAGTTATAGCGTTTACAAAATAGGGGATAGTTTTATAGCATTGTTATTAATCATTTTTTTTTTTACTATTAATGGCGGTGATCAACGATTTTTATTGTGACTGCGACATTATGGCGGACACATCGGACATTTTTGACACATTTTTGGGACTATTGTCATTTATACAGCAATCAGTGCTATTTAAATGCACTGATTCTTGTGTAAATGACACTGGCAGTGAAGGGGTTAACCACTAGGTGGTAGTGTAGGGGTTAAGTGTTCCTAGAGGCGTGTTTCTAACTGTGGGGGGGGCGTGGCTGTGAGCTAGTGAATGCTGATCTCTGCTCCAATCACAGGGAGCAGAGATCGGCATCACTAGTTGCTAGGCAGAACGGGGAGATGCTGTTAATTTCCACATCTCCCCGTTCAGCCTTCCCGTGAGACGATCGCGAGTATCCCTCACGGGGGTCCCGAACGGCGTGCGCTCGATGGCACGGCGGCATCTTAAAGGGGACGTACCTGTATGCCCTTATGCCTGTCCGTGCCATTCTGTCGACGTACATTGTCGTGCGCCGGTCGGGAAGCGGTTAAGAATGACAGTTGTGTATTGCTTAATTTGTAATGTATTGTAAAGTATTAGTATACATGTAGATCCTTATTTAGATATTTTGTAATAAAGCGTTTTGGTTTTTGTAGAGAACAGTATGTCACATAAAAGTACATTACCTAGGATCGGAATGGATCCATAGATTGTTTTGCAGCCAAATTAGGATAACATCTACTTTATGTTTGTTTCATGTTCTTGTTGGTTGGTGTGGCGGCAATAACACACACTCGGCCCAGATGCAATTGAAAGAACTTGTATTGAAGTCAGAGTAAAACAGTTCACAACAAGCCTGGCGGAAGGCAGCCCAACTGGGATTGTAGCAGAGCAGGTCCCTGAACTATAGGCGGAATGGGGACTAGTAGGACCGTGCCCAAGCAGGGAGGTTTCCAGGGAGAGTGGTAAATCCCTACGCTGTCCCTACTCCTCTGGAACCTTTACCTGCTGCTATTACTGTTCCTGACAGACAGGTGACCTGTACCTACACTACCCACACGCTAGAATGTGTGCTAAACCCAGGAGCCAGGGTCTTAAATAAACTTTTCCACACCTAAGATGGCCACCAGAGTCACATGGGCAGCCAGCATCCAACCAGATCGCTGCCCCAGTGACCCAGGAAACCATAGAGGAACCATGTTCCTCTTGACTTTCTTTTTATCTGCAATGCCACTGAGGTTGAGTGCCACCTGCAGTGGAGAAAGTGTACTGCGTACATTCTTATTAACCGCTTGCCAACCAGCCGCCGCAGTTGTATTGCGGCAGCGCGAACCGCCGTTATGTTACGTCACTCCCTCTGGTGGCCACTAGGGGCGAGTGCCTGCAGCTCGCTCCCAGAACCGATGCGAGTGCCCGCCGGTCTCGATGACCGCCAGGCTCCCGCGATCGCTCGTAACACAGCGAGAACCAGGATCTCTGTGTGTAAACACAGAGATCCCGGTTCTCTGTGGGAAGAAGTGACAGATCGTCTGTTCATACAAATGACCCTCCCCCCCATCAGTTAGAACACACACTAGATAATACAATTAACCCCTTGATCGCCCCCTAGTGTTAACCCCTACACTGCCAATGAATTTTTTACAGTAATAAATGCATTTTTATAGCACTGATTGCTGTATTAATGCCAACGGTCCCAAAAATTTGTCAAAATTGTCCAATGTGTCTGCCATAATGTCGCAGTCACGATAAAAATCGCAAATCGCCGACATTACTAGTAAAGAAAAAAAATGCCATAAAACTATCCCCTATTTTGTAGACGCTATAACTTTTGCGCAAACCAATCAATATATGCTTATTGTGATTTTTTTACCAAAAATATGTTTATCGGCCTAAACTGAGGAAAAAAATATGTACAAGAATACATATCGGCCTAAACTGAGGAAAAAAATAGTGTTTTTATATATTTTTTGGGGGATATTTATCATAGCAAAAAGTAAAAAATATTGTTTTTTTTTCCAAATTGTCGCTCCTTTTTGTTTATAGCGCAAATAATAGAAACCGCAGAGGTGATCAAATGCCACCAAAAGAAAGCTCGATTTGTGGGAAAAAAAGGATGTCAATTTTGTTTGGGTGCAACGTCGCACGACCGCGCAATTCTCAGTTAAAGCGACGCAGTGCTGAATCGTAAAAAGTGCTCTGGTCAGAAAGGGGGTAAAATCTTATGGGGCTGAAGCAGGTAAAAAAAAAAAAAGAAAAGAAGAATAGGATGATTGAAGCTATTTTGTCTGCATTAGCAACTGCAGATGGGGGCAATTACCTGAGTGAGATTTCCCCTGTGTGTATAAAAATGATCCCCGTAATCTTTTTAAAATGAAGGATTTTCTATTTTAATGATCCTTTAAAAGCGCAGGGCTGTGAAAAGTTTCCATAAGATACACACCTGTAGTCAGTCTTCATTCCTAAGTGATTACATACATTATATTCCACTCTCGTAAAGGGGGATACCCTGCTTCAGAAATCCTTTGTACTTAACAGTATGTCCTTTTCTCCCTCATATTTGCCTTTACATTTGTTTACACAGCAACTCTTAGCAACTTCCTGCCCTTTGACCTTTAGCATTCCTTCGCCTATTAGAAATTTCCCTTGTTCATCATACTTTGTGGAACTTAAATTGTTCAAGGAAGATAAGGGGGGAAAATTGTCTGCACATGGAATTTATTTCCCCTACTCTCTTGCTGAGAGGCTGACGGGCATATCATATATTATATGGGTAAAAATGTATACATTCTTCGGAGGAGGAAAGAGGAGACACAAGGCGGACAGGGAGACTCTGCAGGAATCAGACCGGCTTTACACACAAAAGACAATGTAGAGACTGAAAAGGGGCTTTCATTAAACAGCTTGTGCTGCATTATTGGAATTGTTACACATTCCTTTTTTTTTTTTTTAATAGAGTGGAGAGCAATTAGAATTGTCATTTTTTATTGCTGTCTGAGCCCCCCGTTAAGGAGATTCACCCTCTCTAATTGTCCTGTTTATCATTAGCGTTGAAAGTGAGAGCAAAAGAAACTCCCGGGTTTTGGGTTGTCCCCAGAAAAGTAATAGAGGGAAAATCTTCCAATGAGGACACTAGTTCTGGTGACCTGGGGGTCCCCATGGAATTCCCTTCATTTTCAGGGTCTTGCTCTCACTTCCTGTTTGGGTATGGGGCAGGAAGTGAAGGGAAATCTCCGCAATGGGACACAGATGGTAAAAAGAAATTGGACAGGGGTTATAACCCTCCCTTATGCCGCGTACACACGACGGGACTTTGTCCACCGGACCTAGTCCAGCGGACAATCCGCCAGACTTTCCAGCTGGGCTTCGGCGGACTTGAAAGCGAACGGACTTGACCACACACGACCACGCTAAAAGTCCGGCGGTTCACGCGATGACGTACAGCACGTACGACGGGACTAGAAAACGAAAAATACTAGAAAAATACTTGCTACTGAGCATGCGTCCTTTTTGGTCCGCCGGACCATACTACAGACGACCGTATTGTCCGCCGGACTGCCAAGTCCAGCGGATAATTTTAAAACAAAACTTAAAACCTAGTCCGCCGGACTTTTGGGAAAAAAAGTCAGTCGAAGGCCCACACACGAGGGGATTGTCTGGTGGACTCGAGTCCAGCGGATAATCCCGCGGGATAGTCCCTTCGTGTGTACGCGGCATTACTCTATCCAAAGTGAAAAAATACGTTTTGCCTCTAGTTCTACTTTAAATAGCAAGACATGATTTTCTAAAAAATGTTCTGTACTTCAACTAACAGCCTAAATGTAATACGGTACCACTGATCATTTAAAAGGTTTCGCTAATAGGCTAATTTCCTTTTATTTCTTTCCTTCCCTGTGGTGACTGCATACATTTTTTTTTTTTTTCTTTTTTTTCGTTCTTTTGTTCTTTCTTTCTTTCTTTCTTTCTTTTGTTCTTTCTTTCTTTCTTTCTTTTGTTCTTTTGTTCTTTCATTCTTTTGTTCTTTCTTTCTTTCTTTCTTTTGTTCTTTTGTTCTTTCTTTTTTTTGTTCTTTTGTTCTTTCTTTCTTTCTTTCTTTCTTTCTTTCTTTCATTCTTTCTTTCTTTCTTCCTTTCTTTCTTTCCCTGTGGTTACTGCATTTGTTTTCTTTTTAAGGCTCTGTTTTCACCTGGTGATCAGGCCCCCATTCTGAATGAATGAGCACTGTTGAGCAGTGTTTGATGGACTAGCAGATTTAAAGAGGAGTTCCAGCCTCTAAAAAAAAAAGGCAGCGTGGGGGAAAGAGGTGGGGCCGATGATGACATACCTCACCGCAGCGAAGTAGAACAGAAGTCCTGGAGGAAAACCCCCCCAAAAAACGTACAAAACAGCAACAAATAAATAAAACATTAAATAAAAAAGAAATAATTTATATCTGAAAACGAAGGGGGGGGGGGGGGGCGCTCGATTGAGTAAGACCTAGTTTCAATTTAGCCTTGAACACCGCTTTGAATACGCTAAAAAAATTGGAGCCAACTCAAACTCTGATGCTCATCCGTGTCCAAGGCAGCAGAGAGGTCCAAGAATAATGCCGCGTACACACGATCGGAATTCTCGTCGGAAAAAAACTCTGACGTTTTTTCTGACGGAATTCCGCTCAAGCTGTGTTGCCTACACACGGTCACACCAAATTCCGACGGTTAATAACACAGCGGCATAAAACACGTTCGACAGCACTATAAAAGGGAAGTTTAATGCTTTCGAGCATGCGTCAAATTGTTTCCGAGCATGCGTCGGAATTTTGCATGTCGGAATTGCATACACACGATCGGAAAATCCGATAGAACAGGTTTTCAATTCAAAGTCCGTCAGAAAGTCCGACAGAAAAAGACCGTTGGGCATACACACGGTCGGAAAATCCGATGAAAAGCTCCCATCGGACTGTTTCCATCGGAAATTCCGACCGTGTTTACGCCGCATAAGAGTACAGAACAGTGATTGGTTTTAGCCATTGGTAAGTAATTTGTGAGTTTTAGGGAAGCATTTTCTGTGGAGTGTGGTAGGCGAAATCCAGACTAAAGGGGATCAAGAAGGTTATTTTCAATGAGGTGGCAACACAGGCAGTTGTAGACTAGGGGTTCAAGGAGTGCAGGATAGAGCAAGAGGCTGACCGTAATATTTGTGAGGGAATTGGATCCAGAGGGCAAGTGGTTAGGTGGGAGGTCGTTCCATGGTCTGAGTAGGAGCTCCTTGTTTAGCTGGATTTGAGGGACTCTTGAGGTTCTTGTGTCTGCCCCCACTGTGTAAAGGATAGGCTTCAGATGGTGCAATCCCTTTTAGCTTCTAAAAGCCAGAAGTAAAAGGGACAAGGACCATTCTAGAATGTTTGCCCAAATACTTAATGGTTAACTGACCACACACCTTGGCCAAATATTCATAACTAACACCAGAGTCATACTTCTGACACGGCCCTCTGTATACAAATCAACTATAACAGGCAGATGACATAATGGATGCAGTTTGAGTGTGAAGGAAATCCTTCAAACCTTTTGACTACCGTAGCACCCCATCAAGGTAATTTCAGCAAGTAAACCAGAATAACATTTGCCTATATTAATATCTTTGCGAGCAAAGAGCTGCAATAAAGTTTGCTTAAAGTGTATGTAAACCCCAATAATGAACTTAGCAAAATATTCAATTGACAGCGTTTTGTTATATTTGTTCAAAACTTGAAAAAAAGGTTTATCCAGTCAGAAATCTTGTGAGATGATACACTTTTGTTCTGTCTGCCTCTGGACTGGTATCATTCCCTACTAGGTTTAGATAAGTACAAATACTAGCTGGTCATGTCAGGAATTGGAGCTGTTCTGTGCCCGCTGAACACTTCTTGTGTCATATCAAAGTCTATTTAACCTTCCTAGTTCTTAACTTGCACTACAGAAATTAGTCCTAATGTGTAGAGAAATGGAGGGGTAAAGGATTTAGTAGTTAAGGTTGAATTTCACTCAAAAAATTAAGTCCCACTGATGAACTTCCTTCCCCCTGCTTGTAACCGAGTTACAGTTTTTTTGGGGGGGAGCGAGTACCAATTTTTATCAAAACACTTTGCCACTTCCACAATCCTTGCCTAGGGGAGGATGGTGTGCCATGCCCCACACCCTCCCCTCTCGCAGCCTTCTGGGGCATGTCACCTGTCCCAGGAGGCTACAGAACCATTTCCAAAGCTTTGTGTGAGCTTGAACATGTGCAGTATGGTGCTGGCTGTGGTTCCTCAGGAAGTCACAGCGAGCTCCTGTAGCCAAGATGGCAGTGCCAGAAACCCATAACAGAAAGAAGAAACAGCTGGGGGAAGACAGTGCTAGACCCCAGGCACTGGTAAGCAGTGATGTAAGTAACTCAGTTAAAATAAACAGAGTTACTTAACGCAGTTACTTTAGAGGGTAACGAGTAATCTAACTGATTACTTTTCCCCTGATGGTAACGCAGTTCCCATTACTTGGGTGGCGTTACCGCAACTACATCTACCGGCCGGGTGGCCCGCCGTGGCCGCGCTGCCTGGCCGTTCTTTCCATTTCGGGAGGGGGGCTTTCGCCTGTTGAGCTGAGAAGAGGCTGAGACTCAGAGAGACTGTCTGGACCGCCCCATCACGCCCCACCTATCCAGAGAGAGAGAATGTAGGGAGGCGGGGCGGACACTGAAAAATGAAGTCATCTGACACCAATCGAGTGAAGGGGGGGGTCTCTCTCTCTCCCCATGAGGAAAGGCATCCCTGGAGGCATTCAAGTAAGTGACTGTCTGACGATTCGAATTGCAGTGCAATCGATCCATCCCAAGTCCTCCACCACCTCTACTTCTTACTGATCCCATCCCTACCCACTCACCATCACTTCTACAACAGAGGTGATGGGGGGGATAGGGTAGGGATGAGATTGGTGGTGGGGGATAGGATTAAGGATGGGCCCGGTGCTCGATGCGAACCCACGTTCGCATCGAGCATCGGGCGTTCGCTCGCTCGGCGAGCCCAGAACTATTTTGGCCGCTCGCATCACGTTCGTGTGATGCGCGCGGCCCCGCAATGCATTGCGGCCGGCGCGGCCGACGCAGTGCATTGCTGGCTGATGATTGGCCAAGCATGCACTGTGACCCCGCATGCTTGGCCAATCACAGCCCCGGAAACTCGAAGAGCCATAATTGGCTACAGGCAGGACGCCTGTAGCCAATTACAGCTCAGGGGCTGTAGTACACGCCCCCCCCTATAAAACGCCGCCACGCCGTCTGCGCCGGTCACATGCTGTTCCGGCGCAGATTGAGCAGGCTGTTTCTGTGACACTCTGCTGCATTTAGATAGATAGAGAGATTCACTTGCAGAGATTGAGTTAGATAGATTCAGTTACAAAGATTGATTGACAAAGAGGGGCTTGTAGTGTGCTCGTGGCAGGCAGGCAGAGCTCCTATATTTTGTTACCAGAAGCACCTATAGGACTTGTAGTGTGTTCGTGGCAGGCAGGCAGAGCTCCTATATTTTGTTACCAGAAGCACCTATAGAACTTGTAGTGTGTTCGTGGCAGGCAGGCAGAGCTCCTATATTTTGTTACCAGAAGCACCTATAGGACTTGTAGTGTGTTCGTGGCAGGCAGGCAGAGCTCCTATATTTTGTTACCAGAAGCACCTATAGGACTTGTAGTGTGTTAGTGGCAGGCAGGCAGAGCTCCTATATTTTGTTACCAGAAGCACCTATAGGACTTGTAGTGTGTTCGTGGCAGGCAGGCAGAGCTCCTATATTTTGTTACCAGAAGCACCTATAGGACTTGTAGTGTGTTAGTGGCAGGCAGGCAGAGCTCCTATATTTTGTTACCAGAAGCACCTATAGGACTTGTAGTGTGTTCGTGGCAGGCAGGCAGAGCTCCTATATTTTGTTCCCAGAGGCACCTATAGGACTTGAAGTGTGTTAGTCCCATTACACACACAGAGCTATATTTTCTTCCCAGAAGCACCTATAGGACTTGAAGTGTGTTAGTCCCATTACACACACAGAGCTATATTTTCTTCCCAGAAGCACCTATAGGACTTGAAGTGTGTTAGTCCCATTACACACACAGAGCTATATTTTCTTCCCAGAAGCACCTATAGGACTTGAAGTGTGTTAGTCCCATCACACACACAGAGCTATATTTTGTTCCCAGAAGCACCTATAGGACTTGAAGTGTGTTAGTCCCATTACACACACAGAGCTATATTTTCTTCCCAGAAGCACCTATAGGACTTGAAGTGTGTTAGTCCCATCACACACACAGAGCTATATTTTGTTCCCAGAAGCACCTATAGGACTTGAAGTGTGTTAGTCCCATTACACACACAGAGCTATATTTTGTTCCCAGAAGCACCTATAGGACTTGAAGTGTGTTAGTCCCATTACACACACAGAGCTATATTTTCTTCCCAGAAGCACCTATAGGACTTGAAGTGTGTTAGTCCCATTACACACAAAGAGCTATACTTTGTTCCCAGAAGCACCTATAGGACTTGAAGTGTGTTAGTCCCATTACACACACAGAGCTATATTTTCTTCCCAGAAGCACCTATAGGACTTGTAGTGTGTTAGTGGCAGGCAGGCAGAGCTCCTATATTTTGTTACCAGAAGCACCTATAGGACTTGTAGTGTGTTCGTGGCAGGCAGGCAGAGCTCCTATATTTTGTTCCCAGAGGCACCTATAGGACTTGAAGTGTGTTAGTCCCATTACACACACAGAGCTATATTTTCTTCCCAGAAGCACCTATAGGACTTGAAGTGTGTTAGTCCCATTACACACACAGAGCTATATTTTCTTCCCAGAAGCACCTATAGGACTTGAAGTGTGTTAGTCCCATTACACACACAGAGCTATATTTTCTTCCCAGAAGCACCTATAGGACTTGAAGTGTGTTAGTCCCATCACACACACAGAGCTATATTTTGTTCCCAGAAGCACCTATAGGACTTGAAGTGTGTTAGTCCCATTACACACACAGAGCTATATTTTGTTCCCAGAAGCACCTATAGGACTTGAAGTGTGTTAGTCCCATTACACACACAGAGCTATATTTTCTTCCCAGAAGCACCTATAGGACTTGAAGTGTGTTAGTCCCATCACACACACAGAGCTATATTTTCTTCCCAGAAGCACCTATAGGACTTGAAGTGTGTTAGTCCCATTACACACACAGAGCTATATTTTGTTCCCAGAAGCACCTATAGGACTTGAAGTGTGTTAGTCCCATTACACACACAGAGCTATATTTTCTTCCCAGAAGCACCTATAGGACTTGAAGTGTGTTAGTCCCATCACACACACAGAGCTATATTTTCTTCCCAGAAGCACCTATAGGACTTGAAGTGTGTTAGTCCCATTACACACACAGAGCTATATTTTGTTCCCAGAAGCACCTATAGGACTTGAAGTGTGTTAGTCCCATTACACACACAGAGCTATATTTTCTTCCCAGAAGCACCTATAGGACTTGAAGTGTGTTAGTCCCATCACACACACAGAGCTATATTTTCTTCCCAGAAGCACCTATAGGACTTGAAGTGTGTTAGTCCCATTACACACACAGAGCTATATTTTCTTCCCAGAAGCACCTATAGGACTTGAAGTGTGTTAGTCCCATCACACACACAGAGCTATATTTTGTTCCCAGAAGCACCTATAGGACTTGAAGTGTGTTAGTCCCATTACACACACAGAGCTATATTTTGTTCCCAGAAGCACCTATAGGACTTGAAGTGTGTTAGTCCCATCACACACACAGAGCTATATTTTCTTCCCAGAAGCACCTATAGGACTTGAAGTGTGTTAGTCCCATTACACACACAGAGCTATATTTTGTTCCCAGAAGCACCTATAGGACTTGAAGTGTGTTAGTCCCATTACACACACAGAGCTATATTTTCTTCCCAGAAGCACCTATAGGACTTGAAGTGTGTTAGTCCCATCACACACACAGAGCTATATTTTCTTCCCAGAAGCACCTATAGGACTTGAAGTGTGTTAGTCCCATTACACACACAGAGCTATATTTTCTTCCCAGAAGCACCTATAGGACTTGAAGTGTGTTAGTCCCATCACACACACAGAGCTATATTTTGTTCCCAGAAGCACCTATAGGACTTGAAGTGTGTTAGTCCCATTACACACACAGAGCTATATTTTGTTCCCAGAAGCACCTATAGGACTTGAAGTGTGTTAGTCCCATTACACACACAGAGCTATATTTTCTTCCCAGAAGCACCTATAGGACTTGAAGTGTGTTAGTCCCATCACACACAAAGAGCTATACTTTGTAATCCAGAAGCACCTATAGGACTTGAAGTGTGTTAGTCCCATCACACACACAGAGCTATATTTTGTTCCCAGAAGCACCTATAGGACTTGAAGTGTGTTAGTCCCATCACACACACAGAGCTATATTTTCTTCCCAGAAGCACCTATAGGACTTGAAGTGTGTTAGTCCCATCACACACACAGAGCTATATTTTGTTCCCAGAAGCACCTATAGGACTTGAAGTGTGTTAGTCCCATTACACACACAGAGCTATATTTTGTTCCCAGAAGCACCTATAGGACTTGAAGTGTGTTAGTCCCATCACACACACAGAGCTATATTTTGTTCCCAGAAGCACCTATAGGACTTGAAGTGTGTTAGTCCCATTACACACACAGAGCTATATTTTCTTCCCAGAAGCACCTATAGGACTTGAAGTGTGTTAGTCCCATCACACACACAGAGCTATATTTTCTTCCCAGAAGCACCTATAGGACTTGAAGTGTGTTAGTCCCATTACACACACAGAGCTATATTTCTTCCCAGAAGCACCTATAGGACTTGAAGTGTGTTAGTCCCATCACACACACAGAGCTATATTTTGTTCCCAGAAGCACCTATAGGACTTGAAGTGTGTTAGTCCCATTACACACACAGAGCTATATTTTGTTCCCAGAAGCACCTATAGGACTTGAAGTGTGTTAGTCCCATTACACACACAGAGCTATATTTTCTTCCCAGAAGCACCTATAGGACTTGAAGTGTGTTAGTCCCATCACACACACAGAGCTATATTTTCTTCCCAGAAGCACCTATAGGACTTGAAGTGTGTTAGTCCCATCACACAGAGCTCCTCTATTTTCTTTGCATAAGCACCCACAGGACTTCTAGTGTGTTAGTGGCATCACACAGAGCTCCTATATATTCTTCTCAGCAGCACCCACAGGACTTCTAGTGTGTTAGTGGCATCACACAGAGCTCCTCTATTTTCTTTGCAGAAGCACCCATAGGACTTCTAGTGTGTTTAGTGGCATCACACAGAGCTCCTATATATTCTTCTCAGCAGCACCCACAGGACTTCTAGTGTGTTAGTGGCATCACACAGAGCTCCTCTATTTTCTTTGCAGAAGCACCCACAGGACTTCTAGTGTGTTAGTGGCATCACACAGAGCTCCTATATATTCTTCTCAGCAGCACCCACAGGACTTCTAGTGTGTTAGTGGCATCACACAGAGCTCCTCTATTTTCTTTGCATAAGCACCCACAGGACTTCTAGTGTGTTAGTGGCATCACACAGAGCTCCTCTATTTTCTTTGCATAAGCACCCACAGGACTTCTAGTGTGTTAGTGGCATCACACAGAGCTCCTCTATTTTCTTTGCAGAAGCACCCACAGGACTTCTAGTGTGTTAGTGGCATCACACAGAGCTCCTATATATTCTTCTCAGCAGCACCCACAGGACTTCTAGTGTGTTAGTGGCATCACACAGAGCTCCTCTATTTTCTTTGCATAAGCACCCACAGGACTTCTAGTGTGTTAGTGGCATCACACAGAGCTCCTCTATTTTCTTTGCATAAGCACCCACAGGACTTCTAGTGTGTTAGTGGCATCACACAGAGCTCCTCTATTTTCTTTGCAGAAGCACCCACAGGACTTCTAGTGTGTTAGTGGCATCACACAGAGCTCCTATATATTCTTCTCAGCAGCACCCACAGGACTTCTAGTGTGTTAGTGGCATCACACAGAGCTCCTCTATTTTCTTTGCATAAGCACCCACAGGACTTCTAGTGTGTTAGTGGCATCACACAGAGCTCCTCTATTTTCTTTGCATAAGCACCCACAGGACTTCTAGTGTGTTAGTGGCATCACACAGAGCTCCTCTATTTTCTTTGCATAAGCACCCACAGGACTTCTAGTGTGTTAGTGGCATCACACAGAGCTCCTCTATTTTCTTTGCATAAGCACCCACAGGACTTCTAGTGTGTTAGTGGCATCACACAGAGCTCCTCTATTTTCTTTGCATAAGCACCCACAGGACTTCTAGTGTGTTAGTGGCATCACACAGAGCTCCTCTATTTTCTTTGCAGAAGCACCCACAGGACTTCTAGTGTGTTAGTGGCATCACACAGAGCTCCTCTATTTTCTTTGCATAAGCACCCACAGGACTTCTAGTGTGTTAGTGGCATCACACAGAGCTCCTCTATTTTCTTTGCAGAAGCACCCACAGGACTTCTAGTGTGTTAGTGGCATCACACAGAGCTCCTCTATTTTCTTTGCAGAAGCACCCACAGGACTTCTAGTGTGTTAGTGGCATCACACAGAGCTCCTCTATTTTCTTTGCATAAGCACCCACAGGACTTCTAGTGTGTTAGTGGCATCACACAGAGCTCCTCTATTTTCTTTGCATAAGCACCCACAGGACTTCTAGTGTGTTAGTGGCATCACACAGAGCTCCTCTATTTTCTTTGCAGAAGCACCCACAGGACTTCTAGTGTGTTAGTGGCATCACACAGAGCTCCTCTATTTTCTTTGCAGAAGCACCCATAGGACTTCTAATGTGTTAGTGGCATCACACAGAGCTCCTATATATTCTTCTCAGCAGCACCCACAGGACTTCTAGTGTGTTAGTGGCATCACACAGAGCTCCTCTATTTTCTTTGCAGAAGCACCCATAGGACTTCTAGTGTGTTAGTGGCATCACACAGAGCTCCTATATATTCTTCTCAGCAGCACCCACAGGACTTCTAGTGTGTTAGTGGCATCACACAGAGCTCCTCTATTTTCTTTGCATAAGCACCCACAGGACTTCTAGTGTGTTAGTGGCATCACACAGAGCTCCTCTATTTTCTTTGCATAAGCACCCACAGGACTTCTAGTGTGTTAGTGGCATCACACAGAGCTCCTCTATTTTCTTTGCAGAAGCACCCATAGGACTTCTAGTGTGTTAGTGGCATCACACAGAGCTCCTCTATTTTCTTTGCAGAAGCACCCATAGGACTTCTAGTGTGTTAGTGGCATCACACAGAGCTCCTATATTTTCTTCTCAGCAGCACCCACAGGACTACCGACTACAATGGCTGGAAGACCGCCAAGGGGAGGCAGAGCGTGCAGAGCCAAGAACACAGGGCAGGCAGGCTCTGTTTCTAGTGGACGTGGCCGTGGACGTGGACGTGGTCGTGCATCGTCATCAGCACGTGGCCATGGGACACGCGCGTCTTTGTTTTCGGCAGCTGGACATGTGGAGCCGCATCATGCTGAAGGCTTGGTAGAATGGATGACCAAGCCCTCCTCATCCTCCTCATCCTCTCTCACCCAGGCTCAGGGTACTGACAGAGCATCATCAGCCACCCCTTCCCTAGACCCACCATGTCCTCCTGAGGAGTCCCCCGAACTCTTTGAGCACAGTGTTGGGTACATGCTCCAGGAGGATGCCCAACGATTCGAAGGCTCGGATGACGATACCCAGCTTGAGGAATCTGGCAGTACAGTTCCACCAGCTGCAGCTTACTGCCAGGTTTGCTCTAGTGGTGAAGAGGGAGGGGATGATGAGGTCACTGACTCCACGTGGGTGCCTCAAGGGAGAGAGGATGAGGAGGAGGACGAGGAGGAGGAGGATGCGGCGTCACATGTCCAACGAGGCAGGATGCCCCCTGGAGGCCAGGTAGAGGCCAGCACAGCAACTGTACAACACCGCAGAGCTCCGCCTGTGCAGGGCGCTGCCTCTGCACGTTATCAGAAAAGTTCTTTGGTGTGGGCCTTTTTTGAGACGAGTGCAGCAGATCGCACCACTGCTATTTGCAATATTTGTCTCAAGCGTATCTCGCGTGGCCAAAACATCAGCCGCTTGGGCACGACAAGCATGACCAGACATATGGCGACCTGCCATGCAGCTCGTTGGCAGGCACACATAAAAGACCCACACCAAAGAACTAAGCGGACCTCTCCTTGCTCCTCCTCAGCTGGGATCTCCATCCCCACTACACCTTCAGTCCTCTCTGAAAGCTGCTCTGAGAGGACTGAAGGTGTAGAATTCGGTGTGTCACAACCAAGTACTTGCAGTACACCGACGTCCGAATGCAGCAGGCAAATTTCCCTGCCCCAGCTGCTGGACCGTAGAAAGAAGTACACTCCCAGCCATCCACATGCCCAGCGGTTGAATGCTAGCCTTGCTAAATTGCTAGCACTTCAACTGCTGCCTTTTCAGTTGGTAGACTCGGCCCCCTTCCGTGAGTTTGTTCAATGTGCGGTTCCTCAGTGGCAGGTTCCCAAACGCCACTTTTTCTCGCGGAAGGCGATTCCGTCTCTCTACCGGCATGTGGAGGGCAATGTCCATGCCTCGCTGGACAGGGCGGTCAGCGGTAAGGTGCATATTACCGCTGACTCATGGTCCAGCAGGCATGGACAGGGACGGTACCTTTCTTTCACGGCCCATTGGGTCACTCTATTGGCAGCTGGGAGGGATGCAGGACAAGGTGCAGTAGTGTTGGAGGTTGTTCCGCCACCACGCCTCCAAAACGCGACTACTGCTACTGGTTGTGACACACCTCTCTCCTCCACCCCCTCCTCTTCTTCTTCCTCCAGTGCTCTGTCCTTGGAACCAGCGGTGCTCCGTAGGCGTACAAGGGGCTACGCAAGTACGCAGGCAAAAAGATGCCATGCCGTGCTTGCGCTGGTGTGTTTGGGGGACAGGAGCCACACTGGGCCAGAGGTTCTGGCAGCTCTGCAGGGGCAGGCCGAGAGGTGGTTGACGCCACGTCAGCTTAAGCCAGGAATGGTCGTTTCTGACAATGGCACCAACCTCCTCTCCGCCCTGCGACAGGGGCAGCTCACCCATGTGCCCTGCATGGCTCACGTCCTCAACCTGGTGGTGCAGCGGTTCTTGGGCAGGTTCCCAGGCTTACAGGATGTCCTGAGGCAGGCCAGGAAAGTCTGTGTGCATTTCCGCCGATCTTATAATGCCAGTGCTCGGCTGACTGAGCTGCAAAAGGAGCTGAACCTGCCCAAGAACCGCCTAATATCTGACATGCCCACCAGGTGGAACTCAACGTTGGCCATGCTGCAGCGACTGCACACGCAGCAGAGGGCCATCAATGAGTACCTTTGCGACTACGGCACCAGGACAGGGTCAGGGGAGCTTGGTTTTTTTTCCCCACGTCAGTGGAGCATGATCAGGGATGCATGCACTGTCCTCTCACCATTTGAGGAGGCCACGAGGATGGTGAGCAGTGACAGTGCATGCATCAGTGACACTGTCCCTCTTGTCCACCTGTTGGAGCATACGCTGCGTGGGATAATGGACAGGGCACTTGAGGCAGAACAGAGGCAGGAAGAGGAGGACTTCCTTGCCTCTCAAGGCCCCCTTTATCCGGACAGTGTTCCTTCTGTCCCACCCATCACACAGGAAGAGGATGAGGAGGAGGAGGAGGAGGAGGAGGAGGAGGATTGTGTGAGCATGGAGGTGGAGCCTGGCACTCAGCATCAGCAGCAGCAGTCTTTTAGGGATGATGTACAGTCCCAACAAGCCAGTGGACTTGTACGTGGCTGGGAGGAGGTGGCTGGCGATCATGTCATCCTCAGTGACCCAGAAGACTCCGGACCGAATGCCTCAGCTAACCTACGCTGCATGGCCTCCCTGATCCTGCAAAGCCTGCGGAAGGATCCTCGTGTTCTTCGGATCAAGGAGAGGGACCATTACTGGCTGGCCACTCTCCTTGATCCGCGGTACAAGGGTAAGGTTGCGGACCTTATCTTGCCGTCGCAGAGGGAGCAGAGGATGAGACATCTCAGGGAGGCCTTGCAGAAAGGTCTGTGCAACGCGTTCCCAGAAACTGGGAGGCTACAAACTCCTGGTCCTGGGCGACGAGTTGCTGAGGCTTCGGTCAGTGGCAGAAGGAGCGGTGGGGAAGGTGGACGTCTGACCGATGCGTTCAGACAATTTTTTTAGTCCGCAGCCCCAAGGTATGATCGGTTCCAGCAACCATCGCCAGCGTCTGATATACATGGTGCAGGAATACCTTGGGGCAAGGTCAGACTTGGACACCTTTCCCACCGAAAATCCTCTGGCTTACTGGGTCCTGAGGATGGATCACTGGCCAGAGCTTGCACAGTATGCAATTGAGCTACTGGCCTGTCCTGCCTCCAGCGTTCTTTCCGAACGCACATTCAGTGCTGCTGGAGGATTTGTGACTGATCATAGGGTGCGCCTGTCCACCGCCTCGGTTGATCGACTGACATTCATCAAAATGAATCAGTCTTGGATCACCACCAGCTACCAGGCACCTGAGGCGGATATAACCGAATAATTTTTAATGTCACATCCCTTCAAGACTGCCTATGCTGATGCTGAGTGACTGTCCTCTTATGTTCACTGACTATCCTCTTCCTCCTCCTCAATGATCCATGCCACAGCACCAGTGCCTAAGGCACAATTTTTCAGCCCCTGTTTAACAGGGGCGTGTACTTACAATTTTTAAAAAAAATGCTTCGCAACACGTGTGACTGCTGTGCTCCAAGTACAGTCTCTGTGAGGGCCGTGTTGCAGTGTTGTGGCACCAGCACCAGTGCCTAAGGCACAATTTTTCAGCCCCTGTTTAACAGGGGCGTGTACTTACAATTTTTTTAAAAAATGCTTCGCAACACGTGTGACTGCTGTGCTCCAAGTACAGTCTCTGTGAGGGCCGTGTTGCAGTGTTGTGGCACCAGCACCAGTGCCTAAGGCACAATTTTTCAGCCCCTGTTTAACAGGGGCGTGTACTTACAATTTTAAAAAAAAAATGCTTCGCAACACGTGTGACTGCTGTGCTCCAAGTACAGTCTCTGTGAGGGCCGTGTTGCAGTGTTGTGGCACCAGCACCAGTGCCTAAGGCACAATTTTTCAGCCCCTGTTTAACAGGGGCGTGTACTTACAATTTTTTAAAAAAATGCTTCGCAACACGTGTGACTGCTGTGCTCCAAGTACAGTCTCTGTGAGGGCCGTGTTGCAGTGTTGTGGCACCAGCACCAGTGCCTAAGGCACAATTTTTCAGCCCCTGTTTAACAGGGGCGTGTACTTACAATTTTTTAAAAAAAATGCTTCGCAACACGTGTGACTGCTGTGCTCCAAGTACAGTATCTGTGAGGGCCGGGTTGCAGTGTTGTGGCACCAGCACCAGTGCCTAAGGCACAATTTTTCAGCCCCTGTTTAACAGGGGCGTGTACTTACAATTTTTTAAAAAAATGCTTCGCAACACGTGTGACTGCTGTGCTCCAAGTACAGTCTCTGTGAGGGGTTGCAGTGTTGTGGCACCAGCACCAGTGCCTAAGGCACAATTTTTCAGCCCCTGTTTAACAGGGGCGGGTAATTACAAATCTTGATCTAATAGTTCACAGCAGGGCCCATTCCTGCGCCCACCAAGAGTAACTATGAGGGCCTGCAGTCTTGTGGCAACACCGTCCACCACCACCGCCAAAGGCCCAATTTTTCTGCCCTGTTCATCAGGTGCTTGCAATTACAAATCTTGATCTAATAACTCACAGCAGGGCCCATTCCTGCGCCCACCAAGAGTAACTATGAGGGCCTACAGTCTTGTGGCAACACCGTCCACCACCACGCCAAAGGCCCAATTTTTCTGCCCTGTTCATCAGGTGCTTGCAATTACAAATCTTGATCTAATAACTCACAGCAGGGCCCATTCCTGCGCCCACCCAGAGTAACTGTGAGAGCTTACAGTCTTGTGGCAAAACCGTCCACCACCACCACCACCACCACCCCCAATTTTTCTGCCCTGTTCAACAGGTGCATGCAATTACAAATCTTGATCTATTAACTCACAGCAGGGCCCATTCCTGTGCCCACCAGTCTTGTGGCTACACCAACATCTAATAGGGCAAATTTCTGCAGAGTATATACGCCAGGCCCCTACTTTCAAACATCCAACTTACAAACGACTCCTACTTGCAAATGGAAAGAGAAAACAGGAAGTGAGAGGAAATCTACCCCTAGGAAGGGAAATTCTATCCTGTTAGATTTAATTTGGGAAAAAGGTATCTCCTCTCTACTGATACTTTATCACCAATCCTTGTTTCAATTAAAACCCCACTTTTCCAAAACATTTGTCATTGGGACGGAAAGTGAGGTGACATGTTCTGAACAGATGTGCAAAGACAGCAAATGTTACAGGGGTGATAACCCCTCCCTATGTTCTCCAAAAAGCTTAAAAATAGATTTTTTTGGGATGGAGCTACACTTCATAATGTACCTGTTCAGATTCTACTTAAGATCAAACCTAAAGCCGCAAGTGGTTTTAAATGGCTTCTTTTTTTCCTTTACAAATGTCATTTTGTGCAAGGACAGTTCTAAACACGGGAAACACATGCCACTTCACAGGCATACTTTGGACACCCCCCAGGTACCATATTTAAAGGAAAATGTCACTTTTTTTTTTCACTTTATGCATCATTAAAATGACTGCTCCCGAAAAAACGTTAGTTTTTAAAAGTTCTTTTTGCATTGATATATGTCCCCTGGGGCAGGACCCGGGTCCCCAAACCTGTTTTATGACATTAACATGCATATTGGCCGTTGTAATTAGCACTTTTGATTTCGAACGTTCGCGTCCATTATAACGTATAGGGTTCGAAAATTCGCGCGAACTTTCGGTCCGTTCGAAGGTTCTGGTTCGAACCGAACCCGGGGGTGTTCGGCTCATCCCTAGATAGGATCAGTAAGAGGCAGAGGTGGTGGTGGGAGAGTATGGCACCACCACTGCCATCCCCAGTACCAGCGCTGCCACCCCTCAAGTACCGCCGCTGCCACCCCTCAAGTACCACCGCTGCCACCCCCTCAAGTACTACCACTGCCACCCCTGTCACAGTTACTTTGCTGAGTAACTAATTACTTTTCCAATGTAGTAACTGAGTTACTAACGCAATTACTTTTTGGGAGAAGTAATTTGTAACTTAACTAATTACTTTATTAAAGTAAGATGACCAACACTGCTGGTAAATACCTGATTTTTAACTACTTGATGTCCGCGCTATAGCCAAAAGACCTCAAATGCCGGTAAAGCGTCCATGTACGTCCTCCCGTTCTCACGCCGGCTGCCAGCTGATCACAGAGCAGGGTAAAGGGTCAATCATAGCATGCCCTTTACCACGTGATCAGCTGTCAGCCAAAGACAGCTGATCATGGAAGTAAACAGAAGACAGTTACCGTTTTTTTTTCCTTCACACTGTCTGTTTCTCCAATCAGTGCCCATCAGTGCCTCCTGATCAGTGCCACCTATCAGTGCACTTCAGTGACGCCTATCAGTGCCACCTATCACTGCTCATCAGTACCGCCTATCAGTGCCACCTCTCCATGCCCCTTATCAGTGCCCATCAGTGCTGCCAATCAGTTCCCATCAGTGCCTCCTGATCAGTGCCCACCAGTGCCACCTATCCATGCCCATCAGTGACGCTTATCAGTGGCACCTCTGCGTGCCACCTATCAGTGCCCATCAGTGCCACCTATCAGTGCCTATCAGTACCCATCAGTGCAGCCTCATCAGTGCCCACCAGTGAAACCTCACCAGTGCCCATCAGTGCCACCGATCAGTACTGCCCATCAGTGCCCATTAGTGCTGCATCATCAGTGCCCATTAGTGCTGCATCATCAGTGCCCATCAGTGAAGGAGAAAAATTAACTGTTTGCAAAATTTTATAACAAAATATGAAAAACCCAGAGGTGATTAAATACCACCAAAAGAAAGCTCTATTTGTGCCCAAAAAAATTATAAAAATGTACTTGGGCTGCAGTGTTGCATGACCGTGTAATTGTAATTTAAAGTGTGAGAGTGCCGAAAGCTAAAAATTGGCCTGGGCAGGAAGGGGGTAGAAGTGCCCAGTAAGCATGTGCTTAAAATTCAGCAGCTACAATATTTGTAGCTGCTGACTTTTGAAAAACAAAACCAAGCAAAGGAAAACTGAGCAGGGCTGACAACATTCGGTCCACAATTTTTGTCTATCGTTACAGGGTCTTTAGTAGGATAAAGCACACGGAAATGTGCATGTATTGCAGAGGTGTACAGTACATGTTTTTTATATTTTGCCCTGACATACACTTTAAATCTTTGCATTGCAACATATACAACTGAGCTAAATTATTTTTTTTTCCCAACAAAGTTAAAACTCTATTTTATTTGGAATGCAAAAAAACTATTTAATAAGGTATATGTTTTTTGTTAGTATTCTTATTTGCTGTATTCGTATTTGAACAGCCCTGAATGGCTAATAACATTAGCTTAAATGTCATGTCAGATTTCCGGAGTGATTGGAATGCCCTGTCATTATCACTTTAATTGTTTCCTCTTCCATTTTCCTTTGAGATTCCAGATATCAGAGCAGAGTAACCAGTGTGACATGGATCTCACAGGGCTCTCGTTCTGACATCACACAAAAAGTCAGACATTGTAGCTGGTGATCTATTGAACACCCTTGTTTGGCTTGCTAAATGACTAGGATTATTTCTTTGTTATGGCTTGATTTCCGTCCTCTTGGATCTGTCAAAGGCAGCTGTCACCATTCTGGGTGGCTAGAAGGTACTTAACCTGGGACAATTGTGGGTGGTTGGAAAACAGATTTGCTTTTCTTTTGACACTGTTGAGTGCATTTATAAGTGGCTATAGCCAGCCAATGGTGGTAAAAATATCTGGTGGTAAAAATAAGGCTACAGATGGTAATAAGGGACTGCAGCTCTTCTGAGAAGAAATTTGAAGTGTTTGACACCTCACTGTTGCTTCCTCACGGCCTGATTTCCCCTATAATTGCCATATTACCATGCTTGAAGAGCGACCCTCTCAGCCATAAAGTGACTAGGGGTATAATTTATGGCTTGTGTAGACTCCTGAGTGCTGCCTCTGCAACTAAAAGGGGAGCAGTTAAAGGGGACTGTAAAACGGCAGCTCAACCATGGGGGTTTCATTATCCCCCAATTGCATACCTCCCAACTGTCCCTGATTTGGAGCAATGTCCCTCTGTCCCTTATTCCTCCTCATTTGTCCCTCATTTTAGTCTGATCTATATAAATGTATATAAAATGCACTTTTTATCTATCAAAAAGTGTTATCCAGAGCTAAACATTTCATCTGATTTCTAAATTGCTGCATTTGTAAATTCCAAAAGCCAAAATAAAGGAATAGTAGTGGTAAAAAAGCATTTGTGGGTTTAACCAATCTTATTTTTTTGTACAATTCTCCTTTAAAGGGGCGTGGCAAAGAGTGTGTCCTATGTCTGCATACTTTTGCTGATAGGTGCCCCTCATTCCGATCTCAGAAAGTTGGGAGGTATGCCCAACCGCTAGTGTGAATGAGTCCTAAACCTGGCAGAGGCTCTAACCACTTCCCACTCTATCCAAAGCAAAACAACATTTGTGGAGTTGGGCCTTAGATATTGTTTTCTAGAGCTGCATAAAGCTTGTAAGCAGGCACAGTCTGCTTCCTCCACTGTAAGTGGTGCCTGATTAGTGCGGCATCACAGCCTGGAGAGGAAGTCAGAGGAAACTTGGTTTCTTTGTGATTTCCTGGTTCCTGGAGACAGCGTTCTGGTTGGCTGTGGTGGATCCAGGTGACTCTTGGTGGCCATTTTGGGTCAGCAACGTATTTTTAAGTCCCTGCTCC
This sequence comes from Lithobates sylvaticus, assembly GCA_028564925.1. Lineage (NCBI taxonomy): Eukaryota > Metazoa > Chordata > Amphibia > Anura > Ranidae > Lithobates > Lithobates sylvaticus. Next base: position 42,617,837 of record CM053032.1, on the reverse strand, counting down.
CCAGGATTTGGCTATCAATTGCGAGTGGGTAGTGTAGGGACAAGTACCCGGTCTGACAGGGACACTAATGTCAGGGAAAGGTTTTAGACAAGGAGGGAAGTCGTAGGGTTTGCAACTTCTCTGGACTGCTTCCCACATGGGTACAAGACAACCAGGCCGCATTCTGCCCCTCCTAACAGGTGCTGTCGGTTTGGCTGAAACCTGCTTCTCTACACGCTGTTGGAATCTGTAATGCCGCGTACACACAACCGTTTTTTTCATCAGAATAAACTCTGACGGTCTTTCCGTACAACGGACTAGAAAAAGGAAGTTCAATAGCCAGTAGCCAATAGCTGCCCTTGCGTAGTTTTTGGTCAGTCAGAATAGCATACAGACAAACGGTTTTCCCGATAGGAATTGATTCCGTCGGAAAGATTTAAAACATGTTCTATTTCTTGGTCCGTCAGAATTTTTGAAAAAAAAATTCAGATGAAGCTCACACACGATCAGAATATCCAATGAAATGATTCCGTCAGACCTTTTCTGCCGGAAAGTCCGGTCATTTGTACGCGGCATGAGTGTTCCCTGCTGCACTGTCTTCCCCGTGGGTTTCTTGTGAACTGTTTTTCCTTACCTCAATACAAGTTCTTTACATTGCAACCGGACTGTGTTCGTTATTGCCGCTGCACCATGCTGCACCCACCTACAAGCTAGATTCTGGTATCCACTGAAAGTGCATACATGATCAAGTGGCAATCCCCTCCAATCTGGAGACCATACATATTTATATATATATATATATATATATATATATATATATATATATATACGTAATTCTGCACTTCCGGGTAGGGGGTGCTCCGCTTTTGCTGTGATTTGTCACAGCAGAAGCGGATCGGCGGGTGCCGGCCAATGGATGTCCGTTGGCACCCGCCGATCATCGGGAAGACACAAAGGACGGAACTCTCCCTATGTAAACAAGGCAGAGCTCTGTTCTGACAGGGGGGAAGTGATGTTTTTTTCCCTGCAAGGCAAGAAATAAAATCCATCCTTAGTAAAAGCACCACACACAGTACACAAAAACACTGGCTAGGCACACATAATCCTTTAATCACCCTAGATGTTTAACCCCTTCCCAGCCAGTGTCATTAATACAGCGACAGTGCATATTTATAGCACTGATCACTGTATTAGTGTCACTGGTTCCCGCAAAGTGTCAAAAGGGTCAGTTATGCCGCGTACACACGAGTGGACTTTTCGACGGACTAGGTCAGACAGAACAAATCCGCCGGACCATTTGATCGTGTGTGGGCTTCATCGGACCTTTGCTGTCGAAAAATCTGACGGACTTTAGATTTAAAACATGTTTCAAATTTTTCCGACGGACTTGAGTCCAGTCGAAAAATCTGTTCGTCTGTATGCTAATCCGACGGATGAAAACCGACGCTAGGGCAGCTATTGGCTACTGGCTATGAACTTCCTTATTCTAGTCCGGTCGTACGTCATCACGTTCGAATCCGTCGGACTTTGGTGTGATTGTGTGGGGCCAAGTCCGTTCGATCGTAAAAGTCCGTCGGAACTCTGCCGAAAGTCCGTCGGGAAGACTGTCGGACCTAGTCCGGCGAAGTCGTGTGTACGCGGCATTAGTGTCCAATTGTCCACCACAATATCGCAGTCCCGCTATAAGTTGCTGGTCGCGGCCATTACTAGTATAAAAAATAAATATATAAATAAAAATTCCACTATATATCCCATAGTTTGTAGATGCTATAATTTTTGTGCAAGCCAATCAATATAAGCTTATTGATATTTTTTTTTTTTACCACAAATATGTAGCAGAATACATATTGGCCTAAATTTATAAAAAAAAAATTGTTTTTGTTTTTCTTAAATTTGGATATGTTTTAGCAGAAAGTAAATGTTTAACCCCTTCCCAGCCAGTGTCATTAATACAGCGACAGTGCATATTTATAGCACTGATCACTGTATTAGTGTCACTGGTTCCCGCAAAGTGTCAAAAGGGTCAGTTATGCCGCGTACACACGAGTGGACTTTTCGACGGACTAGGTCAGACAGAACAAATCCGCCGGACCATTTGATCGTGTGTGGGCTTCATCGGACCTTTGCTGTCGAAAAATCTGACGGACTTTAGATTTAAAACATGTTTCAAATTTTTCCGACGGACTTGAGTCCAGTCGAAAAATCTGTTTGTCTGTATGCTAATCCGACGGATGAAAACCGACGCTAGGGCAGCTATTGGCTACTGGCTATGACCTTCTTTATTCTAGTCCGGTCGTACGTCATCACGTTCGAATCTGTCGGACTTTGGTGTGATTGTGTGGGGCCAAGTCCGTTCGATCGTAAAAGTCCGTCGGAACTCTGCCGAAAGTCCGTCGGGAAGACTGTCGGACCTAGTCCGGCGAAGTCGTGTGTACGCGGCATTAGTGTCCAATTGTCCACCACAATATCGCAGTCCCGCTATAAGTTGCTGGTCGCGGCCATTACTAGTATAAAAAATAAATATATAAATAAAAATTCCACTATATATCCCATAGTTTGTAGATGCTATAATTTTTGTGCAAGCCAATCAATATAAGCTTATTGATATTTTTTTTTTTTACCACAAATATGTAGCAGAATACATATTGGCCTAAATTTATAAAAAAAAATTGTTTTTGTTTTTCTTAAATTTGGATATGTTTTAGCAGAAAGTAAAACATTATTTTGAAAAATAATTTTTTTTCAAAATTGTCTTGTCTTTTTTTTGTTTAAAGAGCAAAACATTAAAAAAAAGCTCTATTTGTGGGAAAAGATGTACAGAAATTGTATTTGGGTACAGCATTGCATGACCGTTAAAGTAATGCAGTGTCGTATGGCATAAAAATGGCCCTGTCATGAAGTAGGGTAAATCTTCTGGAGGTCAAGTGGATATACCATATATTTTAAATGCAACTAGTATATATCTGAATTTGCTTGACCTTCAGCATCACTCATTTTTGGAGAGGAGTAGACAGGGATGGGAACCAATCAGGTGTCCTGAATTCACACCTTCTGACACAGAGCCTGCTGAGAGTAGGTGAGTACAGGGATGTGACCAAACTGGTCTGTTAATGCTTATTCTCTGCCCAATCACAGGCTGTGTAAGGTGATCTAACCATGTTTCTTAACTGTAGCAGACAAAAGTATGGTCATGTGGCTGGCTCTACTAACTGATGGGTCTGTGCAAGTCTCAGGACTGGATGGACAGAATAAGAAAAATCCATTGTCATGTAAGAACATTCCTAAATATATTTCAACTACTTTTTACCTAGCATTTAGATAAAAAAAAAAAATAAATAAAAGACCAAAAACCATTATAATTTTATTTCCCTTTAATCTTTGAAAAAAATCAATGAAAAAAAAATCAATATGACATAAACCTAAAATATTGAGACTTCAAAAAAAGGCAAGGCATCCATTATAAATCACTCACTCTTGCTGAGCGCCTTCAAACTCTGGATTCCAGGCTGATAAATACTGAATTAATAGTGTTAGCACTTATGCCTTGCAGTGGTAAGCAGGGTCCTTAGTTTGAATCCCAACCAGAATGCTACCTGCATGGAGTTTGCATGTTTGCCCTGTGCCTCTGTGAGTTTCCTCCCACACTCCAAAGACATGCTGCTAGGTTAATTGGTTCCTGTCTAAATTAGCCCTAGTATGTGTATGTAAATGGGCAAGGTGACAGTGGGCGTTAATTCACTAACGTTTACTGAATGTGATAACACAGTCACATGACTCATTTGCATAAGTTATCAAATGCGGTAAATTAAGTCTAATTCATGAAAAGTAAATAACGATTATGTGGTATTTACTGCAAAATGAAAAATGTGCCGGTAAAATATCATCAAAAAACCACGCGGTAAGCATGTCCAATTCACAAACGAAATAGAGAGTAAAAAAAATGCTATATTTATCACCAAGGTTTCGCTGGCGGTATCACGCAGCTTCCATATTGTTATTAGCTTTTTGCTGCATTTCACATTCAGAAGAAGATTGAATATATTACCCCAGCAGTGTTTCCAGCAGTGTTTCCTATATCTATAAGCAATAAGATTAGCATTCTTGCTTAATGCATGGAAGTAGTGATTTCTCTGAAGAGGTCCGACAGGGCCTCTGCTGAGACAGACCAATAGCTCTGCTATTTACAAAGCTCATTCTTCATGCTGATTGGAGGGCTCTGGCTCTGACTCAGTAGGTGACTTCGGATTTAATCTGGACATTTAGTTAGGCTCCAAGTCAAAAAGACTCAAAAAGATTAGGCACCTCAATGAGCCAACTGATATTGCCTAGTCCCGAAGAACCTATTTAGTGCCACCTCTGAGACAGCTTTCAGTTTGCCAATGAGGCTTTGTTTGTTGGCTCTCTGAGTGAGGTTCAACCTCTTCCAATTGTATTTCTTACATGAACAACCTGGTGTACAACCTACTTCCTTCCATTTCAAAGGATTACATGAGAAGATCACTCTTGTTGCCATTGAGTGATCCAACCATTACTAACCCCATGGATAATTTTACCCCAATCGGAAACTGCTGCAATGAAGCTCCAGGGGCAAAGATAGAAAGCTCTTAAAACCCTTTATCCTAGGATGGCAACACTAAATGGAAGGAAGGCCAAGTAAACAATCAAGGATGTAACAAAATGTCACTATTTGCTTTTTGTTCTGAACAACAGATGTATTTTAAGGGTAAAATGCTGCTAAACCATCAGACGTCATTACCTCAGAATTTTTCCTAGAAATCCTACACAGTTTTAATTTGATTGATCCATTCTTTCAGGAAAAAGTTCACAGATTAGCAACAAACAACTTTTTTTTTTAACTATGTGAAAGTTCATCATAAGGATTCCATCACATGATCCTCCAACTTGTCCATTCTAAGCTTCAATCAGCAGATAATTCTGCCCAGGTGTTTAATGTCTTTTCCATGACAAAATGGTATTTGAGTCCGTTAAGTTTAACATTTCCTCCACTAAAACTGAGCCTTGTGAACTATGTTTGCATGAAAATTAAAATTTATTGGAGCTAGGATAACAGGAGATCCTTATTCCTGATAGTGAACCTCACATATAGTCAATGGCTCATTTAGCAAACTTTCAACACAGAGCTTGCAGTGGAAACTAAGGCAGTGATGGATAGGTCCGTGCATGGAATCTGCTGAAACCGATCAGCAGCCAGTGAGCCAAGTAACATGCACACATGTATAGTTTAAGCTAAATCCTGTCATTGTATTGTATGCTAATTGTTCATTCCCCGAGGCATACAAAAATCCTAACTTAGCGCAAGAGAAAAGGCCTGTGAACCGCACAGAGACGAGCTTGATATTCCCTCAGCATCCCACGTTACAGGAATCTGTCACATAAATAATTTAGGAATAGACTGGCATGCGGTAAAGCTTATTTTATCTTGTAATAACATATAGATCTGGGGAATAATAGGTTTCAACTGACTATTTTACCCTATATGAGAGTATTGATTCATTTTCTTATTATGAAAGTGTTTCAATGACTAAAGATCTGCTCATGTACTGTGGGACCAGAGGGTTTTATTAAAGAGGACCTATACCTTCTGGAGAAAATACAAATAAGAAACTACATATTCAGTACATATGTAGGCAAGGTAGTTAAGTCTTTCTGCCTATAGGTGGCCTAGTGCCATTATTGCATGAGAAGGGGAGTCTCATGAGAGAATCGATCCCTTAGTGATTCCAACCAGTGCCTTGATAAGGGACAGACTTTGGTGGCCATCTTGGGCAAGGGAACCTTTTAAATAAGGGAACCCATGTAATTTTGGCAAACTTACGGCAAGTAAATGGAAGGGTGGTAGGGAGAGGAACCTGCTTGTGAAGGACAGTCCTTAGCCCAGGGTTGTAGGCAGGTGCCTACAAGGGGTTAATGTGTCTGCCTGTGTTAAGCACTTGTTTCCCCTGGCTATGCTCATTTCCTTATGTTAGTTGAGCCAGCCAGGTGTCAAATGTTACAATGTTTTTATGCTTTCCCGTGTCCTCAGTTTGACCTGAGAGATAGGGGTAACCAGACTGTAAGGGTTAATGTCTTTTTCACCATATTCAGCTGGGTTACTGCCCCCTAAAGGCCAACCTACATAAAAGTGTCTGCCTCAAAGCATCTGGAGCTTGTGCTGGGAAAATAGTGCCAAAATGTAGCTGGTTACTCAGCTGGGGAGAAATCACCCCCTTTAGGGGGGGGGGGGGGGGGTGATGGGAGCCTAATCGAGGTTCCTGGAGAGGGTCTCAAGCCTGGGGACATTATGGACTTATAGCTGTTAATCCGCCTTTGTGGATTACTGCCAATCATGGACTATAAGGGACTTGGCACATTCACTAATGGTCGGTTCCCCACTCATTGGGACTGGACCCGCAGCACAGAGTGCCTACAGACTTAGCCTGAAGTCACAGGAAGAGGAAAGATGCAGAGGTTGGGGAGAGAGAGAGTGTTCCTGTATCCCATAGAAACCATGGCATGTGTCACTGGGAGAGAGGTGACATGAACTGCTGGATTGGTGGAGCCCGGTACGGGCTCAGCGGTACCAGCCTCAAAATGCTGGACACCTGGGAAGTGGTATCCTCTGTGCATAAAGGTGTTTGGAGTGCTTAAGTGTCATCAGAAAAACAGAATCAGCACAGAGAGTGAGGAGTTAGCAGTGTCATTTAAGCTCACTTCTAAGCCTTGGGGACCTGCCTTAATGTTCATTGTCACATGACTGCAGCTCCCAGACAGATGTTCAGGCATTAGCGCATGCAGTACCAATTGTTCTCACACATGCTCCTAAGCCCCGCCCACATGGTCATGTTCCGAACAAGGAGGAATAGCTCAGTGAAGGCTCCTTATTTACTTCTCACATCCTTTGCCTATTCCAAGAAGAGACCCTACCCTTGGTATTTGAAGTCATCCTCCGGTAACCTATCATGTTAAACATTGACATTTTATATTCTCTGGACTGTTCATTTCAGTGCTTCAGATCAGTTTATCTGTTGCAGCAAACAAACTGTTTAAGAATATTATAAAAGACATCAATACGCTATATAATGTGTGCAAGTAATTCCTCCTAACACAAAGTACCTAATTCAAGCCCTACCTACATATCACTGCAATGCATACACATTTCCCTAAGTTTTATGTATTTCAAACTGTTGCAAGTACAGCAAAATAGTTGTTCATCCTGACAGAAATCCAGTGAGGTCCCAACTTCCTGTTCACTGTAAACTCAAGCCCTGTCCAGTTCTCTTCTGTAAATTATGGAATACCCCGCCTCCCCCCACTATATTATAAAGATACAGTAAGTAGCAATGAAAGTGTTTTGTTGTCTAAATCAGGAGAGAGCAGCCTAGGGTGACTACAACGCTCCTCTATACATAGAGTACAGTGAGTGTTCCATAGTTGCCAAGTGTACTGGCTTCTGACCCAAAACTTTCCCTGCTGTATCCAGGACGCTATGCAGAGCGACAACTAGTTTTGTGCACGACGGAAAATTTTGTTTCGTTTCGTTGTATTTCGTTTTCATTTGTAAAATACATACCGTATTTATCGGCGTATAACACGCACTTTTCCCCCCTTAAAATCGGGGGAAAGTCGTGGGTGCGTGTTATACGCTGATACCCCCCAAAAAAAGTGACAAAAATAGCAAGCGGCGCCGAAAAATAGCGAGCGCCGCTGAAAAAGACAGAATCGCCACCGAAAAAAACGAAGCGCCGCCGGAAAAGACCGAAGCGCCTCCGGAAAAGACCGAGCCGACTGTTCGGCTCCGCTCGTAGTCCCGCCTCCATGCGTTCGCTCCGGACACACGCGCGGTCTGTCTCGGCGGCGGGAAATTTAAACGCGGGCAAGGCTGCAAATGACGCTGGCAAGCTACAATGACACTGGGCAAGCTGCAATGACACTGGGCAAGCTGCAAATGACGCTGGGCAAGGCTGCAAATGACGCTGGGCAAGGCTGCAAATGATGCTGGGCAAGCTGCAAATGACACTGGGCAAGCTGCAAATGACGCTTAAATGTACGTTTTTTTTTTTCCTAAACTTCCCTCCTAAAACTTTTTTTCCTTAAAATGCCCTCCTAAACTTGGGGTGCGTGTTATACGCCGGTGCGTGTTATACGCCAATAAATACGGTAATTTTTTTCTGTTATATTCGTTATGTTATGTTCATTTGTTTTCAGATAATTCATTATTTCTGTAGGGTATAGATATTCGTTATAACGAATCGATTTGTTTTATTGTTTAATTTTCATAATAATTCATTATTTATGTATGTATATAAATATTCGTGATAACGTTTCGTACTTTGGAACTTACTCCATGCCAGCAATCCAGCCCCAACACAAAAGGAATCAACTGATTGGACTAGAAAACTTTAACTCAGATGGATCAATTTGTTTCCACTTACTCAGATGCTCACTAGTTGAATAAACATAAATTGATACGATTGAATTCATATCATTCGGTATGCCATTACAAGTCAACCTGCTGTTTCATTAGACCTTTAATGAATTATGCCAAATGAATTCGTTATTTTCGTTATAATTTCTTTCGTATTAGATGAAATTCATTACTTTTTTCTTTGGACGTTCGGATGCATCTGAATGTCGGAAAGATGCAAAATTCGGTCCAATTTCTATCCGTTACGAAACAAATTGCACATGTCTGGTGTCAATGGAGAACTGCAAATTATGCTGGACTGTCAGGTGGAGTGATCGTCTCCCTCACAGTCACAGTATAGTTTTGGCAGAGCGACAGTACAGAAGTGTATGATAGGGTAAGTAACCACTGAAAGCCAAAGCCTATTTTTGCTTCCGTTGACAATGATTTGGAGTTTATTTTACTCCATAGAAAGCAAAAAGTTTAAGATTATTTTAGGTGGATCATTTTCTTCCCACTAACACCAACAACAGATATTATTTTATCCCACCAATGATTGGACTTATTTTAACCCACAGACACCACTGAAAGGAATTTTTTTTATCCCGCTGATACCAACAATGATGTTTATTTTATCCCACTGACACCAACAATGAAACAAAATTTACTTTCACTGACACCAATGATGGGAATTATTTTATTCCCACTTTCTCTTCTGTGTACCCTCATGCCCTTTTTTTTTTGTCTAAAACATAGCACAGCCTAGGGGCAAGATGTGTCACTATAAGACGCGTTTAGACCTGGATGGTCTTCCTCAGGGGATTGCCCTTGGTTAGCACATCAGAGGGTTTTCTAGAGTAAAAAGATATAGCGAATACAGTACATGAAAATTTGTATAAAAAATACAAATATACTCAAAGGAAGAAAAAACATAGGAAGTCATATTATGCAGAACTTACATAGCTCATGAGGTATAACAAGCAAAGTAGGTTATATGATGTTGAAGGTCATCAAGGATGGGGAGACTGGAGGACAAGGAAACATGAAGGGTGGTAGGAGCAAGAGCCCAACACATGACACCCAAGTACAAGTATACCAGTCGATCTGGAAATGTAATGTTTCCTGACAAACGATTAAACAGAATGTAATCAAAGTGTACAAATAAGAAGGATAGATAGGCATCCATTAAGAAACCATGAGTAGGGGAAATAAGACATCCATACCTTAAGGGAAGATGTCAGTGGGCATGTACTAAAGCAGGGATATGCAATTAGCGGACCTACAGCTGTTGCAAAACTACAAGTCCCATCATGCCTCTGGGTGTCATGCTTGTGGCTGTCAGAGTCTTGCTGTGCCTCATGGGACTTGTAGTTCTGCAACAGCTGGAGGTCCGCTAATTGCATATCCCTGTACTAAAGTAATAACCATAGACCACAAACATAGCATGGCCAAAGAGACCTCAGGTCCACCAATAGGTTGGTTAGCCTGAGTCCATCATAAAAAAATCTAAAACAGAAAAAACAAAAAGGCTAAACATCAGTTAATGCTGAAAAAGAAAAAGGAATTTAGCTTGATAGTACTCAGGGCTTAGCTTACCAACATGTAAAGGCGACATTGTAACCAGGAAGTCTCCAGTGTTGTCAGAACAACTCCATGCCACACCTGCTGTGGAAATAATGGTGGTGATGGAGGGTATAAATGTAGTGAAACGTGAATCATGTGACCAAAAAGGGCCAATGCGACTGGTGCACTTGATGCCAAAAAGGAGAATTCTTCAGCTGTGGTAACCATCTTAGCCAGAGGCTTGTCCCGCTGGAAGTGACGCCAGTGCCCGGAGAGACCGCACATGATGTCACGACCGCAACAGGAAGCAACGTTCGTTCCCCACAAACAGTCTTCAAATCTTGAAGGTTCCATGGGCCTCTTCTATGATTTCTGATCTTTAGTTCTTTCCATAGATTTTCTATTGGATTCAAGTCACATGATTGTCTGAGCCTTTCTAGCAACTTTATTTTCTTTCTTTGAAACCAATTGAGAGTTTCCTTGGCTTTGTGTTTGGGATCATTGTCTTGCTGAAATACCCACCCTTGTTTCATCTTCATCATCCTGGTAGATGGCAGCAGATTTTTATCAAGAATGTCTTGGTACATTTTTCCAATCATCCTTCCGTCAATGATATGATGCTTGCCAGTACTGTATGCTGAAAAACAGCTCCACACCATGATGTTCCCACCTCCAAACTTCACTGTTGGTATGGTGTTTTTTGGGTGATGTGCAATGCCATTTGACCTCCAAACATGGTGTGTATTATGGCATCCAGAGTTCAATTTGGGTCTCATCTGACCAGAATATATTCTCCCAGTGTTTCAAAGGCTTGTCTAAATGTTGTGCAGCAATCTTTAAACAAGCTTTAACATGCTTTTTCTTGCATGGTGAGCGTGCATACAGGCCATGGTGGTTGAGTGCATTACTTATTGTTTTCTTTGAAACAATTGTACCTGCTAATTCCAGGTCTTTCTGAAGCTCTCCAAGTGGTCCTTGGCTCTTGGACAACTTTTGTGATAATTCTTTTCACTGCTCTGTCAGAATTCTTGTGAGGAGCACCTGGTCGTGGCCGGTTTTTGGTGAAATTACCGGTATGATCTTTTCACTTCTGAATTATGGAACAGTGCTCGCTGGAACATTTAGAGGTTTAAAAATCCTTCTGTAACCAATGCCATCATTATGTATTGCAAGAATAGGGCCTCAAATGTCTTGAGAGAGCTCTTTGCTTTTACCCATCATGAGATGTTTCTTGTGTAACACCTTGGTAATGAGACACCTTTTTATAGGCCATCATTTGAGACTAAACCAGCTGATATTAATTTGCACTGACAAGGGGCAGTTTCTAATTACTGTTTGCCTTTTTGCACTTCCCTTTCTTCATGTGTTCAATACTTTTTTCCTGTGTTATTCCACTTTATTACATATAACTCAATTTCTGAATGTATTTGTTTTGGTTTCTTTGTATGTATGGATTGCATGGATTGTTATGGACATGTGGTGAAAATTCCATGCCAATAGCACCTTTAAAAATATATTTACCTATAAAAATGTTGATGTGTTCAATACTTATTTTACACGCTGTATTTACTAGTTTTAAACTTTTTTTTGTAATTTCTCCAGTTACTTTCTGGTTTCGAGGCCCAGGCAAATGATGTCATACGTTCCAGGAGTTCTTATGTAAAAGGGGAGCAGGGGTCTTCTCAGCTAAGGACACCATCCTGTCTGCATGCCTGAGCCAACGGCAGATGGATTCCAGGAAGTAAATGCTGCATGATTTATTAGCCCTTACTCAAGATGGCCACGGCCAGAAATGCTAGGGGGTGTTTTTTAAAGGCATTCCTCAGCAAAATAAAGCATGGAGACATGGAATGATGAATGAGTTTGTTTTAAATATTAAAATGAATTATTGCAGTGTAGTTCTGCTTTAATGCCTCTCAATGTACAGTATAGATCTGAATAGGCCCACAGTGGCTAATTCTCACGCACAGGCATAATCTAACATTATGACCATTAGGAAGCCTACCTTAAGAAATGACATACAGCCAATACTAGAGCGCATTTACGTAGGCAGGAAGTGGCTACAAAGACACTGGAGGAGATCAGCAGCCAGGGCCGATCCTGGGCGGGTGCACGGGGTGCACCTCACCCAGGCGCCACAGGAGAGGAGGTGCCAAAGTGCCAGGGCACCGTCAGTCCTCAGTGTGGCCCGCAGCAGCTACTCCTGGCTGCCTAGAGCGCACATCAGTTGAGGGCACTGTGACACGTTCCTCCACCGTCCACTCACCCGCCCAGCGTGCACATCCCCCACCCACCAGCGCACCTGCTACACATCCTCGGCTACACTGTGCACATAGCCTGTACGAGGAGGAGGTAGGCTAGGTCTGCCCCACCAACAACCCCTTCATGTAGCCAATCTGTGCCTGGCAATGGGGTGTGATTTCAATGTAGCCAGTGATCCTGCCTAATGTCGCTGCCTGTGCCTCTGAAGACAATGCAGCCTCGAGTGAGTGATCTCTCCTCTCCTCTCTCTTTTCCCTTTGTTTCAATGGGCACTACATTAAATATCACAATAATACAATTCATTGGTAATGCCGAGAAATTTAATCGGTGTGACATGTACCGTAGGAGCCGCGAACCAGTCTAAGAGGCGGGACTTTGTTACAGTGGCCGCCTGGGTGATTCAAATCCAAGCCCCAAGACAGCAGGAGATCGCCGCTCTGTGTGATCTGTGGCCACTGGAAGGCTGAATTTGGTGGGCACTGGTAGGCTGCATTTGTGGGCACTGGTAGGCTGCATTTGGTGGGCACTGGTATACTGCATTTGATGGGCACTGGTAGGCTGCAATTTGGCACTGGTAGGCTGCATTTGATGGACACTGGTAGGCTGCAATTGGGCACTGGTAGGCTGTATATGATGGGCACTGGTAGGCTGCAATTGGTGGGCACTGGTAGGCTGCATTTGATGGGCACTAGTAAGCTGCATTTGATGGGCACTGATAAGCTGCTTTTGATTGGCACTGATGAGGCTGCAATTGGTGGGCACTGGTAGGCTGCAATTGGTGGGCACTGGTAGGCTGCATTTGATGGGCACTGATGAGGCTGCATTTGGTGGGCACTGATAAACTGCATTTGGTGGGCACTGGTAGGCTGCATTTGCATGGGCACTGATAAGGCTACATTTGGTGAACACTGATAAGGCTGCATTTGGTGGGCTCTGATAATCTGCATTTGGTGGGCACTGATAAGGCTTCAATTGGTGGGCATTGGTAGGCTTCAATTGGTGGGAGCTGGTAGGCTGCATTTGGTGGGCATTGTGAGGCTTCAATTGGTGGGCATTGGTAGGCTTCAATTGGTGGGAGCTGGTAGGCTGCATTTGGTGGGCATTGTGAGGCTTCAATTGGTGGGCATTGGTAGGCTGCAATTGGTGGGCACTGCTAGGCTGCTTTTGGTGGGCATTGATAGGCTGCAATTGGTGGGCACTGCTAGGCTGCAATTGGTGGGCACCGGTAGGCTGCATTTGATGGGCACTGATTAGGCTGCATTTGGTGGGCACTGATTAGGCTGCATTTGGTGGGCACTGATTAGGCTGCATTTGGTGGGCACTGATAAGGCTGCATTTGATGGGCACTGGTGAGGCTGCTTTGCTCTATTGTATCATGTCCGCAGTCTCTGACCATCTCCTGTATCATGTCTGCAGTATGTCTGGGGGCTCTTTCAAACAGACTCTCTAACAGAAGCCTTCTCTGTGTCCATTAGAGAGACCCCTCTCCACGTCCCATTAGAGTACTATGCTTCTCTTCCTATATTTTGTTTATTGTTAAGAGATCGTGGGAGGATCCCAGGGTAACAAAGACTCCTTAGGGGAGAATCTCTGTGTTTGAGTCATTGACATTTGTAAAGGGGAGGGGCTAGTACGATGACCGCACCTATATGGGGGCGCCACAAATATTTCTGCACCCAGGCGTCTGTGACCCTAGGATCGGCCCTGTCAGCAGTGTTTATTAAAAGCAACAAAAAAAAAGAGAGAGAGAATAGCATTCTGTATATGATACCCGATGCTTTGGCAAATTATCGTCATGCAGTTTTACATCTACTTTAACTATTTCTGTGCTGCAGCTTTTCCTAAATTAAAGGCTCTTTGTTTTAATGGGCACTACATCAAATATCACAATAATACAATTCATTGGTAATGTCTGTCATCATTAGCTATAACCTCACACTATCTTTTCAGAAAAATGTGCCTGTCTCCAAAAAAGTTTATTGACCGTGCTTTCCAATCATCAGCATTTTTCCAATGACTCATCCTTGCCTCAGTTTACTTTCAAGACTTCAGTGACCACTTAAAAGATAATGTGGGTATCTACACTGGATGAGGTATGAGGATCCTGTCTATGGTGACTTATTACAATCTGCATAGATAGCATGTAAGTAAGAGATTGTTTTTCTTTTATGTTTTGTTACAAGGCTGCTTTTCATTATTAGGCTCTTTTTACACAAAACATATTGTTTTTCTTTATTTTTTTTTTATATTGTTTTTTTCTAGTATTGTACCAAAGAGCAACACTATGTATTGTGAAATATTAATTCAATAGAATTTAAAGTAATACCATAAAAATGAATAAAATAAATGCCAAGATACAACATATCTGCGTAGGGCTACTATGTTTAATACAAGCATTGACTTTATAGACTAGACCAGTGATGGTGAACCTTGGCACCCCAGATGTTTTGGAACTACATTTCTCACGATGCTCACCTACACTGCAGACTGCATGAGTATCATAGGAAATGTAGTTCCAAAACATCTGGGGTGCCAAGGTTCGCCATCACTGGACTAGACCGACAAAGTAGGACTACTTATAGTTCAGTTAGAGGTGGTACTAGCAGTCACCAAATATCTTCTCAAACACTCAGCCTTTATTGGCTAAGCATAATTATCATTTTTTTTTTTTTAAAACATTTTGTTTTCTGAAGACTTGCTCACTTTTCTAATGGTTAGTGGGGTCAAACTAATGTTTGTTCTCAACAGTAGTGATGGGAAAATTTTAAGGCACAGAATGGAAAATTAGCTTGAACGAGCTACATTCTAATGCCCCATACACACGGTCGGATTTTCCGACGGAAAATGTCCTATCGGACAATGTTGTCGGAAATTCCGACCGTGTGTAGGCTCCATCGGACTTTTTCCGTCGGATTTTCCGACGGACAAAGTTTTATCTCCTGCTCTCAAATTTTCCGACAACAAAGTCCTATCAGACTTTTTCCGATCGTATGTACCGAATTCCGACTGACAAAGTGCCACGCATGCTCAGATCACATTACAAGACCCAAGCTATTGGCTACTAGCCTCTACGTAGTCCCGTCGTAGGCAACAAACGTCACCACGTTCAGAATGATCGGATTTTCCGACAACTTTGTCCGACCGTGTGTATGCAACACCAGTGTCGGACAAAATCCGTCGTAAAAAATCCGATGGATTTTGTGGTCGGATTTTCCGACCGTGTGTACGGGGCATAACTGTGAATGTTGTTTTTGTTTGGGAAAAATTGTTCCTGTTGTAAAGAAACCTGTTTAATACTTTTGGGATCCCATTAAGGAAGCAAGTCTAGACAAATTTTAGGGGTTAAGTCTAATTTTGTGGACTCGGTGATGGCAGGAAATATTGTTCTGATAGGTAATTTTTCAAAATTTCTGTATAAATGTTTGAACAAAAATCTAACCATGTATAGCCAGCTTCAATACCTGCTTTGTCCCTAACCACCCCAGAATCCCAACAGTTCCCACCCATCTTAGGCCAAGGCAGGTTTCTGCATAGTCAGTGAGGGTTGTGGAAATCACCTCCTGTGCATCATGTTGTTGATGGTCTGTGCAATGCCAACACACCTGCTCTTTCTGTATCTCTCTGGTTTTATGTGATTTAAGTAGTTTTAATTCACAAACCTAAAACCAGCATGCTTTAATGGGTGTCAGAGTTCCTTACCTCTATAGGGAATTACGGTGGTGGAGTGCTGGATTCCAGCAGTGCTTGCTGTAGTGTGGTAGATCTCTACTGCCTAGTGAAGCGCCAATAGGGAGAGTTGGCTTGTGAGAGTGCCAAAGCCTTAGGGATCGGTTTAGATGTTAATTTTTATTTGTCAATATAATGGGTCTATCAAGAGTTGACAGCTAACACATTTTGGTGGTTATACACAAAAGCAACCTTCACCAGGGCTAAAGCTGGCCATACACTACTAGAATTTTGTTCAAAAATGTTTGTTTTAAGAACGTTCAGTCAATTTTCTAGAGGTTAGTTGCATCAAATCGATGTTCATTTTCGACTGCAATGACAAGAATAATCCAAAGAGCAGGATGGAAAATGTTTCTCGACCAAATGATTTTCTAAGTGAATGTGGTTTTCATTTGGGAAAGACTATTTGTTTCAAAATCGAATGTTAAAAGCAAAAAATAATGTTGAAGTATTATCGAACGACATTCATCGAGTACTCAGAATCATAATTTTCATACAAATGCTTGTACGAAGATTCGTAGGAGCGTTGATTCAAAAATCGAATAGCATAGTTACCAGCTCTTCTGGATTTGCTGTGACAGTCACGATTTTCAGACAGGTGTCCTGCGACGTCTGTGTCCCACAGAGTGTCCCGGTATCAAATCCTGCCGGGACTGTGTCCAAACTTCTCCCCTCTCCATTTACTACAAGCCTCCCCACATCTTTCCGCTCTTGCACAGTCTCTGGACGCTACTAAATCCACCCCCTCTTTCTGCCCCATTCTCTCATATTAAAGGCGCATACTGGTCAGCAAACAACCTGCCCCTGTCCTCACCCCGCTCACATTGTCTCAGCAGCTGGGTGCACACCATGCCATGACTGTACTTAGGATGCCCTCGGATGAGGAAAGAGAGTATGGAGGGGCTCCACTCCTACTGGAGAGTCTCGTGTGTATCCATTTTGTGCTCCCTCTTCTGCACCTCCTTGTGCCTGCATGACATTAGTACACAGGTGAGTCTAGGAAACCGTGCTAATCAAATTGCTAAAAGGGGGCACAAAATTTTAATTGCCCTATATCTGTACTGGGGTAGAAGTGTGATGGACCGCCTGGCACCCAACCTGGGTGCCTCCATCAAGATACAGCTTCCTTCTCTCTGGAACCAGGAACCAGGTATTAAAGCTGATAATTGCACCCAAGAACTACCCAAGACACTAGCTTAGGTGCAAACTGGAACTGACTTTATTGTAAATTCACACAGAGCATATATCAAACAAGATCAGATAAGAGCCTGATCACATTATCCCAAACAATGCAAACTGTAAACAGTAATGTCGGTACAACTAATGAACAGCTAACATAAACTGTAAGCTTATTAAACAGTAAGCTAATTAGGAGCTAGTCACCTAGACAAGCCTAGGTGTCAGTGCCCACCTAGACAGTTCGACACCGGTATTCAAGTCCCAGGGCTGTCCAGATTTCATTAAACAGCTTACTTTTCACATACATTTTCTCACTGAGTTTCACATTTGCAGAGACCATCATGGATTCCTTGAGTATTAAATATGGTAAGGTCATCTTGCATTATATAACAGGACATCTTCCTGAATTCTTGTAGCTCTCTCAAATGCCAGGGCCCATAGTCACTAAGCAACAGGCTACCCTGCAGTCCCCTCCAAAAGCTCCTGTCCTGGTTGGGTCTCTCACAAGATGTAAGAGAGGACATTAGAAAATAGAGTATTGTATGGATGAGGTAACAGTGCTGGGGGGTATCTAGGGTGTATGGGGAAAACAGTGCTATGGGAGATCTGGCATGCATACGTGGTAGCAATGTGAGGGTATAGGGGGTATCTAGTATTTAGATGGGTCATGGTGCAGGGGATATCTTGGGGGGGTCATAGTGCTAAAGATGTAGAGGGGTCACAGTGCTTGGGGTATCTGGGATGTATAGGGGTCAGAGTGCGGGGGGTTTTGGGGGGGGGGAATCAGGGACCACAGTACTGAGGGTATCTGGGCTACAGAGCAGTCACAGTGTTGGGGATATCTTGTTTGGTCATAGTGTTAGGGGTATCTGGAGTGTAGAGGGGACCCAGTGCTGGGGGTATCTGGGGTTAATAAGAGGTAATAGTGCTGGAGGGGTATTCGGGGGGTGTTGAAGGGTTAAAGTGCTGGGGGGATATCTGGAGTGTTAAGGTGTCACAGTGCTGGGTGGTATCTAGGCTTTAGAGTTTTTTTTATGAAGTTGGTGTTTTTACCATTGTTTCGTTACAGAATGATTGTTCTTGTAGTTAATGTCTGCAGTCCTTCTTTAAACCTTGGGATGATTGTTTACATGTCTGAGGCACTTTCACACAGAGGCGCTGCGGCATCGGCGGTAAAGCGCAGCTATTTTTAGCAGCACTTTACCGTTGTTTTAGTGGCACTTTTCGGCCGCTAGCGGGCGCTTTAAACCCCTGCTAATGGCCGAAAAAAGGGATAAATGCGCTGGCAGGGTTTAATGGGCAGGGGCGCTTTAGGAGCGGTGTATACACCGCCCCTAAAGCTCCTCAAGATGCTGCTTGCAGGACTTTTTTAAGTGTCCTGCCAGCGCATCGTTCCAGTGTGAAAGCACTCGGGCTTTCACACTGGAGTGACAGGAGAGGCACTTTAAAGGCACTTTACAGGCAATTTGCAGGCCCTATAGCACCTGTAACGCGCCTCAGTGTGAAAGTAGCCTTACCGTTTGTACCAGGATTTTTTTGTTGTTTTTCAGCGAAATTCCAGTAAAATGTAACCTTTGTTCCTTTGTTTGTCTTGCTTGACTGTAAATATTCTTTCGATTAAGCAAAGCTGTGAATCTTGAAGCGTGGGGAGAATAAAGCCAGCCCCCCTGTTTACTTTTGTTTTTCTTTACTACGGCTCTCATATATTTTTAATTAAAGCATGGCATTAGATTAATTATATGCCTCTTGTGGAACCACAATCATTTTAAATTAATGCCCTGCCCCCATAATTAAAGTATATTCTCCGCCTACAATTAGTTGCTGGATGAACAACACAAAAAAGTGTCCCTGGAGATTTTTTTTGAAATGTTGCCAACTATGTACTAGTGTATGGCCAACTTTAGATTAACTGTACAAGAGTGGTCCAGATAGGTTGTTAATTCTGGATTAAAATTCTTAGTAAGGTGTAATTAGAATCTTGCTCATTTAAAGTGTGTCCAAAGACTGAAACAAATATTTTATTTATTGCAACTTACTAATCCTTCAATGTGGTGGCTGCATTTGTTTTATTTTTTCAGGCAAAGAACATTATTAGCAAATACATAAATGGCTGCTAATCTTGCTAGGAATGCAGTGTCCTTGTCACTTTCTGAATAAACCGCAAAAACAATGTTATCTTTCTTGTGTACACCCCTAGTTCCATCAATCCATGTAATAGAAAAGAACAATGGCAGACATGTTTGAAGTCTAGCCTGTGTGACAACCATGACTTCTTCCATAGATACAATTGAGAAGTAAGCGTTGACACAAAAGAAGAGGTGTGTGATTTGCAACAGTACCAGTACCAACAAATGCAGTCATCTTATCTAGAGACTGGTCAATATATTACATTTTTGTTCTTGGGTTTAGACACTCTTAGCAACTGTCTTAGAGGTGATTTCCTATCACTTAAAGTGGTGTTTCCACCAAAAAACAAAAAATAGCTGAAAATTCATTAAAAAAAATAAATAAAAAATAATTGGAAATATTTTTTTTTTTTAATTTTAACTTACCTCTAAGTGCCTGTTGCTAGGGGTTCCCTCGTAGTCTGCCTCCTTCAATGCCCGGGCACTGACATCACTTCCCCTCGGCACCACACAGTCATATGGGACCTGTCACGTGTCCAAGATGACCGCGCGGCGTATCGCGGCGCTGCTCGCGCATGCGCAGTGGGTGCCTGGCTGTGAAGCCACAGCCGAGCGCCAACAGTAAGAATGCCGGTGCCGTGAGCGGAGCGGGGAACGAGGGGGGCTTCATTCCCCCGCATCGCTGGACCCTGGGACAGGTAAGTGTCCGATTATTAAAAGTCAGCAGCTGCAGTATTTGTAGCTGCTGACTTTTAAAAATTTTTTGTAGGGGACACCCCACTTTTAAAGCGATTTCCTTTAAAGTGTTTGTTACCCCAACACTTCATATTCCTGATATGTGCCTGAAAATATCATGTTCTCTTTGTATTGCTTCCTTTGTGTGAAATCCCTCATGTCCCTGTCAGTCCCTCTGCTTTCCTAGTAAATGACCACACTAAGCAGGAAAACACACCGGGGTCAGTTCTCTAGCTATGCTGGGAAGCCTGCTCTCCTCCAATGATCAGATTTGTCCTGACACGCCTCACCTGCACAGCCTTTCATTAGGAAGATCAGTGTTCTGTTGCTTCTCCTCTCCCAGCTTTTATGCAGCTGAGAACAAAGGGAATGTGATCAAAAGGGGAAAACAGGTATTTATAATGATTTTTTATATATATACACAAATGTTTTGCATTTCATTTCTAGTTTAAACTGAATAAGTTGTTTTACAAGGTGATTGTTTACAATCACTTTAACTTTTTATGTTTTATGTTTTACTTCCTTATTATACATATATATGGTTTACCTAAAGCCTCCTCACTTTTATTTTTTTAATAATATATTATGTTTTGGGGCTGATTTACTAAAGGTTTAGAATCTTCACACAATAAATTATGTTAATATTTACTTTAATTAATCATATGCAAATGAAATAAGTAAACAGGAATCTGCTTTTTATGTGATTGGATAATTGAAGAAAGTTTACACAATTTATTTAGTGTGAAAATTTTCAACTTGTTTAGTAAATCACATTTATTTGGTCAGATGTTAACATTTATACATTTATACATATAATAAAAATATATACCACAGTAGAAATTTTAATATGTAATATAAATTGCAATAACCTCCAATTATCCAACACAACAAATGCAAAGAATTGAAACTTGCTATGCATTGCAGTCATTTTAGGTTTTACTGCTGTACAGCACTAAAAAGGTATGAACTTGTTAGAAAGAGCAGATAAAATACAACCATCCATTAAGGAAGGTCTTATCTACAAGTGTGCAGACACATCATTAAAAAGATCTGTGTACTTATGTGTATTATGTTATCTGAATCTGAAACGGACCTTGAAATTCTGGATATTACTATGGACTAAAGATGCGTGCATTAATCATTCAGTCACTCCGCAAAGGCATTAATCCTATTTTCAACATGCTAAGACGGGTATTTATGGTATTTAATTTTTTTTGAAGAATCTTTTGTAGTACAGTTTAGGGATGCAGGTGAGACTTACACAATTTTCATATACTTTTCCAAATATTATATATTTATTAGCATGTATAGTCAAGGTTAGACCTTCTCAGATATTTTACCCCAGAAGAACCCTTAAAAAAGAAGCATCGTTACAAATTGTAAGTCCTTGTGGGAACCCCCAGTAGACAAAGTGCATTTAGTATTCTGATCTTATCTCTAAACTAGAATGGTTGACAGTTTTTCCTCCCCCTCATCTGGCTAACCTGCTAGCAAGGTTACAAATTTATTATTAGGTCTGAGTGACAGGCACAGAGGAGAGACGGGGTGGTTACAAAAAGAACACAGAGAAGAAGAGGATAACAACATCTGTAGTTCTATCTTACAGTCCTGTGCATCAGAGGACAAGCTCTGCCATATTCCAGGCCTTGGACATCAGGGGACAGACAACAAAATACAGGCCTGCCCATCTGCCGATCCAGGGAGAGAGACTACAGTAGTAGCTGGCAGCAAATATTGCTGTGAATGATGGCATGCTGGAGATGAGTGCCGTCATTAACAAAAACATAAGCCCACAACAACACACACTAGCCACTACTCTAATCTCTCTCCCCAGCATGGCAGAAGGTTGGGTCTGGGCTCAGTTGTCTGAGGAAGACTAAAGTAGTTGCTGCTGGCATGTACTCTTGTGGGCTTGTGGTTTTGAGAATGATGGCAGTGATCATGGCACCCATCTCCAGTGTGCAGTCATTCACAACACATGCTGTCAGCTACTACTATAGTTTCTCTCCCATTTAAAAGTGCTCTTTTTTGTTTTTTCTGGGGGGGGGGGGGGGGGGGGCACATATGATATAGAGCAGTGGTCATCAACCCTGTCCTCATGGCCCACTAACAGGCCAGGTTTTATGTATTACCTTGGGGAGATGCAGACTAGAATACTGCAATCACTGAGCAGCAAATGATATCACCTGTGATGTATTTCAGTTATCTTGCAAACCTGGCCTGTTAGTGGGCCCTGAGGACAGGGGGTTGATGACCACTGATATAGAGGATCCAGCACAGGGACAATGATGGTTGGGCTGGGGCCACACTGCTTGCTGGTAGCCTGACCAAGATAAGTTTTTTTTTTAATCCATCACAGGGAAGATCAAAGAAAAATTGAACTCCCCATCAACTCAAGCAAGGTGGATGGAGGAATATTTTCCACTGTTCTATGTTATTCTGACAGTGGGGATTCCTACACTGTCAGAATACATTGCTCAATGCTGTAGTAGCTGATCAAATGAAAATTTTCCAACTTTATTGCTGTACAAAAATCGATCATTAGATCAACCTCTTTTAAGTGGGAACAGTCATAGATGGATTGAAATGTGTCTAGTACCTGCTGAATCAGCCGTATTTCAATCCATTTATGGCCAGCTTAACTCTAAAGCCCCATACACACGCGCGGATTATCCGAGGACCAGGTCCGTCAGACCATGTCCGTCATACTTTGTCTGATGTTGGTTTTGCGTACACACGGTCGGACAAAGTTGTCGGAAAATCCGATCATTCTGAACGTGGTGACGTTTGTTGCCTACGACGGGACTACGTAGAGGCTAGTAGCCAATAGCTTTGGTCTTGTAATGTGATCTGAGCATGCGTAGCACTTTGTCCGGTCGGACTACCATACACACGATCGGATTTGGTGTGATCGGACCGTGTTGTCGGAAAATCTATCCAGCAGGAGATAGGACTTTGTCCGTCGGACAATACGACGTACACTGTCCGATGGTGCATACACACGGTCTGATTTTTCAACAACATTGTCCGATCGGACAGAATCCATGCGAAAATCCGACCGTGTGTATGGGGCTTAACATAGGTAGCACCCTCTAGCTTGCTAGATAGTGAGTAGGATTTTTTTGTACAGGATTGGTAAATTGTCAGGCAAATTGTCTGGCAGCCAAGCCTGTGTATTTTTTTCTGGTTCAGGGTTGAGTGACTCAGGCAGAGTTGGCGACTCACAGGCAGCATCACCAAGACCTCCCACTTCTTTCCATAATATTCTAGCATCTTCTGGAAAGGAAGGAGGAGATGAAAGGTGGAGCTGCCTGGGTATTCTGAGGAGCCCTGATAAATCCCCAACTTGGATTGGCAGGGGGCAGGCCTCCTTAAATGCCCAGGATCAGCCCAGCTGGGGAGGAGTTGTTCAGGAGGAAGCTGGAGATGGAGTGCTAGGCTGTCGGGCCTTTAGGGCGCTCCCTAGTCTGGTGGGGGGTGACCTTGAGTATGGGCTCAGTTGTTGACAGGAACTTCTAAGAACACGTAGAGGTGTCCTGGACAGGAGCCACAGGACAGAGGACAGCAGGAGAGCACTGCCAGGCAAAGTCTCCAGGGAAGAAAACAGGTCGCAGCCAAGAAGGCTGGTGAGTAACACACAGTCCGGAAGGACTGGGAGGCACATCTGAGAGGACTGGGAGATTGCAGTCTGGGATGGGTGCAGCAGAGCCAGTTGAGTGGACTGTGGTGGCATGGGCAGTGGAGAGAGGCAGCTACAGCCAGGAGGGCTGGCAGAGCCTGAAGAAGTGGTGCTGGGATCAGTAGCCACGAGGACAGCTAGCACCAGGACTACCTATATATCTTTGCTGCACCAGAGGGGCCTGCGGTCCCTGCCTGCAAAGGGCATTTGCTAAGGCCTGGTTGAGCCAGTGTCAGGTCTAAATCTGAGTGCTAGCTGGTTCTGGAAGAACAAGCAAGTGATGTGCTGGAGGTGTTAAGGAGAGAAAGTCTGCAAGCAAGTGCTGTGCTGGAAATTAAGTGTAGAGGAGTATATAAAGGAAGTGTACATAGCTTCAGTCATGTATACTTTCTTCAATCAAGTGGGCCTCCCATACTTAACACTACATAGGTATGCTCATAAATTGGGCTTCAGCCTGGGGTGGAGCTACAGTTAGCATAAGGATAAAAAAAGATGTCCTTTTACTACAAGCTGCCGATAAGGCCTGTGCTTGTATTTTACAGTTTACACTGGGAAAAAATACCATTGTAGGTCCAGTTTACTGCTGGCTTGTTCACGTTGTTGCCAGTCAAGCTGTGATGAAAGGGATGCTTGGATACTCAAATTATGTTGAATATTTTGGGGATTGTACCCTTGAGTTTTAATAGGATAAAACTGTATCTGGACCTCTTAGCTGGTGGTGTGGTCCTTCAATTTCAATTCTGATTAAATTGCAGCCAAGGAGACTGTGGGGATTCTCTACAGTATAGAAGCTGCCTGCCCAGGAACCAGATCATTTACACCAACATCAATACCTTAAAATATCAATACCAGTAAAATAAACCTTTGAGTCCAGCGCTATCTTACTACTTTCCTCAACTTTTAATACACAAGGTAGCCATGGTTCAGAATGGGTGCAAGTGCTCCATGCACTTGGTCCCCTAGTGTATTCCACAAGAATTTAAAACTATGGTCATATTTTTTAAATGAAAATTATTGCTATGTTTTAGGGAACACATTCTAAAAAATGAGTCTATCTGCAGCTTAAAGCTGGGATAAGCAATAAGCAAATATGCTTAAATACAAGATACATAAGTTTAGTTACTAAAATCATAAAATTCTTTGTGTATTTCATTCAGATCTGTCCAATCTAATTTTTTTTTTTAAGCAGAGGCCATAGAGAACAAAATGGTGGGTGTTGCAATTTTTTATGTCACAAGGCCAGCGTTTTTTTTAACGCAAATATTTTAGAAAAAAATACACTTTAATTTTTTTTAGTGCGCAAAAACACAATGCAATACCCAAATGTTTCATAAAATATAAAAGATGATGTTACACTGAGTAAATAGATACCAAACCTGTCACGCTTTAAAACTATGCACGCCCGTGGAACGGCATCAAACTCCGTAAATTATATTATCAATAGGTGAATGAATTAAAAATTATTACAGGTTTCAACTTTAGATTTACACAAGAGGTCTGGTGCTAGAATTATTGCTTTTTATCTGACGTTCCTCACAAGTGTGCTGCGATCTCTGTTTACATACGAAGCGGTGCCAACGAGTATGTGTTTGCTTTGCACACAAACACAAGGGGATGTTTGGGTTTATTTTTTTATTTTTGGATCACTTTTATTGTTATCACAAGGAATGTAACCATTCCTTGGGATAACAATAGGCAGTGACAGGTTCTCTTTACTGAGACATCTGTGGTCTATTAGACCTCAGATGTCTCCTCTGCCCTTAAAAGCTTTGAATCAAACCAAGATCAATATCATCCAATGCTTTTTACAAACCGCTAATAGTTTGTTTACAACCAGCAAAACTGGAAGGAGAAAGCTCCCCCAGCACTACAAAAAATATACCGGGGGCTGGAGCTGCAGGCATCATTTTTGTATAATCACTCAAAGTCAGGCGACGTACAGGTATGTCATCCAGCGGCAAGTGGTTAAATTAGTGATCAGTGGACAAGTGCCCCATGATTTGGTGGTCATTTTAGTGTTACCTTACATTGGTGGTCAGTATTGATGTGACCCCCTTACATTGGATGTCAATGGAAATTTCCAACCCTGACATTTGTGGTGGGGGTAGGTGGGACATCAACATGCCACAGCTGAAAGAACCCCTAGCAACCTCCAGAGGAACCCATGGGTTCCATTGAACGCTGGTTGAGAAAGGCTGTTCTAGGTTATTGGATTTGTCTAGAATAGATGTATTCTGGGTTAAATGACGGCTATCGTCACTCAACCCATTTTCTCTGAGCGCAAGCTGTCATAGACCCACCCCCAGGCTGTTAGTGACAATGAAAGAGAAGTAACACATTATTGAGCTCATCTCGCTGTCATTCTGCTTTTTCTTTCTATCAGCATGTCCCTTGCAAGCTCATAAACTGATTGGCTCCTTGTAATGCTTCTCTCTATTCCAGTCTGAGTTCTGCTGTACAGGGACTCCAAGGGGCTGATATCAAGTACATTTAAGGTACTCACACTACTTGAATTAGAAAAAAAAAACACCTTTAGGGTTCCTGCACACAGTACTAATGTATGATTACATTTTATTGGCTCTTTTGGACTTTTTTATTGGACATGTGAGTATACAGTGGTGTGAAAAAGTGTTTGCCCCCTTCCTCATTTCCTGTTCCTTTGCATGTTTGTCACACTTAAGTGTTTCGGAACATCAAACCAATTTAAAAAATAGTCAAGGACAACACAAGTAAACACAAAATGCAATTTGTAAATGAAGGTGTTTATTATTAAAGGTGAAAAAAAATCCAAACCATCATGGCCCTGTGTGAAAAAGTGATTGCCCCCCTTGTTAAAACATACTATAACTGTGGTTGTCCACACCTGAGTTCAATTTCTCTAGCCACACCCAGGCCTGATTATTGCCACACCTGTTCACAATCAAGGCATCACTTAAATAGGAGCTGCTTGACACAGTAAGGTCCACCAGAAGATCCTTAAAAGCTACACATCATGCCGAGACCAAAAGAAATTCAGGAACAATTGAGAAAGAAAGTAATTGAGATCTATCAGTCTGGAAAGGGTTATAAAGCCATTTCCAAAGCTTTGGGAATCCAGCGAACCACAGTGAGAGCCATTATCCACAAATGGCGAAGACATGGAACAGTGGTGAACCTTCCCAGGAGTGGCCGGCCGCCCAAAATTACCCCAAGAGCGCAGCGACGACTCATCCAAGAGGTCACAAAAGACCCCACAACAACGTCCAAGGAACTGCAGGCCTCACTTGCCTCAGTTAAGGTCAGCGTTCATGCCTCCACCATCAGGAAAAGACTGGGCAAAAATGGCCTGCATGGCAGAGTTCCAAGGAGAAAACCACTGCTGAGCAAAAAGAACATCAAAGCTCGTCTCAATTTCTCCACAACACATCTTGATGATCCCCAAGACTTTTGGGACAACATTCTGTGGACCGATGAGACAAAAGTGGAACTCTTTGGAAGGTGTGTGTCCAAGTATATCTGGCGTAGAAGGAACACTGCATTTCAGAAAAAGAACATTATACCAACAGTAAAATATGGTGGTGGTAGTGTGATGGTCTGGGGCTGTTTTGCTGCTTCAGGACCTGGAAGACTTGCCGTGATAAAAGGAACTATGAATTCTGCTGTCTACCAAGAGATCCTGAAGGAGAATGTCCGACCATCTGTTCGTGTACTCAAGCTGAAACGAACTTGGGTTCTGCAGCAGGACAATGATCCTAAACACACCAGCAAGTCCACCACCGAATGGCTGAAGAAAAACAAAATGAAGACTTTGGAGTGGCCTAGCCAAAGTCCTGACCTGAATCCTATTGAGATGTTGTGGTATGACCTTAAAAAGGCCGTTCATGCTCGAAAAACCCTCTAATGTAACTGAATTAGGACAATTCTGCAAAGATGAGTGGGCCAAAATTCCTCCAGGACGCTGTAAAAGCCTCATTGCACGTTATCGCAAACGCTTGGTTGCAGTTGTTGCTGCTAAGGGTGGCCCAACCAGTTATTAGGTTTAGGGGGCAATCACTTTTTCACACAGGGCCATGATGGTTTGGATTTTTTTTCACCTTTAATAATAAACACCTTCATTTACAAATTGCATTTTGTGTTTACTTGTGTTGTCCTTGACTATTGTTTAAATTGGTTTGATGTTCCGAAACACTTAAGTGTGACAAACATGCAAAGGAACAGGAAATGAGGAAGGGGGCAAACACTTTTTCACACCACTGTATGAGTAACACATGAGTAACACATATATTTTTTTTTTTTTAATCAAAACCAAGTTTATTGAGTATACACCAAACAAGGATACATTCTCACAGTTTCAGTGCAACAGGCACTACAATAACGGGGAGCAAATGTTGACATGGTCGGAGGGATATGTACCGACCTAGGAAGAAAAAGAAGAAGAAAAAGAAAAGAAAGAGCAAAAAAAAAGAGAAATGCATTCAGACATTACAGAGCGGTGAGTCACCAAGGGTTCCAGTGATGTTTCGTTCAGTTGGGGACTCAAGGGTGTCCCTCAACAGGGTTGTAGGGTCTCTATGCCCCTCAGGTGTGAAGGCGAGTGTAGGGGGTGCCTAGCAGACTCGGTGCTCCACAAGCAAGTTGAGCCTCTCTCCTCAGTGCGCGTGTTGGGGGGGGGGGGGGGGCGGGCGGCCAGTTAGGGGGCAGAGGGTCACTCCTAGGGTAGGTGTGCGTCTGGAGCGTCAATCCATCTATCCCATACTTTATTGTATTTGGCTGGGCAACCTCGGTGGAGGTAGAGTATCTTTTTAAAGGGGAGGGGGGCGTTAACAGCAGCAATCCAAGCTTGGAGGGTAGGGGGGTTTGGTTTGATCCAGGTGCGGGCTATCTGCATTCTGGCTAGGAATAAGGATTCCTGCAGAAATATAGAGAGGTACTTTTCATCTTCGGGAAGTGGAAGGATCCCTAGTAGGCATTGGCGGGGGCATAGGGACAGAGGCGAGCCCATTCGATCATGTAGAAACTGGACGACTTGCGACCAGTAGTCTTGTATGCACGGGAAGGTCCATATTAGGTGGTAGAATGTGCCACCTGGGTCCCCGCATTTAGGGCAGGAGGGGTCTTGGTCTGGTCTAAATCTAGCGAGGCGTGCCGGGGTAAGGTATGACCGATGCAAAATGTACAGGTGAGTGAGTCTGTCCGACAGTTTAGGGGATACTAACTTGGAGACAGCGAGTGCATCTTCCCACTCCTCATGCTCCACAGCGCCCAGGTCCGCCTCCCATTTGGGTTTTAGATCATGCGCCTGCAGGGTGGCCTCAGGCAGTTGTAGGTGGTTGTAGAAGTAGGAGATTAGTTTCTTAGGATCCTGACCCCTGATCACGCCTACGGGGGACAGTGTTTCCAAGCTGGGAGCGGGTCCAACAAATTGGGAGCTGAGAGCATGCCGGAGCTGAAGGTAGCGGAAGAGCATTTGGTTAGGAAGGTTAAAGTCGTCTTTGAGGGCCTGGAATTGTCTAATCGAGCCTCCCCGCATCACCTGGGAAAGGAATATGATTCCCCTGGTTATCCAGAGAGACTGGGCAGGTATTGTGAGGAGCTCAGGAAGGTGGGTATTATTCCATAGGGGGGTGTGAGCGTGTATGTGAGGGGCTTTGGTTTTGTTGACGGCTAGTTGCCAGATTTTGCAGTAGTGGGCTAGCATGGTTTTAGGGGGGATAGAGTGGCCGTGGGTGCCACAGAGGAGGACCTGTAGTGGGTGGAAGACCGGGCCCTGGCTGGTTGAGCAGACCAGCGTCAGGAAGCGGTCTTTGTCTGTCTTGTCGAAATAGTAAAAGTGGGAGAGTTGGGACGCTATGTAGTAGAGGAGAAGGTCAGGGAGGGCTGCGCCACCAAGGTGCACCGGGCGTTTTAGAGTTTTCCAGGAAAGTTTGTGGCGGGAGGGACCCCAGACAAAGGTGTTAAGAATGGATTCCATGGATTTAAAGATTCTTAGGGGGATGCATAATGGGGCGTGCCAAAACAGGTAGAGCAGCTTGGGGAGGAGGATCATCTTAATCAGATTGATGCGACCCATAACCCCTAGGGGGAGCCGGGACCAGATTTGGGTCTTAGATTTAAGGAGTGCAAAGAGGGGCTCAATATTAAGTTTTGTGTATTCCTCTGGGGATCTAGTGCAGTGTACTCCCAGGTATTTAATTTGACTAGCCCTAACCAGTGGCAGCGCAGCCTGTGACGCAGTGGGGGCCCCCAGATCCAATGGAAGGATTTGGGACTTTGACCAGTTGATTTGCAGCCCCGAGTACTCACCAAAGTGTTTGATTAGTTGGAGCGCTGCCTCTAGGGAAGGGCCCGAGTCCTCCAGATATAGGAGCATGTCGTCAGCGTATAAGCTAATCAGCTCGGTTATGTGTCCCATTCGGAGGCCTTTGATGAGGGGGTGGGCTCTAATTGCTATTGCCAGGGGTTCGACCGCGAGGGCGTATAGGAGCGGTGATATGGGGCAGCCTTGACGGGTGCCCCTTGAAAGGGTGAAAGGGTCAGAAATCCTACCGTTGACCTGGATCCGGGCAGTGGGAGCCTGGTAGAGGAGTTGTAACCACTTGATAAATTTCGGGCCGAAGCCATACCTGCGGAGGCACTCCCAGAGGTACCTCCACTCTACCGAATCAAATGCCTTTGCGGCATCCAGGCTCACCACCACCCTAGATCCAGTATTGTCATGGGTTGCTTGTAAATTCATGTGTAGCCTACGGAGATTGAACGCTGTGTTTTTATCAGGCATAAAGCCCGTTTGGTCTGGGTGAATTAGGTGAAGGATGACTTTATTGAGGCGGAGGGCGATAATTTTGGCGAGGATTTTGACATCTAATTGTAAGAGGGATATGGGGCGGTAGGACTCAGGTAAGAGGGGATCCTTATCGGGTTTGGGTATGAGGACAATGAGAGCCTCCCCCATGGAGGGAGGGAGGGACTCAGAGTCGAAAATGTGGGTGTAGAGTCTTTGCAATTTAGGGGTAAGGGTTTCTTGGAAATGTGTGTAGAATTCCAAGGGGAGGCCATCAGAGCCAGGCGCCTTGGAGGTTGGGAGAAGCGATAGCGCCTCAGTGATGCAGTCAGTGGTTATGGGTGCCTCAAGTAGGCTCATCTGGGAGTGGGTAAGGACGGGGAAGTCTACCATCTGGAGAAACTGGGTCAGTGCAGCTGGGGTGTGGCATGCAGTGGAGGTGTAGAGGTTTGAGTAAAACACCCCAAATTCCTCTGCCACCCGGCTGGGATCAGAGACCACTTCCCCCGTCGCCGTCCGAAGTTGGACCACCGCGGGGGGAGTGTGATCGAGGTGGGCCATATAGGCAAGGAGTTTGCCCGCTCGTTCATCGTGCTCGAAGATACGCTGCCTACTGAAGAATATGTGTTGTTTCGCCTTTTCAAAGTGTAGTTGATCAGTCAGTCTGGACTGTGCTCGGAGGAGGGAGGCATTATCCGTGGAGGGGTCAGCAAGGAACATCTGCTCCAGTGAGCTGAGTCTCTCCTCAGATTGCTGCAGTATGGTCTTGGACGCGGCTTTGTATCTAGTTATGCGGGTGGAGAGTATTAGGCGAGCGTGGGCTTTAAAGGTCTCCCACACCGCACCCATGGACGCCGTTTCGAGGTTAGTACTAAAAAAATGTGTCCATTCGCGATCGACAGCCTCCAAATCAGGGCGGATGGAAAGCCAAAAGGGGTTCAAACGCCATTTGCGGGGGACCGGGGTCGTCGGGAGTCGCAGCGTTGCCCAGCAGGGGGAGTGATCAGAGAGCACCCTGCTGCCAAACCCCACATCAATGAGGTCCGGCAGCAGGGCGGGGGACATTAGGATCAGGTCGATGCGTGACATGGCCATATGTGAGGGGGTAAAACAGGAGAAGGCTATTTTGTCTGGGTATTTGTATCTCCAGGAGTCTGTCAGGGCAAACTCAGCAAGGAGCCTGCCGAACCTGGTGGTGGACGGGGGTAGGGGCGTTTGGGCTGGAGCACCAAGTCTATCTAGGCTGGGATTTATGGTCATGTTGAAATCGCCCAGCCAAATCACTGGCACTGTGGGGTGTTTAGCCATAAAGGTGAGGCCCTCCTGGAGGATGCCAAATTGGAATGGCGGCGGTACATAAAACGCCATGATGAGCATTTCAAGTCCACTTATAGTGGCGTGAAGGAAGAGAGATCTGCCCTGGGGGTCCGACTGCAGGTCGTGCAGCTGAAACTGCACCGTCTTGGCGATAAGGATGGCAACCCCTCGGGAGTTAGAGGTGTGGGGAGCGTGGTACAGCCATCCCACCCAGGGCCTTTTGAGTGACATTTGGGCCTGACCCACTATGTGGGTTTCCACGATGACGGAGATGTCAGCTCGTGCAGCTTTAAGGTAGGAGAGAACAGCTATTCTCTTGGGTTTGGCACCCAACCCCCGCACGTTCCAGGTAATTAATTTAAGTGATGCCATGGGAGGGTAGGGGAGGTGGCCTGGGCAGTCGGACCCCCAGGGAGACATCCATACCATGTAATTTCTGCAAAACATTCACATTATAAAGCAGCGAGCATGAATACATATAGTCATTAAGGCATATTAGGTGGTTTATCAAGTATGTCAGTAACATATAGCATGTCAACGGCAAGGGTTGTGCATTCAGCAATAGTGATAATAACAGTAAGTTGAAAACTTTGCCTACGCTGGACCAGCACGGCATAACAAGAGAACAGCCACCCACCATAGCCATGGGGGTGGCAGCTGGCCAGGGGAACTGTGGTGGGGCCGGTGTTATAAGTCCTCGGGCGAGGAGTACACCCGAATCACCGGCATCCATGGTAAAGCAGGGGGGCGAACAAATTTGCATACTGCAGAACTTGCAGTGAGGTAGGGGTGCTGGTCAGTTCTTCCAACCAGGTGAGAGTCAGTGGGGTGTCCGAGCAACCAAAAAGGAAGGGGAAAGGAGGGGGGGGGGGGTTTTCAGCGGGGATCAATGCGAGAGGGGGGGGGAGCGTGCGGTGCCAAGGAACAGGGCCGGCAGTCTCTGGGGCTAGGCCCACTCCAAGGGGGGTAATGGTGCATGTCCAGAGAAAAAAAGGGGGGGGCATCGATAACTTACAGTTCTGGCGGTGGATGGATCCTTGTGTGGAGAAAAAGGGCATCATGGGCTCCCTGTCGATGGTGAAGTAGCAGGTCACCGTGGCCGCGACGGCTAAGATGAGCAGGGAGGCAACAGGATGGTCGTCAGGTGTAGCGGGAGACATCTTAGGGTAGGTTGCGGTGTGCACACGAGTCACGGGGAAAGGAAGGGCATAGGCTCGGGTGGATGCTGTGCAGGCTAGTACTGTGCAGGCAGCATCATCACTTGAGGTGTGTTCCCAGTGCATTTCCGAGCACTGGCAGTTGTAGGACTTGACTCCGCGGCCGCTTACGGTGGGGATTGCAGGGATCCGGCGGTGATGTCATCCGAGCAGGCAAGGGGTGTTGTGGAGGGGGTTCACAGTGCGATCGGCTCTTGCAGGGTATGTATATTCACGGTCAGGTAGGCGATGCATGGGTTCCAGGTCGGTGGGCTCTTGGGATGTCAGCGTGCAGGACCGGCTGGTTCACGGTTCTCGAGCCAGGAGATCACCGCCGATGGG
Organism: Lithobates sylvaticus; assembly: GCA_028564925.1. NCBI lineage: Eukaryota > Metazoa > Chordata > Amphibia > Anura > Ranidae > Lithobates > Lithobates sylvaticus. The sequence continues at coordinate 42,584,569 of CM053032.1, read as the reverse complement.
TCCTCAAAGAACTGGGCCTTCCCGTCACACACGACCCGAAGCCTTGCCGGAAAGAGCATGGCATAGGGGAGATGCTTGATGCGGAGTTGGCGCTTGGCTTCTGAGAATTGCGCCCGCTTCTTTTGCACTTCTGCAGAGAAGTCTGGGAACACTGCTACTGTAACGTTGCCGACCGGGATATTACCCCTCTCACGGGTAAGGCGCAGTACGGTGTCGCGGTCCCGGTAATTGAGGAGTTTCGCGATGAAGGTCCTGGGCGGTGCACCCGCTGGCGGGGGGCGAGCAGCGAGGCGGTGGGCCCGCTCAATAACAAATGTGGACGAGAAGGCTTCTCTCCCGAAGGTCTTTATCAGCAGGTTCTCGAGGTAAGTGGGGGGGTCAGAGCCCTCCGCGCGTTCCGGGAGACCAACGAAGCGGAGGTTGCACCTCCTCAGCCTGTTCTCCATGTCGTCCTGCTTGTGCAGGACGACGCTGAGCTGGTGTTGGAGCTGCTCCGTGGTCACCTGCAGGGGAGCAATGTCTGCCTCCACGTGGCTCACTCTGCACTCTGTCTCAGCGGCCCGGTCCCTCAGCTTCTGGATGTCTTGCCGGATGAGGGAGACATCTACTTTGATCTCTTCGATTTTGGAGGTAAGTGTTGTTTGGCACAGGGAAACTGCCTCAAGGATTTTGGCTGTGTCTCCTGCTGTTGGCTTGTCTGGGGCCTGGGCCTGGTCGGCGCCATCTTCATCGCCGCTCCCGCGGCCCTCGTGGCGGTACTTTGCGAGCTTGTTAGCAGCCTCAGAGGCCCTCTTCGGCGGGGACATGGTTGTAGGGTGATGGGTGGTCGTCCCAGGTAGACGGGTGTCTCTGTTCGGGGGATAAATCCCCAAAGGATGTGTAGAAAGGATACGTGCTCGGACGGAGCTCTCACACTGCACACCCTACTCCATGCAGCTCCAGGCCACGCTGAGTAACATATATATATATATATATTTCTGTCTCTGCCCTGATCCATCTGCTTCCAATGGATGGAGAAAAATGCTGATATTATATATGTTGTTATTGAAAAAGTTGTATCTTTTTTATATTTTAGATTGCTACATATAATACAAATTGCATATCGGACTATCCCTGAAGAAGGAGTGTATGATACTCCATAACGTGTAGGAAACACGAATGTATATGACCATTTTTTATGTTTAATTTTAAATGCACATATGCCTGGAATGTTCCGGGAGTAATATATACTCGAAAGCGATTTGTTACAGATATTTCTATTATATGTTTGTATGAATATTTTGTCACTGCTTTTGATAATTGTTAAATAAAATTACTTTATACTTTTTTATTAAATTGAGTGTCTCACAGTCTATGCCTAAAAAGTCCCACCCCAAAGGGGAATTTTTTTTTGTAATGTATGATTACCTGGTATTCCTCTCAGAAAGTTCTTGCATAAAAATGCAGGATGGGCTGTATAGCCCATGCGTGCATTTGTGCACACACATGCAAGTTCACGAAGATCCTTTTCATTTTATTTATCTGTTTATTTAAACAACAGCACAGATTTTGTTTCCTGATCTGTATGCAGTGCTACTTTGAACACCTGTGTGTACAGGCCCAGTAAATACAGTGGGGTGCTTTTAGAACAGTAAAAAAAAGTGCCCAAATGCCTAAAAACGTGGCATTTTAAATGTCTATGTGCCTTTGATGATGTATTAATGGATAAAAAATTGCATTCATTTGTGTCTTTTATGTCTGCATAGAGTCTATCTGCAGTAATATTAAATTACTTAATTTAATACTAAAATTATTTTTTATATCAAAGCAGTTTTAATTGTATTTATTTTTAATTATATTTTTAATTATTTTATTTTATTTTTAATTATACAGTTTTAATTATATTTATTTTTTAGATACTGTATTTCTGATTATTAACTAAATCAATGTATTCGTTTATTTACTAAAAAATAATGTAATAAAAATAATAAAACATAAAACGCAGTGCGATTTTTGCAAACTAGAGGATAGAGAATCTATTTGGCATAACTACAGTAAATATAATTTATAGTTAAAAATAACAACATTCTGTAGCATGTGCATAATTTATGGGGAATATGTACAATCCAATATTCTTAGTATAATCCATGCAAGTATTAGAGAATTTTTGAGTTCAAATGTTCTGTAATCAGGTGATTTGACTGGAAGTTGTAAGGTCTTCAGGTACGTCTTAATAATTGCCCCCGAGCTGAATGCAGTCATCAGTCTAGTCTTGGCAAATGACATAATTATTTTCTATATCTGTCTGTATCCACTGAGACCTACATAGTAATGATGAGACCAAACCTTGTGATGTCTGCTGATAAGAAAAGCCCCAGGCATCCTAATCACCCTCATTTATTGCTGCTGATGAAGCATGGTGACTTCACTCCCATTAATGGTCATTTTAATTCTTGAAATGTTTAAAGGCACAAGAACTTGAAATTATCATCCTTGCTTAAATTTTATCTATAGCCAATTAGGGATGAGGTTTGTGTTCATCGCTACCATGGATTCGCAGTGAATGCCCAGGATTGGCAAAGTTTGCATATCACAATTTTTTGCCCAAAAGTTTAAAGGTTGCTCTATATAAATAAGTAACAAGTATAATGAAGGGCAAAGCCTTTGCTCAATCAGCTGAATCACAAGAACAAGTTATTTGAGGGAAAGGACAACCCAGCCCCCTTCTATAAAATGGTGGACTTACAGAAGCTATTTTGTTATTTTGTGTGTTGGAGCTCTTAGAACTCTTTTACGACCAGAGGGTGGTCGTAAAAGACTGTGCGACCAGAGGGTGCCGTGGTAGAAACAAGTGGTTGAGTCCCAATTTTACCTTCCCCAATTGCCCAGGTAAAGTCTACCATTGTAGTCGAAGGGAACTGTACACATGCCGCAGCCATGATGCATTGCTTTGTGGCCGCAGCAATTTTACATTGCAGGGTTTAACAGGTGGCACCACCAGTAAATTGCACCCTTTATGGTCCATGGGAGTCCACTTCAACTTGGCTAGTGGTTGCGGTGCAATATTTTAATACCCAATTAATAAAAAGACATTCAGGAGGCAGAAGGATCGCTTCCTGAACTCTTGGCAGCCAATGCTCTACCAACAGTAGACACAGCCACCAGTGTGAAAAGGAAAGGTTCTATTCATTCTATAAAAAACTTCTGAGTGCTGCATTTACCACCCAGCCAAGCCTAATACTTACCCGAGCCCCATATCGATTCAGTGATGTGCATCGGCTCTCCTGTGTCTCTCTTCCTTTCATTGGCTCACACAGCAGGAGCCAATGTCAATCACCATCAATCACAGCCAGTGAGCCAATGAGGAAAGAGTGGGGGCAGGACTGAGCCACTTTCCATAAGTGAGCATGCTCGAGTGCCTCCATAGCAAGAGGGGAGGAGCCAGGAGTGCTGGCGAGGAACCGAAAAAAAAGAGGATCGTAAGAACTAAAAAACCTTTACAATCACTTAAAAGACAGCTGACAGTTTTTTGTAGGGCATTGGTACATGTCAGCCATGACAGTGCCTGGTTTCCAATGCCTTTGACTTGATAATAAATAGTTTATTACCCCTATAAATGGTGAGAATTGAATAAGAAGATTCACTCCACATAGACATCAATGGGGTTTGCTACAAAGTTTGCAAACGTTAAGCAAGATGTGTACAACTGTTTACAAACTCAACCCAGCCAGATTTCCAGATCCCATTTTGGAGTGGTGAAAGATTATAGCCTCAGTCAAGTTTAATTTGCTGTCTGTGCCCCTGATGTGGAGATTTAAGTTTTCAATGTGTCCAGGTGACCACTGTCTTCAGGAATGAAAGTGAGGCATAAATCCAAAATTTTGATTTGTCTTCCAAATAATAATTTAAGTTTTCACCTCCAGTTGTGCCGGTAACAATTGTCTAAGATTCCTTTATTTTGCAGAGATTTCCGTCTTACTTTCTGTTGTGCCCAGGGGACAGAGAGTGAAGGAAAGGTTATAACCATTCTCGGAAACATCCAAAAGAAGTAGTTTTAGATTTACTTATAATCATAGGTGTTCGAAGCCTAATGCATTAGGGTGTGCGCCCCAAAGCTTAAACACATATGCCTATGTGTCCATGTGTATATATACTGACGGTGTCAATAGAGCAATAGATGGTGTCAGTAGAGCATTAGACGGTGTCAGTAGGGCAGATATTGGTGTCAGTAAGGCAGTGGTTGGTGTCAGTAGCTTTTAGAATTCTTTATTTATTTTTTTACTATTTTTTTAGGAGCCCCATTAGAAGGCTTTGGTGAAATATCAGGGGTCTAAATAGGGGGAATCTGCACCACACGAGGTGATTAGTAATGGAAAAATCCCTCAAGGGGTGGGACTATAGCGGCACTGGTAGATTAAAGTCAAAGGGGTAGTGAGAGTTTTAAAAATATCAAATTTTTATTACAAACTGTACATATACAAAACATCAAGTTCCCTGCATCCTTGGGGAATCTGTGCAGGCCTGTTCCGAGTGGACCTATGGTCACATTGGGTTGGGTGTCAGGGGATAAAAACGCATGGCCCGCTGATGCATGTTCTTAAGCTTCACGATATGATTTATCACTCAATAATTTGGGTAAGTGCAGTCACATTATGGTTCTGCTCGTATATATATATATATATATATATATATATATATATATATATATATATATTTGGATATCAATATGTAACTTTATCTTGCAGAATGTTGTATGTACTGTATATTGAAGACACCTCTGAAGATGGAGTGCCGAAATGCGTTAGGTGTCTGTATTCAATCTTTCCAATATTCATGTATGGTTGTCATACATTATTTTCACTTGATATTTTGTATAAGTACAGTTTGTAATAAAATGTTATATTTTTACAGTTCTCACTACCCCTTTGACTTTAATCTACCAGTGCCACTATAGTCCCACCCCTTGAGGGATTTCTCCATTTCCATTCATTAGGGATGATGGCACTTATCCATTGCAGCCATTTTCCATATTTCCACAAGGTGATTAGGGTGTGCCCAGACACACCTGGTACACCCTGTGTGCATGCCTATGCATACAATTTACATATAATTTAAAGAGGGCAATATCAGTTGTATGGCAATATTATTTGATTTTTTTTTTAAGTTTATGTTTTAAAACTTATTTTGTTTTATAGTTTATAAAAGACACTTTTATCCAAATAAACACACAATGGAGGCTTCACCTATGACAATGGTGTCACATGTATTATGGGTTTTCAAAGAGAGCATATCAGAAGCTGTTTGACTTCAGATTCTCTTCCTCTAACTTATACTTATGGTTTTGTCTAAACAGACTTTCCAGGAAGGGGAAAGGAAGATGCCAGCAAAGATCCCTGTCTTACCCGGTTCAGCAGGGACCGGCCGAGATTTAAATCATCTATGGGCAAGCTGATTGTACCCAACTCAAGTCAATTCATCGATCAACTTGGGTACAACCAGCTTGTCGGATTTTTACATGAGATTATTGCCAATGGCTTTAGCCATTAGCAAAAATCACTGTGTTCTCCTGGCAGGGATGACTTCCTGTGCCCCCCCATCACTGTGTTGGTGGGGGAATCTAGTCCCAAATACATGGCTGCCGCGACCATAATAATGAATGGCTGTATGCAGCTGTGCGAAGGTTTATGCAAATCCACACATGCATAAATCCCTATGCCCCTGAATACTGACTATCTGCATCTATGGTTGTACACCTGCACACATCCTCAGGTTTATGCAAATAGTGTGTATAGTGTGTAGTGTGAGCTGTGTATCCAGGGCCAGGGAATACAGCTGCAATTTACATAGTATGCTAAAAAAACACCTGTGTGCATGAGCCCTACGTCATTTAGTTGTGTGTAAGTTTGAGCTTGAGCTACTGAGCTCTCTGAACAACAGGCTTTTTTAACAGAGCAGAGAGAGAGAAGAAGAGAAGAGAGTCTATAGTACACTAAACACATAAGAAGCAGCCCAGAGCTCCATCTGTGGGGTAAAAACAATGTCTTTGTCCATATTAAAGAATAAAAAAAAATTGTGAAATATACAATAGTGAAGGAAAGGGTTAGATATTCTATCTGGGTTTCATTTCTGTGTCCTCCTTAGGGAGGGTTTCCCTCATTTCCAGTCCTTGTGACACCTGGGACATATTTATAAGCTGTATGTCCTCTGTGGTATTTTCCATTTTGTCAGTTGAAAAAACCAGCACACAAATAAAGGAAAACAGGAAGATCTGCTGGGCCCACTATTGCAGAGGCTTGAGCCCCAGCATGGCTGCCACCCCCAGTGCTGCTCCTGTCTATGGCCATTTTCAGACAAAACCCAGTCTACATATTAGGTTTCCATTCAGCAGTCATTAAAAGAGGCAACCAAGTTGTTTTCCTTTTAAGTAAAGTATGCAAAATACATTTTCAATGTTGCCAAACATCCAGGCATAGGTCTATAGCATATACACCGTATTTCTAAACTGATGGAATCACTGTAGTGTGGAACTTAACTTTATCTGAGCACCACAAATGCTATTTAATTCATGTTTAATATTCAAAGCAAACTTTGTTATTTAGCTGGGATATCACTTTGAAATACACCTCCATGGCATTTCTAGCCACAGCCATCTTGAGTAAGAGTAAATGATTCATGTAGCATTTACTTCCATCTGCCCTTAGCTCAGACATGCAGACAGGAGGGTGTGCTTAGCTGATAAAAGCCCATCTTACCCCTTCCAGATGAAAGAAAAAAATGTCCATGAAAACTCCTGGGATGTATGACACCATTTCGGCCTAGACCCGAAACCAGAAAGCAACTAAAGAAATATAAGGCCCCTTTCACACGGGCGATCCGATCAGGTCCGCCTGTCATTTTTTCGGTTGGACCTGATCGGACCCTCCAGTCTCTTCTGTGAAGTGGCAAATGTCCGATTCTGTCTGCCTAAAACAGTCAGATTGTGGATCAGATGGAAACAGACAGGGAGTCAGTTTCCATCCGATTGCCCCATAGAGGATAGCAGGCTGTGTCTGTGTCCGCTCTGCATAATGAAGCGGACACGGACCTTTCCCTGCCTGTTTGACAGGGATAAGCGGAGAGTTCCCCCGCTGAGCAAGCTTATCCCGCTTCACGGAGGTGCCCGTGTGAAAGGAGCCTTAAAAGAAACTTTTAAACAAGTAAACATAAAACAGTATACCTTTCTATCTTTTTACTAATGCTAGCAGCATAAGAATTAAAATAGTTAAAGTTGATCGAGAGAGTTTAGAAGTTATTATCATCACAAAATGAGTACAGATGGTATTTACCAAAACCTATACCTAATAAAGGAGCTTTGTATGTACCACGTGTTGTGTAGTAAAAGTGGCATTTGTATTCAAGACCCTTCATTCCTACAAACTAAGACTTTAAACCAGTATTCAAAACTTGGCAGGCTCTCTGGCCAGGAAGTACTTATAACATGTGAATGGAAGGTCGTCTCTTAAATTACATCTCTATATAATGCTTATCTTTGTTTAATTTCATATTGCCCAGGGAATTTCCACCCGTGAAAACGGTATCAGTATTAATTAAGCTGCTTTATGAAGTCAACGGAAATCACAATTTAGCATTTTCTACATTTACGGTATATAAAAAAGTTGGTAGGCTGCAGCAATGGCTACACAAACCCAATGTAAAAAAATAAATAAAAGTGACAATGACATGTTATCATCTTTTACCCTTCGATTGCCAGGGATGTGTCCTACACAAAGGGGGTTATTTATGAAAGGCAAATCCACTTTGCACTACAAGTGCAAACTACAAGTGCAAAGTACACTTGAAATTGCACTGAAAGTGCACTTGGAAGTGCAGTCACAGTAAATCTGAGGGGTAGATCTGAAATGAGGGGAAGCTCTGCTGATTTTATTATCCAATCATGTGCAAGCTAAAATGCATTTTTATTTTTCCTTGCATGCCCCCCTCGGATCTACAGCGCCTGCATTTTCAAGTGCACTTTCAGTGCAATTTCAAGTGCACTTTGCACTTGTAAATTACCCCCAAAGTCTATTCTTATAGCACTGACGTTATGCCAATGGATCGGAGCTATTGTCTTAAGGAATGACCTATGTACATTATGCCCCATTGTGCAGAGATGTAATGACCCATATTTGCATATATCACAGTGTCATGCCTATATGCTATCTTAATTATTTTGTCTCTTGTATCCACACATTGGGGGTTATTTACGAAAGACAATGCTGTTTTTTATTTTCCTTGCATTTCCCCCTCGGATCTACAGCAACTTTACTTCCAAGTGCACTTTCAGTGCAATTTCAAGTGCACTTTGCACTTGTAGTTTGCACTTGTAGTTTGCACTTGTAGTGCAAAGTATATTTGCCTTTCGTAAATAACCCCCATTGCACATCTTCAAAAATGTAGAATTAAAACAAATATATATATATATTTTTTGACTCTGCCTATCCCATGCACATGCTTATTCATACACACATCTAAGACACATATTCCTTTGTAAATGCTGTTTGCGTAACACATATTAGGTATCACTGCACATGCCAGAATGATAGGAATAATTCTGGGGCCATCATCTACCATTAATGCTAAATAGATGAGCTGTAAAATTGAGCTGTCACATATGGATAGTTTTGGATTTTTTTTGGCCATTCCTCAGGTGCACACAATTTTAAAGGCTTGACATATTTAGTATCATTTTACTCTAAACAGACTCATCTTTTAATTATACAAAAAACAGAGATTATATTGTGTTTATGTGCACTAAAATTAGCTGTATTATAGTTTTTCTGAAAATATAGGGGTGATAAACAGTTAAACGAGTATCGTGCAACACACACATTTTATACTAATAAAATTTATTCTATAGGTCCTCTGTTTTCAAAAAAATATATATTTTTTTGTGGATTTATCTCGGCAAAAAATTTGCATTTTAGTATGTGTGTAAAAATTTACATGTTGGTCTGACAAAAAAAGAGTTAAAGCCCAATATCAGAAAAAAAATCTATATTTTAAAACTTTATTTTGTTTGGGAGGTAGTAAGGATGGGTTAGAGCCTTTATCAGATTGTATTGATGTCTATATCGCTGTTAGGAAGATCTACCCCCATTTTCTGTTAGAACGGGAAGCAATGGGATATACTGTACTTGAACAATTTAAAACACATTTAATGGGATATATTGTATTTCCAATGAAGGGGCAAAGAAGCAACTTTTTAGAGTGTGCAAGGGTTAGAAATGCTATTGTTGTCCATGCCTTCCTATCACGGTTAAGCCTCATACACACGATCGGACCTTGGACCAACTTTCCCGTGGATTTTTGTCCAAAGGTTGTTGGCCCCAAGTTGGTCTTGCATACACACGATCAGACTTTTTAGGCAACCAACACGAACGTAGTGACGTTTCAACGTACTGATGACACTTCAAAAGAGGACGTTCGAATACTCCAGCGCCACCTTTGGTCAACTTCTATATTGTTGTCTGATCTTTTGCATTGGTTCTGAGCATGCGTGTTTGTACTTTGTACAAAAGTCCGTTGGTTTTGTGTACACACGGTCGGACTTTGGTCCATCGGACTTTTGTTGGCAGAAAGTTGGTCTGTTCGCACAGCCAACAAAAGTCCGATGAAACCTGGAAAAAGTTGGTCCGATGGAGCGTACACACGGTCGGATGTTGGTCCAAACCAGCTAATTTGCATTTTGGTTGTCAAAAAGTCTGATTGTGTGTACAGGCCTTTACAACCACTATCATTCTTGTACAGGTGTCACAGGGAAAAGAAAGAGAGAAGATCTCACCCATTGGGTCATAGAAAGAAATAGAAATAAGATAAAATTTGTAAACCGTCTTCACTTTATCCAAAACTACAAAAATAAAAAAAATTACAGAAGTTCGACTTTAAAGAAGATCAGTCATCAGAGAAATACACAGGACACCAGTTACCACTGCTGTAAACCTCCTAAAGATTTAAGTCACATGACGTTTAATGGTTTCTGAGTCACTGAATTAGCATAAGCAATGTTAAAGGTTTGGGCCCTTAGCAGAAAATGTAATCATTCACCTACAATAACCTCTGAGAATTAAAAAAAAAAATGGTCATAGCATACAATTAAATTTCATGCAACCATAAACCCCTAACATTGCTTGGAAAGTTACCTTTAGTTGCAAGGAACTCATTTATAATGACTAAGGTTTTTTAAATATCTAATCAGATTTTAACTTTTTTCATCTTTTGTTGCATTTGAATTCTTCTGCAACAGCTTCTTTGAAGTTGTTTCCTGTCTGCATGCCCTCCAGTGTAGGCCGCAAAGAATTTCTCAAGACAAGTTTCCTGGTTGTGAAAACAGTGGACCCTGCCTGTGTGTTGAAATGGCATTATAATGGCCATTACACATGTGCGATTAGTTTTGTGCGAATCAAAAATTCATACGAATTTCCGGAAATTCGTACATTCGTAGGGATCCGAAATACGAATTTTTATGCATGCGAATTCTGTACGGAATACGAAATTTTGTTTACGAATTTCGGATCCAAATGAACAGAAATGTGACTGGTGTTTTGTTCACCAATCACTCAGAGGAAGTCAGCACAGCACAGGGATGGTGGGAACCGCTCATAATGATAAATTCATCATAACGAACTTTCGTTATTTTAGCGAAAAGTTTACGAATCTAACGAAAATTCGTATTTCGTACGAATCCGAATTGAATTCCGAATTACGAAATCCGAATTTTTTTTTATACGAAGCGGAGCGGAACGAAACAAATTTTTTGACGGCGCCCATGTCTACCGGCCATAGATGGTTAAAATACTGGCCGATTTAGCTGGGACTAGCCGAGATTTGAACTATGTATGGGCAGGCTGATTGTACCCAAGTGTATCGATCGATTTGGGTGCAACCAGCATGTTGGATTTTTTTAAATGCGATTATAGTCAGCGGCTATAGCTGCTAGCAATAATCACTGTGTTCCCCCAGCAGGGTTGGGGGGAAAGAAAATTGCATAATAGATGGCCTGTTTTAGGTGACACCACAGATATACAATTGGGAGACAGAGTTGTCACCTTATAACAGAAGGTGTTTGAACAAGGACCTTCACGGTAGGATCAGCAGGTATTATTTTAACCAACAATGCAGATTAAAGCTGGCCATAGATGGATCAAAATTCGGCCATCTATGGGCAGGCTGGTTGTACAAAAGTAGATCTCTCAATAAACCTCTGCACAACCAGCTTGTTGGAAAATTGATCTGTGCTGCCTGCTATAATCAGTGTTGGTGATGAGTGTATTCTGACAGTAGGGAACTCTCCCCACATTATAAGAATTTCAATAGTTAAGCGGGGGCGATTCCCCCATCCATCTCAAATGTGTGGATGGGAGAATCGATACATTTTCTTTAGCTCTACTCGCTGGTTGAACAAAAGAAAATTAATCATGTATAGCCTGCCTTAATTCTGAACTCCAGGCAGAAATATAAAAGCACATTCTAAATTAACCCTGCGTTTTCTGTACACCTCATTTCAAATATCGCAGCAGTCATTTAATTTCCTTCATATATTTATATTTTTCCTCTTAAATAAATACTGATTTGAATAAAAATGTCCTTGTCATCTTCTCCTTTTCAGAGTTCATTGCCCTATTTTTCTGTTCATAAGACTGGTGGCTGCTATGCCCTCTCCTTCCTCATAGGCACTGGTCAAGTGCTCCTTTGTAGTTTACTTCTATGAGTGAGACATAATTAAGTGCAGTGGAAGGACCCAAGCTGTTTAGAATTCCAGTCTGTCCTGCCTACCAATGACTGCAATAGCTGATTGACAGCAATGTGGGTGGAGACTGTGAAGTAGGTCCAAGACACTTGGCAAGGTCCACAATCCCTCCTGATGTCATTGGCAGAATTCCATTGCAACCTGGGACTTTCTCTGGCACTTAGAAAGGAGAAAGCATGTGGCATGGGCCCCTGCCTAATGCCCCCCAACATCTGGGCATTCCTGCACTTATCAAGTAAATGTGATGACAACTTCTCGAAAATATAAGTAAGTGGGATATAAAAAAAAAAATACTCAACTTTATTAAGGCTGGAAAGGAAAAAAATCTCAGAATTCAGCTTTAAAAATATTGAAAATTACTGTTGAAATTATATTTCTTGTTACACTATGGTTGTACAAGTAAAGCCCCATACACACGGTCGGACTTTTTCATCAATTTGGTCCGATCGGACAAGGTTGTTGAAAAATCAGACCGTGTGTATGCACCATCGGACAGTGTTCGTCGGTTTGTCCGTCGGACAAAGTCTTATCTCCTGCTGGAAAGATTTCCCGTCAACCCGGTCCGATCACACCAAATCCGAGCGTGTGTACGCTTGTCCGACGGACAAAGTGCTACGCATGCTCAGAAGAAATTCTGTGACGGAAGCGCTCGGTCAGGTAAAACTACCTTTCCTAATCGACACAGCACATTCGTCACGCTGCAATGTTAAAATGTCTTTAATGCAGCGCATTCTCTTTTTCTTTACAATGCAACAAGAATGACATCTTTTAGCTGCTCCTATTCACCCGCACTTCTCACAAACTTACTTCTTTATTACTTTGCAGCATTTATACACTACATGTTTATTTTTACTCAGATCGTAATACAATCTTTCTTATTTTTTTACCCAGATTTTTTTTTTTTTTTGGGGAATACATATTTGAAGGAGATTTTTTTTTTTTTTTTTGGAGGGGGTTTGTATGTCTCAACTTAGCAAAACCACATTATTAACATTTGTATTTCTTGCTTACATTTACTAGGAGTTTGTTGGTTGTTGGTGCCCCTTGTTAATTCTACTTTAGGATTAGTGAAATGTACCTGCCTACTCAAAGAAAAACTGTCATTGTAGAAAAGTAAAACACAATAGTCAATGATTATTTCAAATCAAAAAAAACCTTTATTTAGGTCTCAGCAACAGACCAAAGAGGAACGCAGCCATGGTGAAACTTGGGGAATTTGCAAAGCCTTGGACACCCATGGCAACCATCATTTTACAGACTTAAACAATTGGGGGCATGAAGACTACCTATCTAAATAATAAGGGAGCGCAATCTGGTCCTGAAGTCCAAAACATCCGGAACTGCAGCAGATGCCATCTAGGTCCCCAGGCTCTGGTACTACGAGAGGCTCCATCTTCTCTCAGACCAGACTGAGTCCAGGTCGTCACTCTCTTGTCTTCCTTGTACGCTTCCTTCCACGCCGTGGTGCTGGTGCTGGTGGGGTGGCAGAAGGAGGAGGAGGAGGCGGAGCAAGGTCACTCTCGCAAACATGTGTGAGGGGAGTCATCTCCCCAGCCATCCCCTCATTTAGTATTTTGAGGATGACCTCCTCACACATGCTGCGTTGCCCCGCCTCCATACCCGTAAATTTACTTGTAACCAAGGAGGCAAAGGCCTCCTCGTAGGTGGGTGTGGCATAGAGGGAGGCTGAGGCATCTTTTATCAGCTGGAGCGCTGACTCTCCCACCTCCCCCATGTTTTTCGCCCTTCTGTAGGGAAGGCGAAGGGGAGGGACTTGGGAGACAGTCAGGCTCCTACGCCTACCCCCTGTTGGCTGCCACTACCCCCTGCCTCCTCCTGACTGCCACCTTCCACAGCCACCTCCTGGCTGAGGTCTTCCTGTGTATGAAAAAGGGACATAGTTTCAGTTATTTGTTCATCAAACACACACAATTCTCATCTAGTGACTGTTGCAAAATGTTTTTCAAATACAAAACCATACAATTCTCAGCCCTGCAGTTTAGATTCTTCCCAAAAATGTCTCCCACACCACTGTCTGTTGATATGTCAATCACGTTAGGAAATAAGCAATTGGGGATCCTGAATTAACTGAACATCATTCATTATTCAACAAACTGGTTCCAAAACTACTATACCTAGAACAAGCTGGGCACCTGCACATATTCCTGACTGGAAGGCCCAGGTTGCTCCTCGGAAGCCTCATCAGGGGTGGCGTGCGTGGAAGGACGCGTGCAAGGAAGAGTCGAGAGTGACTTCCTGACAGTAGCCTGGTCTTTGAGAAAGTGGAGCCTCTCATAGTACCAGAGCGTGGGGACATGGACATCAGCTGCTGCAGCTCCAGATGCTTGTGACTTCAGGACCTTATTGCGCTCCCGGAAATAGGTAGTCTTCATGTTGGTGATCTTCACTTTTAAGTTTGCGACGGTTGCCATGGGCAGGGTAGGCTTTACAAATGCCACCAGTTTCAGCAGGGCTGCGTACCTCTTTGGTCTGTTGCTATAATCCCTGTGTTTTGCCTGCCATAAGAGGGGGAATTGCCGGTATTTATCAATGAAGTGTGGGAGAAAGCTCACGTTGTAGAAGGCATCCATCACCTCTGCAAGACACAACGCCACACAAAACAATATAAATAATGTCAGCCTAAACTCTCCTAATCTTCTCCATAAAGAAGCCTCAAGTTCTAATCAGTCTAGGCTAGTTATGTACCAACGTCAAATTGTACCTTCGTTTGTAGCGATCGTCTCGTGCGTGAGCTTTCTCTCCCCTCGTCTCCCAGATCGTGGCTACGACACAGGCGTGTGACGTTTTATATACAGTGCGCATGCGTCAAACTCCGCCCGCCCCTGACGATCTTTCTCGTCTATTCCCCACCCCTTCTCTTTACGGCGCAGTGGGGAGAGCACATGGCGGGGACACAGCAGGTGCGCCCCAAATATCCCCCCAACGAGGAGGTGGACGAGGAAAGTCCGGAGGCACAAACGTCCCGATCCCGGAGCCTGAAATTCAAGGCCTCCAATATGTCATTTGGAGAAATGTTGGAGATGGTGGACATATTAAAGAGGAGCGACTATGATGGGAAGTATGGGCCTTACCTCAACCCCAATGTCCGCAAGGCCAAGATCATGTCTAAAGTTGTGAGAAGGCTGTACAATCATTTTGGGGTACAACGATCCAAGGAGCAACTGAGGAAACGCTGGTCAGACCTGAAACTGAGGGAGGCCGATCAGTACAGAAAGATCAAGAGAATTCTTCAAAAAGTAAGTAGTTGTGTTTTGTGTTTGATTTCTTGCTTGCATACTGCTCCATGTGGTTTGATTTTTACAAAGTTGTACATTAGAAAATGGCCACTTTCATGTTCGTCTGTGCATTCGATCGTACTCAGCCTCGATCTTTCTGCCACTGTCATGGTCGTGTGTGTGTCCATTCGATCGTACGCAACCTCGATCGTGCGGCCACTTATAATACGATGTTTGGTGTTTTTTTGGGGGAAAGGAAGTTTGTTCTCCCTAGAAATGTCATCCAGAATGTAAAGCCAATTTATTCAATGTAAAGGAGAGGTCACCCAGTAGCTGTTTACCCATCTGGACTCAAGAGCACTAGTGGTGGGACACCCAAACCCCCTTTTTATTAGCCTTTTCCACACATGTGCTCCAGTGGATACTAGAGGGGGGTCTCCATCACACAAACTTCTACCAAAAAGCTAGTCAGTTTAGCACCTTTACAAAGTGACTACATTCATGTAGTTGACATTTGTAACTGGCCAAACTAAAATAGTGTCCGTCACTTTCAAGCAATGTTTGTCATTTCCTATTTCTGCCCTCAATAGTTTGTGTTGCTAAATCTTCCTTTTGGACATTCTCATAGGGGAGCGAAAACTTGGGCCGTCTGAGGAAACCCCCAAACCAACACCTCCCAAAAAAGGGAAAGAGCAGAAGCAGAGGAGGAGGAGGAGGAGGAAGGAGAGATCATCGAACTTGGAGAAATTGTCACCACAACAGGTGAGTGTGGGAGAACACAGCTACTGGTAAGCTAATCCATGTATGGCTGCCTCATTTCCAACACCCCATTTTTGTTTGTTTGTGGTTTTTAGGTGACGTGGATGTTGTGGAAGAAAAATCGCACTTTACCACAGAGAGTGCCCACGTACTCATCGGAGAGATAATGGTCTGCAATCGAGATCTAGATTACATAAAGCAAAACATCAATGATGTTCAACAAAAATTGAAGAACATCATTGATGTTTTAGGAAAAATATGAAAACGCACCAAGTAATTAACACACATTTGTGCCTGCTTCTGAACACATTTGCAACTTAAAAACTGTCTGAAATTTGGAACATGCACACATTGTGTCCACATGTGCTAGCTCCCACCATGGTGGATGAATGGCAACGTTTTTTTGGGGGTGCAAACACTTTACGAACTACGAAAGTGGTTGTGGTGAAGGGGTTGCACCCCCAAAAAACGTCCATTCATCCCCATGATGGAAAATGGCACTTTTGAAGCTTCTAGGCATGTGTTTTCCCATCTAATGACCATTTTCAGACCCAAATTGTGTGCATGTTCCAAATTTCCACTTTTCGGGGGTGACCCCCCCATGTGATGAAGGCAAGATCAAACACACTTTGAACATATAGTCATGTCTGATCTTGTCTTCACTTTACAAAGTTGAACTTTCCAAGTTCCTAGGTTCTGTTTTGCTCCATGCCTGGTTTTACCAATTGCGGAATGTTTGTAAACAATGTTGTAAATAACCAAGATGTTGTCAGTTTTGGCGTGAAGATTGTAAACGCACTTGGGAATGTTTTCCTAGTAAACTTTTATTTTTCTAAATGTGTGGCTTCCTTATTTAAAAAACACAATGCATTATGTATGTAAAATGAAAAGGATATGGGGGGCAATGGGTGTTATTTACTAAAGGCAAATCCACTTTGCACTCCAATTTTCTTTCCCTGTGAACTTTTTCAATGCACTTGTAGAGCATAGCGGATTTGACTTATGTAAATGACACCCACAGTGCTTTGTACGAAAACACGGAGCACAGCATTTTGGAGAATACACACATGTCAGACCTGGTGATGAAAAGGAGTATTTTGGGTGTCAGTTAAGCAGTACAAACCTTCTCTAGACCAAAGATTAGGTAGCAAACACACAACATGAGAATAATCTTTTTGGGAAGAAGAGACTGTTACCTCCTTTTGCCCAGAAAGTGCATTCCCACTGTCGAAGGCAAAGGGAAAAAATGTCAAAGTAAAATAAGC